>JAKOOJ010000007.1:83989663-84008898 GCA_022577455.1 Arizona elegans | reverse complement strand
CTGGAGGGAAGGCTTGATATTTAGATAATAGGGATCTTGCTTTTTTTTTTTCTTAAAGATAACCAGCATTTAAGAATCACTGCTTTTCCAGCTGCAGGCAGTCCCAAAGAAGAGAGGGACGATCCAGAAGTCATTAAATGAAACACACAGACAGACGGACAGACAGACAGACACGCACACAGAGAGAGAGAGAGAGAGAGAAAGAGAGAGAGAGAGAGAGAGAGAGGCACACACATGTCAAGAAGCTGGCTCACCATAGCTCTTGTATCACCCTCTTCATTATTATGCAGGTGGAAAGAGCAAATAATAATAAAAAACACCCCAAAATAGCAGTCTGTGCCCCAAA
Organism: Arizona elegans; assembly: GCA_022577455.1. Classification (NCBI taxonomy): domain Eukaryota; kingdom Metazoa; phylum Chordata; class Lepidosauria; order Squamata; family Colubridae; genus Arizona; species Arizona elegans. The sequence continues at coordinate 84,008,552 of JAKOOJ010000007.1, read as the reverse complement.
TCTTACTTTAAATGGGTTCTAGAGAGAAACCTTCCACTCTAATGCACCACCTCTTGACATGCTTTGGAGTGGGGTGCCATCAACGTACAAAAAAAAAAGAGGGGTATATATTTATTCCATAGATGAGGGGTTAAGGGTCCCCAATATTCTGGGGGGTGTCGCAAAGAGTCCGCCCTTACCCGAAGGGTTGCTAAGCCAGAGGGGCAGGGAAGCACCAAGGAGGAAGTGTGCCAGCAGAGTACTTAAACTGGCACTTTTTCACTGGGGCGTGTAGCCTTTGTCTCTTTTCTAGCTGATTTTGAGCAGAGGAACGCATCCTTTTTTGGAAGGCAACGGGGTCAGGAAATAATAGAGCTGTCAAACACCCTTAAATGTACGGGGGGGGGGGAGGGGGTTTTCTTTTATAGCTTTCTTGTTTTAAAAAGAAAAGGAGAAGTGTAAAAAAAAAAAAACCTCCCTTTTGGTATAGTCTTTTGCGGATTGTGATAGCAACCTATTTGTTTTTGTAAGAACGTTATTATTACTACTACCACCGCTACTATTATTATTGTGCCAAGGGATGACTTTGCCTGCAAGAGTAAACATCTCTTGCAGGGGGAGGGAGGGAGGGGGGAGGGGAATGGGGGTGGGGGGTGATCTTCTACAATTTTTGAAAGAAAAATGAGAGGTTCTGAAATGGTGAAATGTTTTATAGCGGGACAGGGAATTCTGGTGTAAGCTTTGGTCAAATTGTTAAGTCCCTTTTGGATTGTTTCGACTTTCTCGAGTGGTTTTAAATTTTGGTCCTGGGGAATGTAAGTCCAACTATTTTTTTTTTTAAAAAAAAAACCCTCCTTTTCTTATTAAAAACAAAAAAACAAATCCTGCGTGTGTTTGTATAAATGTGCTATTTCTTGAAAGATCTGGGTGAGGAAAGCTTTCCTCGTAATTCCTACAAACCTCCGAAATAAGATCGAATTAGTTCAGGGGAATCCCATTTTTAAGCTCTTTGGGAGGTGGGTAAGTTTCTGAGTGGAGCCCTTTGCAAAGATTTCAAAATGTGTGCCTTTTTGTCATCTCTGTTAAAAAAAAAAAAAAAAAGGACCAGAGCAATATGTCTTATCTGCAATGGAAAAACTTGTGTATTTCAGTAGTGGGCACTTGTAGTAACTGAGCTGGTTTTACACCTACTGGAATAATTGGGACTCTTGGTTGTTGTTTCCTGGTATCTCATCCTTGGTGAGCTTGCTTGGAAAGGTTGTCTGAATTCATTCTGACGTTCTGTGTTGAATTGGGTTGGGTTCGACTCTGCCGCCAGTGGACTGGTGGGAGCTGATGATTTAGGAATAATAAAAATTGCAGGGATTCGACAGCATTTGCAGATCTCACTTATCCCTGAAGGTAAGAAAATCATTTGATGGGTTTGTGCTTTTGGAGGATCTCCGAACAATTTTTTTTTTCCCTTTCTATCATCCTTTCACAATGTTGAGATTTCTCCAAATATACCTTTGGGGAGATCAAAACTGCTTTGTTTCAACTTTGAGCTTTTTCGGCTGAGATTGAGGGTGTGTTGTGCTAGTTGTTGGTTGATTTGCTAGGTACACTTCTAACTCTCCGGGGAGGGAGAAAAAAAACAAGCTCCTAATCCACAGGTCTATCTGTCTAATTCAATGGAGTTTTTCTGTCTCATCTCAAAGTTGACATGTAGTTTGTACCACCAGTCCAGTTTTAGTAATTGAACCACCAAGGGTGCCTTCAGTGGTGCAATTATTGGGACTAGAGTTTTCTTTAGGTGCATATTTGTGTAGGTTCACGGATGGTGCGCGGACTAAATGCTTTGCAATCTGGCATGAGAATCTGGGTTTTTCCTATGCGTACTGGGTTAGTTTTCCGATAAGAATATGTTTGCAGATCTTGCAAAGCAGCCGAATGCTTTGCTGGTTACTTTCTGCACGAGCTCTCAAAATTGTGCATGTGGTGTATATAACACGGAGGTGTGACTGTATAAATACATCAATGCCTTTTATTATTTAAAGCCACACCGTTAAAACGCGGTCCATCATAATATAAAAAGTTTTCAGCCTCCCCAGTCAAGAATAAAAAGTCTGCTAGATTAACATGCGTCAATAAATAGCTTTGTGGGTTTTTTATGGGTTTTTTTTTTTGGTGGAAACATCAATTGATCACTTGGATAATAGTGATGAAAGATATCAGACACATGTTATCCATCTGGATTTACAATCATCATTTAATCGGAACAGGTGGCGGTTTTCAGTAGTAACTGTATTATTTCAGATGAATCTGTGTGTTTATAATCTTCACATTGATAGCATAATTTCACATGAATGGTTTTGATATCAATTATAGAGTTGAGCTGTGCAAATATAGTAAACATTGATTCTAGTGGCGCTCACCGAAGAGATGTCCAGAGCCTAAGTAATATCTTTTTTCTGTTTCTTTGTTAAGAAAAATCTTTTAACTGTGGGAAAAAAATTTTTTTTCACCCTCTCAGATAAAAATGTGGGATAAATTCACTTTTTCATGCACATCTATTCAGTTCACATTCCCTGAGCAGTTATCTTCTTTTTTATAATGTACAGTAGTTTGTAAATAAAATAATTCCGTGTAAAAATGGGATATTAGGGAAACATGTGATAATATATTATATTCCGGAAACTCCTTTGCAAGAATATATATATTAGGAAAACATGTGCAAAAATGGGTACACTGGGAAAAACTTTCATGAATAAGTAAAGGATTATTCAGACAGACTTTAAAAAGAATCACAAACTAATGTGGAGAAGAAATCGAATGACTTTAGGACCAGGAAAAAAAAAATCTAACAGGTAGTGGATTTAAAATTGACAAAAGATGGTGCTTTTTCATATAACTATATATCGTTTGCTATTGCAAGAGGCAGGGAATGGTAGAGATGGTTGATAAATCATTTCCATCATTATTTTTATACGTATTTACTCTACTTATTATACCGGAATAAACAAATGCAAGAAAGTCTGCATCTTGCCAAATTTTGCAGTGCAATTTGCAACTGGTAAAATGCAACTCGATTCTCTATATGCATACCTACAGGCGAAACACATGCTTGCAAAAAATATATATATACTTGGTGGGAAATGGTCCAAAAGGTAAAGCTAGAAAATTCACAAAATGAATATGAGTTAGGTTAATGCATCCCAAACTATACAGAATTCAATATACATGTTGTAACAGTTTACAGAACTGGAAGAATTCTTCATTCCCAGGTTTGAATATTCACAAGATTAAATGGCTCTGTATGCTATATTCTTTAATAAAGATAGATCTGCCACTGACTAATGTTCCTAACAAGTAAATGGAACATTTGTGCACAGGTGTGTCATATCTATGAATATCAATTTCTGGAGGCACTCAACAGGAGAGCTCCAGCATCTTCATGCTTTGTTTGTTGAGTTTCCAGAAATATTTGGACATTTATTGGTGAGAATATTGGCCTAAGTGAATTTGTTCCGTGCTTTCAAACATTTTTCAACAGAGGTGGGCCCCCAATAGAAAAGACAATTTTGTGACTTGCCTGGTCATTGTGAAATTCAGGATTTCTGGAAATCTGTCTTCCTTTACACTTGGCCTCTGCTTTACTGCAACATTCACACAGAGTTTTAGAATTTCGTTCAGATATTTTCTGGTAGCATTTACTGAAATTAGATTCTTGTTCCCATATAGTCAAGGATTCAAGTGATGTTGCTTTTCAGTTGAGTGTCTCACCATCAGTCTGCATCTTCTATGGCTTCCCAGTCTTAATGGGAAGAGCCTCTCCTTGATGTCTGCCTGTCTGCCTGCCTGCCTATCTATCTATCTATCTATCTATCTATCTATCTATCTATCTATCTATCTATCTATCTATCATCTACCTACCTACTTACCTACCTACCTACCTACCTACATCTATCTACTTACCTACCTACCTACCTATGGTACCTACCTACTTACATCTAGCTAGCTAGCTAGCTTCTATTTACTTATCTACCTAGGGTACCTACCTACCTACCTACCTATCTACATCTATCTACTTACCTACATCTATCTATCTATCTATCTATCTATCTATCTGTCTGTCTGTCTGTCTATCTATCTATCTATCTATCTGTCTGTCTGTCTGTCTATCTATCTATCTATCTATCTCTTCTATCATCTATCTATCACCTATCTATCTATCTATCTATCTATCTATCTATCTATCTCCTATCTACCTATGGTACCTACCTACCTACATCTATCTATCTATCTATCTATCTATCTATCTATCTATCTATCTATCTAATATGCCATCCATCTCATCAAAGGTGACTCGAGGTGGCTTGCAATCAATCAATAAAACACCAATATAAAACATTGAAACAATAAATACTAACATTAAATTTTAGTTAGAGTTGACAAAGATGGGCAGGAAGGGAACAAGATGCACATGGGGAGGAGGTGGGGGTCTTACCTTAGTCGATTAACCACCTCATTCTGGACATGCCCACATTAGGGGCTACAGGCCAGTTGGCACAACTGGGTTTTCAGGCCTTTTCTGAAGGCCAAAGTGTGCCTCTCACCTTGGGGAGCAAGATGTTCCAGAGGGCAGGAGCCAGAGCAGAAAAGGCTCTTCTCCTCAACCTCCTCAACCCCCACTGGCCAGAATTCCTTGACCAAAAGGGTTCACAGCATGTCCCTTCTGCCAGCATGGGGGGGCTTGAGCTATTGAAGAGAAGCTGATGAAGAAAAAAGTAATATCCTCCCTACCATCAACATATTTGGCTACTACCAATTACTAAAATTAGTGGAAGGACTTTTTCCATCACCATTCATGTCATTTGGAGTCCAGGGGTGGGTTCTAAATTTTTTTACTACTGGTTCTGTGGGTGTGGCTTATTTTGTGGGTGTGGTTTGATGGTCATGTGACAATTCTTTAGGATTTAGCAGAGGTACTAGTCTACGAGGCTTCTAACTGCTTGCAGAGCTGTACCGGTCTACCCATTTGTTCTTGGAGCGTTCTGGTTTACTCATTTGTTTTTGGAGGCACCAGTCTACCCATTTGTTCTTGGAGCGTTCTGGTCTATCCATTTGTTTTTCGAGCACACTGGTCTACCACCACACTGCCTTTTACCGCTGATCAGCTGTAGGGCGGCCCTTTGAAGCCCCGCGGCAAGAGTTTAAACAGTTTTTTTCCTTCTAGCCGATCAGCTGGGACTCGGGAGGCAGCAAATAGATTGGGGGCAGGGCCAAATAAAAGGTAAGATTAACACGGGGGTGGGGGGGCAGGAGGGTCCAGCTCCCGAACAAAGAGAACCGGTTCGGTGACATCATATCGTCACCGCTACCGGCTCGGCCAAACCGGGAGGAACCCACCACTGATTTGGACTAGAACATTCTTGTTTTTAAGAAATAGGAAAATCCAAAACAGATTCCATTCCCATCAAGCAGAATGGGAAGAAATTACAAAAGAAAATTTGGATACCAGAATTAACTGGACTCACTGGACATTCGGCCTAATAGTACTAGACTGCTATATAAGAGTGGTTAGAATATAGCCCAACCCGGTATTGTTGTGTGGAAAATAGAGAAGGAAGGAGTATTAGGTATGTTTGCTGACTTGATTTACTTATGAAGTAATAAAGGTAGCATAAAAATTGAAGAAATATAAATAAAAAGGCACACCTGTTAGTATGCAGCTATCTAATGTTCACCATTGTTCACCGACAATCGCGATATTGCAAGTTACACTGCTGCTGATTTAACAAAGGTGTCTAGAAATTTCTTAATAGAGATGTATTTGGGAACGAAATATGTTTCCATCTATGTGTTTTGAGGAGGGAGGTGGTGGCTCAGTGGCTAAGACGCTGAGCTTGTCGATCGAAAGTTCGGCAGTTCAGCAGTTCGAATCCCTAGTGCCGCATAATGGGGTGAGCTCCTGTTCCTTGCCCCAGCTTCTGCCAACCTAGCAGTTCGAAAGCACGTAAAAAAATGCAAGTAGAAAAATAGGAACCACCTTTGGTGGGAAGGGAACAGCGTTCCATGCACCTTTGGCATTTAGTCATGCTGGCCACATGACTACGGAGACGTCTTCGGACAGCGCTGGCTCTTCGGCTTAGAAATGGAGATGAGCACCACCCCCTAGAGTCAGGAATGACTAGCACATATGTGCGAGGGGAACCTTTACCTTTTTTATGTGTTTTGAGAAGAAAGGTGAACATGCTGTAGGAAAATATATACACGCCATGACTGACCCAACATTTTGTGAAAGCTTATTCATAAGATTTGCATTGAGAGGACATGTTCAAAGAACTACTCACATTCACACGAACCTTTGTTAGAAGCCCTGTCTGATCAGACACGTCTCTATATTTCCTGGAAATTGTGGCTAAAACACTATTTTTTTCCAATTTCTCCACTCAGTTTCAAGAGTGTAAAGAATGAAAGAGTTGGCAAGACTTGCATGAATGTCTGTCTTCCTTCCTTCTCATTACCTTAGTCTGCTGGAACCTCTAGTAACTCACAGAGCATAGAATAATAGAGTTGGAAGGGACTTTGAGGTCTTCTAGTCCAACCCCCTGCTGAGAGTGAACGACTGTCCCAAAATCACCCAGCTGGCTTTCCAGACTGAGGCGGGACTAGAACTCACAGTCTCTTGGTGATTGCCTCAAAGTCACCCAGCTGGCTTTCCAGACTAAGGCGGGACTAGAACTCACAGTCTCTTGGTGATTGGCTCAAAGTCACCCAGCTGGCTTTCCAGATTAAGGCGGGACTAGAACTCACAGTCTCTTGGTGATTGGCTCAAAGTCACCCAGATGGCTTTCCAGATTAAGGCAGGATTAGAACTCACAGTCTCTTGGTGATTGGTTTGAAGTCACCCAACTGGCTTTCCAGATTAAGGCGGGACTAGAACTCACAGTCTCTTGGTATTGGCTGAAAGTCACCCAGCTGGCTTTCCAGATTAAGGCAGGACTAGAACTCATAGTCTCTTGGTGATTGGCTCAAAGTCACCCAGATGGCTTTCCAGATTAAGGCAGGACTAGAACTCACAGTCTTTTGGTGATTGGCTGAAAGTCACCCAGCTAGCTTTCATGGCTAAAATGGGACTAGAACTCTCAATCATCCGTTTTCTAGACTTAACCACTTTACCAATGATTTTTCTAAATAAGATAGCTTTCTGTCTTCCTATGGAGTGATTTGTAACTAGAAAAAATTGCCTTCAGGCATTTGGAAAGCAGGTGTATGATCCTAACAAGAATGAGGCCTCCATGCCTATTTTCTTGGCAGAATACATGTAGAAGGTGAGATCTCCAGAGAAGCCCAGATTTTTCACGATTTTTACTACAGGTACATATCTGTTGTTCTACAGATATGTGTCTATAGTCAACATTTAGAACAGTGATGGGTTTCAAAATTTTTTACTACCGGTTCTGTGGGTATGGCTTGGTGGATGTGGCATGGCTTGGTGGGGATGGCTTGGTGGGGATGGCAGTGGAAGGATACTCATTCTCACCCCACTCCAGGAGAAGGATACTGCAAAATCTCCATTCCCACCCCACTCCAGGAGAAGGATACTGCAAAATCTCCATTCCCACCCCACTCCAGGAGAAGGATCCTGCAAAATCCCCATTTCCTCCCGATCAGCTGGAACTTGGGAGGCAGAGAATAGATGGGGGGGGTGGGGCCAGTCAGAGGTGGTATTTACGGGTTCTCTGAACTCCTCAGAATTTCCGCTACAGGTTCTTCAGAACTGGTCTCTGTTTATCATCCCTAGCTCTTAACAGTTTTATAAAAGGTAAAGACTAATACAAACTAATAAAAAGTAAGAAAGAGAAAAGAAGAAGACATCAAAGTGAAAGCTAAAAGTGCAAAAAGTGGGGGGGGGAGGAGAAAAGACAAGGAAGTGGTTTCTGATCTTCTTTACAGCAATGAAAAATAAAATTATAAATGTACCCTTTTATCTAAAGTTACAACGGGCCCTTTCTTCTTTCTGTCATCCATCCAGTCTGATCATCAAAAACATAAATCATAAGGTCACTTTTTTTTTTCTGTTGCAAAAAGTCCACGAGGGATTTTCAGTCAGCAATAAATGTAGATACTGTCTTTTCTCTAATCAAAGAAGTCAATTTAGCCACTTCTGCATCTTCACCAACCATTCCTCCATTGTGTGTATTGCTGAAGCTTTCCTCCTTTGTGCATACAATCATCTTGCTGTGGTTAACATATACGAAAACAAAATTCAGTGATTTCCCTCCCCCAAAAAACTGTTTGTCCATCACTCCCAAAAGAAAGAGCTCTGATCTCAAATTCATATTAATCTTTAAATTTTGATTCCAAAATTTCCTACCTTTTTTACACATCCAAGTATGATAAAATATCCCGTCTTCTTTTTCACATTTCCAACTAATACTTCTCTTCTCTTTAAGATTATAACATAGTGTAACTTTCGGTTCTTTTAACCACATATTTTCCCATCGGTCCAGCCGTATGACAACCAAATGTTTTAGCTCATTGTTTTATACACTCTTTCACGTGTTCTGTTTCAAAGAGAAGTTCATATGTTTTAGCAATTACATGTTCATCATTTGTACTTAGCCTTACAATATTCAAAACCACAAACTCTCCTGTGTACTTTAAATCTTTCTAATAGCTGTAAATAAGAAAACCATTAGCAAATATGTCCCTCTCCATTGGTTCTTCTCTTGATTTTATTTTGTGTTCCCCTTGGCAAAATTTGAATATTTCGTAATAAAGTTAGCCGCTTCTATTTGCCTATTGTTTCTTGTCGATAAAAAAACTTTCTTGTGCTAAGAGTCACAAAAGTGTTTTGGGTACAACCTGGGTTTATATCTATTCCATATTCTCAACATAATGATTTGTAAAATGCACACTAACTTTAACTTTCTCATACCACAAATATTCATGCCACCCAAATCTCAGTCAATGCTCTTCTAATTCTAACGTTTTTTGTTTCTCACCCACATTTTTCATCCCAAACCCAGTTTTGCACTATTTCTTGAATGCCCAGTTTCTAATAGAGTTTCTCCACCAACTTGGATACAAATTATAATTATGTAAGTTGTGTCTCATTTGTTCCACAACTTATCCCCTGCCCTCATTCTCCATACCAATGCAACGTTTTTATGTGTGTATGTGAGTGTATCCTCCAGAAATGGCTGGATTAATATTCATATATGGGACTTCACTTTGAAGCATAACTTGCATTTGGCTACTTAAGAAGTCACTCAGGAATAAATCAATAGTAATTACTGTAATCAGGAAGGCTAATTAGCTGATGATGAGGCTGATGGAAAGTTCATTGCTTTGCAGCCCTTGCAAATACCTAAGTTTATGAAGTCTGGAGATGAAAGGTGCCATAAACGGAAAGCTTTGGCTTTTTTGATTTGCAGTATGAATGGCTTTCTTTTTTTGAAGAAGAAAAATCTTACTTAAGGACAAGAGAATGATTGTATCTCTTCCTTGATTTCCCGAATGCCTTTCCGACATGGTTTAGAATTGACAATACCTCTAGGGATGCAAAACACATATCACACTACAATTGGTCCTTGATTTATGACCATAACTGGGACCAGAAGTCGGTTGTTAAGTGATCATGCCTAATTTTAAGACCATGGTTAAGTGAATCACTGCAGTTGTTAATCACATGGTTGTTAAACGAATCCAGTTTCCCCCATTAACTTTGCATCTCGGAAGCCAGATGAGAAAACCACAAATGAGAATCTCATGACCCACAACATTTCAACTGTTGCAAATACTTGCCAGTTGCCAAGCACCCAACTTTTTATCACCTGACCATGAGTATGTTGCAATGGTTGTAAATGCCTTTTGTAAGCACCATTGTACCGTTGAAGTTCAAAAATGGCATTCACATGACACAGGGGTACTGCCATCATTGTAAATACATATCAATTGCCAAATGCCGAAATATTGATTAGATGACTGGTCATAAGTGTGAGGACTGGTCATAAGTCACTTTTCCCAGTGCCCTTGTAACTTTGAACAGTCCCCAAACAAATGGTTGTAAGTTGAGGACAACCTGTAAATTAAAATCAAATATAGTTAATATGACGATTCATTGTATAGTTAGTGTTTATATGGTAATGTTTGTATTTATATATATTTTATTGTTTTGCATTAAAAATTACAACATGGCTAGCTTTGGGGTCTTTGGGGGTCATAAACCGGGATTGGACCATAAACTTTAGATTTCTGCAAAAAAAAAAAAAAAAAAGACCAGTGCATTTATATTTAGAGTAAACATTTGCCTGAGAAAACCTATAATAAAATAGGTTGGGTTGATCCTGATCTGTCTATCTCCATCTATCTCACTGACTAGATTATATCAGCAGTATTTAAGATCAAATTGCAGTAGCTGACTTGAAGAAACAAAAAAGATTTACGTAGGACTGCATTATCAAAAATCCACTAAAATTGCCACTCGCTGATTATAAAACCCACCTGATGTCATTCCGCCCTCCAAAATCTTCTCCTGACATCTCAACATTTATTTACCAAAAGGATCTGAAAAAGAGATGCGAAAAACAAACAAAACCACACACAGTATGGCTATTTCTATTTTAAGGAAAAAACGTACCGAGGCAGCTTTTTTTCCCAGGAAGTAGGATGGGAAAATTTCATTTTAAAAATATACTTTGAAGCATTATTAAAAATGTACTTTGCGGAATGTAGCATAGGTAAGCTCAGAGAGCACCAAGGACCTCACAATTCAACCATGAACTAAGAGAAGAGAAGAGAAGAGAAGAGAAGAGAAGAGAAGAGAAGAGAAGAGAAGAGAAGAGAAGAGGAAACCCCCACTCCCTTTAGCACTGATTATGTTACCTAGTTGGGTAATGCAAGAAAACAAGCAAGCTCAGAGAGCACCAAGGACCTCACAATTCAACCATGAACTACAAGAAGAGAAGAGAAGAGAAGAGAAGAGAAGAGAAGAGAAGAGAAGAGAAGAGAAGAGAAGAGAAAACCCCCCCTCTCTTTTAGCACTGATTATGTTACCTAGTTGGGTAATGAAACGTCTGCAAGAAAACAAGCAAACTCAGAGAGTACCAAGTACCCCTCATTTCAACCCAGAGTAGAGTAGAGTAGAGTAGAGTAGAGAGTAGAGAGTAGAATAGAATAGAGAGTAGAGAGTAGAGAGTAGAGAGTAGAGAGTAGAGTAGAGTAGAGTAGAGTAGAGTAGAGTAGAGTAGAGTAGAGTAGAGTAGAGTAGAGTAGAGTAGAGTAGAGTAAAGTACTATATTTTTTATTGGGCAAGTATGAATGGACACACAAAGAATTTGTCTCTGGTTCATATACTCTCAGCATACATACAAGCAACAAAGTGATCAAGCATAAAGCTTAAGATACAAACATAAAGCATAAGATACAACCAACAAAGTGATTGTCGTAAGATACCAATAGGAATAGGTAATAGGAAAGATGAGAAGGATAATAGTAATACAGTCCTACTACATGGCTAGATATCCATAGGCATAAGGCAGTGCTGTGGGAATTAGATGTTTTAGCAGAGTGATGGCATGAGGGGAAAAATATTAGGGAGAAAAGGAAGAAAGAAAGTAAATAGAGATATTAATTACGAATGGCTTCCTAAGATAGACCATCCATCTTTTGATTTCCTGTGATATTTTATTTGCAATTCTCATTGAAACAAGTGAATTGGAGAATCCCAAACAAATGTTGGTTTGGTAGCAAGCGGGCAGTTGGTTGGTTAGATTTATAGCCTAGCTTTCTTCTTTTAACTTTTCTAGCTGTTCTTCAGTTTTTTCATGTCCAAGCAAAAGGCCTCAGGTGCTTGGTTTGAATTTTTTTCTGTGTGAAACTTTGAGTATTTTCTGAGATGACTAGTCCCGTAACCAGAAATGTTGTTCTTGGTTGCTGCCATGGGGTTGAGTCTTCATTTTTAAGGAGAATCTGAAGCCTGAGATGACTAGCAACCTTTCAGAACCAAACTACGGGGAAATTTGCAGTACATTGAAATCTCGGGAGGGGGGGGGAAGACTCACGTTTTTAGTTAATTAAAAAAAACCCAAACCATCCAGTATTGCATGTAAGTTTAAAAATTGTATTTAAATACATGAAATATTTATGTGTTTTGAGTCAAGTTTTCTGCCTACCTTAAATAAAATAGGAGGGTTTTTTTTTTAGTCCACATCCAACTCTTGTAATATTTAAATTGTTTATATGTTTAATTGTTTAAATATATGTTTATAATTGTTCTTATTTATTTTTTTTAATTTGATTTATATGCCGCCCTTCTCCGGAGACTCAGGGCGGCTTACAATATGCTCAGCAATAGCCTTCATCCTTTTTGTATATTTATACAAAGTCAGCTTATTGCCCCCATAACTGGGTCCTCAATTTACCTACCTTAGAAAGGATGGAAGGCTGAGTCAACCTTGAGCCTTGGCGAGATTCAAACCTGCAGTAATTGCAGGCAGCTGGTGTTAATAACCAGCTTAATAACAGGGTGCCTTAGACCACTGTACTACCAAGGCTCTTCTTGATATTGATATTTTTATTGCACTTTAAGCAGCCCAGAGTTGCTTTGGATAGTCAAATGGATGGCATATAAATTTAATATATATTTTTTTAAAAAATGCATTTAATGTATCGTTATGGTTATGGATACATTGTTATGGTCTCTACACGCTTTAATTGTGATGCAAATGATTTAGGAGGACTAGAACCATATAAAGGCCTTTAAGACAATTAGTGTCTGGTGCAGAGAACCAGGTCCACAAACGAAGATTCAAAATTACGGATTTATTGCTAAAGCCTATTGCACATGAATCTTCTCAGACTCATGGTTTGCACCTGCTTATAACTAGATAAGGCACTGGGGTTGGTCTCGGTCCACTTATGACTGCATAGAGATTCCAAACTAATTCCTTGTTTGACTCCTCCCTCTTACTCAGCCAGTCTCTCTCCTAGCTAGAGAAACAGTATGGTTGTTTGGTGATGAAGTCTTAGTACCCCTATATCCATGATGGCGAATCCTCTCTGTGGGCATGTGTGCCGTTGCCAGCTGCTCTTCCAAGTTCCTTCGTGCGCATGTTCACCGTCCCGCTGCTTTGTTCCACTCCGGCGTGCATGCTCCAATTTCGGCACTCAGTGCCGAAAAGGTTAGCCGTCACTGCCCTATATAATGCCTTGATAAGACCACACTTGGAACATTGAGCTGGATTTAAGAGCCGTGGTGGCGCAGTGGTTAGAGTGCAGTACTGCAGGCTACTTCTCACCGGCTGCCAGCAGTTTGGCAGATCGAATCTCACCAGGCTCAAGGTTGACTCAGCCGTCCCTCCTTCCGAAGTGGGAAAAATGAGGACCCAGATGGTTGGGGGCAATAGGCTGACTTTGTAAACCGCTTAGAGAGGGCTGTAAAGCACTGTGAAGCGGTATATAAGTCTAAGTGCTATTTATATTGTATCCAGTTTCGGTCACCCCAATATAAACTAGTTGTTGAGATGCTAGAAAGAGTGCAGAGAAGAGCCACAAGGATCATTAGGGGACTGGAGGCTAAAACATATGAAGATTAGTTTCAGGAATTTGGGTGTGTCTAGTCCAGGGGTCGGCAATCTTAAACACTCAAAGAGCCACAAAGGTCCTAACCAGGAGCCCCCCCATTCAATTCTGGAGCCAGCCAGAAGTCTAGTTCCCCCACCATAGAGTCTCCTCCTAGCGCAGGGTCCTTTTTCCTCTACTTGTCCTAACTGAAAGCCCTATCAATTGTGGAGCTGACCAGGGATGAAAGAGCCACATACGGCTCCAGAGCAGCAGGTTGCTGACTCCTGGTCTAATCTAATGAAATGAAGGACTAAGGGTGACATGACAGCAGTGTTCCAATAACTCAGGGGCTGCCGCAAAGAAGAGGGGGTCACAACGTATTCTCCAAAGCACCTGAAGGCAGAACAAGAAGCAATGGATGGAAACTAATCAGGAGAGAAGCAACCTAGAACTAAGGAGAAATGTCCTGTTAGGACAATTTATCAGTGGAACGGCTTGATCCCAGATGCTCCAACACTGGAGTTTCTTTATGAGTTTGGACAACCATTTGTCTGAAATTTTATTGGGTTTCCCGCTGGAGCAGGGGATTGGATTAGAAGACTCCCAAGGTCCCTTGCAACTCTGTTATTATTTGCAGAGTTTGAGGCGATTTCCTTTTGTATTTGAGTACAATTAACTGTTGTGCTAGACGTTCCCTTTGAAAAAGGAACATTCCCTGCTCTCTAATGCTGTTCAGACAATCCAACTCGGGTGCAATTTATCTTCCCCGAATGTCTTCCTGTGACTCTTTTACTGCTTCCAACACATTGACACATTATGTCAGCTGTACAAAAGGTAACTGGAAATGGCAGCTGGCGAGGAAGCATATCGCCATGCCTGGAATGAAATGGATTATCAAGACAGGAAGAGTTGCCGGCAGTGTGGTCGGCTTTAATTTGACCTGCTGAATTACTGGTGGTTTGAAGAGGGGCGAGTGATTTGTGAACGATAATACTTGGATTCCCTGCAAGAAAATAAATTTAAAACTGGTGGAAGGGTTTTTTTTAAAAAAAAGCACATGGAGGGAGCTACTTTTAAGCTCCAGGTCTCCTTCGTATTCAACACATGGAGAGATTCAACCATAGTTTCAACTGGGAAACTGTGAGCATCCTAAATCAAGTTAAATCCAAAAATGATAGGGAATTTCTGGAAGCTTGGCATTCAGACAATTCAGCCATCAGCAGACACATAGAGATCAACCATGTTTACACACCATTCAGCAGAGACAATAAAAAGGCTAAGAAGGAAACAAAAGACCAGAACCTATCCCTTACAATAGTCAATACCGAGATAAACAGGGATTATCTTAGTTTTGATACAATATTTAACAAATTAGATTTGATTTAATTTAATGTTGGGATTGGAGGGACCAAACCATAGATTTTCCTAGAGTCAACATCACAAACTAAGCCTAAAATTTCTTTTGCTGAGCGAGACATTTGTTAACTGAGTTTTGCCCCATTTTACGACCTTTCTTGCCACAATCGTGAAGCAAATCACTGCTGTTGTGAAGTTGGTAACACGGTTTGTTAAGTGAATCTGGCTTCCTCATTGACTTTGCTTGTTAAAAGGTCACAAAATGTGACCCTGGGACACTGAAACGGTCATAAAGAACTAGTTGACGGGCATCCGATCATGTGACCGTGGGAATGCTGTAACCGTCATAAGTGTGAAAAACAGTCATATCACTTTTTTTCTGTAGCCAATGTCCTTAAGAGGGAAACATGGTTTGTTTCTCTTTGACTCTTTGATTCTCTTTACTGCTCTTTGATGCCGTTTGTTGTTTGCTGTGTTTGCTACTGTTTGCAACTGCTTATGTGTATGACTACGATGACTGGTAAGAAGACTTTGTTATTGGATTATCCCTGGACTATTGTTTTACTATCTACTACTTTATCTGTGTATGACCTGGACTGTTTTTTGGACTGTGCCTTATTACTATTTCTTGAAAGTAAACACAACTCAGTGTATCTGTGTGTTGGTTGTGTTATTTTCCTAATTACTCTCAATCGCTTTTCATGTGCACAGCCTTGCTACTCAAAGGTTGCTCTGCGAATTCCTTAACATGTTGTAACTTTGAACAGTCACTAAAGAAATGGGTATACATTGAGGACTATCCGCAATCAACCAACCAATTAGTCAATTATTTCTGAGTTAACGATTCAACTCTTGAGGAGCTTTTGGGTTTATAAATGGCGGGGAGGGGGAAGGATTGCCATATATTCCTCTCGTCATTTAAGGGGCATGATGTCAAGCTCAGGAAAATTAAGAAACCCAACCAGTTCAATTCAATATAAAGGTTTATTGCAAGCTTAAGCTTTCTACAAGAATCTGAACTACTATAGGTCAAAGCAAATTGGCGGTAGATAAGAGTCAACGGAGTTCAAGATGAATTTAACAGTAACAGAGTTGGAAGGGACCTTGGAGGTCATCTAGTCCAACCCCCCTGCTCACGCAGGAAACCTGTACTAGGGATTCGAACCGCCGAATTGCCAACCTTTCTGATCGACAAGCTCAGTGTCTTAGCCACTGAGCCACCTAGTCAGGCAAATAGAATAGAATAGAATAGAATAGAATAGAATAGAATAGAATAGAATAGAATAGAATAGCACAGTTGGAAGGGGCCAGTTGGAGATCTTCTAGTCCAACCTCCGGCTTAGGCTGAAAACCCTATATTAATTTATTTATTGATTGGTTTGATTTATATGCCGCCCTTCTCCGGAGACTCAGGGCGTCTTACAATGCGTTAAGCAATAGCCTTCATACTTTTGTATATACCTTTCGGGCCCCACTAAGCGGTGTTCTTTTTTATACAAAGTCATCTTATTGCTCCCACAATCCGGGTCCTCATTTTACCTACCTCGGAAGGATGGAAGGCTGAGTCAACCTTGAGCCTGGTGAGATCTGAACTCGCAGTAATTGCAGGTAGTTGGTGCTACTTAACCGCACTTTAGTCTGCTGCGCCACCAAGGCTCTATACCCGTGATGGCGAACCTATGGCACACGTGCATGAAGTGGCATGCGGAGCCATGTCGCCTGGCACTCACGGCATCACCCGCTACTCTTCCAGGTTTCTGGCGCACATGCGCATACGATGATCAGCTGGCCTTTTTGCGTGCGGCAGTGCTGGAAACTGGAAGAGCTGGTCTTCCATTTTCCTGCGTGAATATGTGTGCCAGCCAGCTGATTGTCGTGCGTGCATGCGTGCCAGAAACCCGGAAGAGTGGCTGGCTAGTGCACATGCACGCACCGGAAACCAGAAGTTCATTTTTGGACGTGCGCATGCGTCCTGGGCAGCTCCTCTTCTGGGTTGCAGCTGAGACGAGCGTGTGGGCTCCCTTTTCGGCACTCGGTGCCGAAAAGATTCCCCATCATTTCTTATACCACTTCAGACAAATGGTTCTCCAATCTCTTCTTAAAAACTTCCAGCATTAGGTGAGTGGACTTAGATCTCTTGTGGGCGCGAAGGGACTTGAGACCCATGACGCATTTGACCCCTCCCACGAGCTCAGCCTGGTCTTTTCCTACACGCGATCTTTTCTTCGAATGCAAAAGATTGTGGGCAAAAGGACAAAACACCTTTGAACAAAACACGTCTTGAAAATGTGCGATTCAAACTGGATCAGGAGCGACCGTTTCGTTTCATTTCTCTCTCTCTCTCTCTCTGTTTTCCAATTAGAAATCTGATTTTCTTTTCTTTTTTTTTTTACACTTTGGCATCTTTGGTTTTGGGGTGCGATGTCATCTGTACGCTGATGACACTCAGCTGTACATCTCCACCACAAACCACCCCAATGATGCCCTTGAAGTGATGTCCTGGTGCCTTGAGGCTGTACGGGTCTGGATGGGGAGAAACAGGCTTCGACTCAACCCTTCCAAGACTGAGTAGCTGTAGTTCCCGGCATCCCGATATAGTCAGCTGACTCCAGTTAGTCCCATCACTAACTATTGGGGATGAGTCATTGACCCCTGCAGAGAAAGCTCGCAATTTAGGCATCCTCCTGGATGCACGACTGTCTTTAGAAGATCATATAACAGCCGTGGCCAGAGGAGCTTTCTATCAGGTTTGCCTGATTTGCCAATTGCGTCCCTTTCTAGACCGGGACTCATTACGCACAGTCACTCAAGCCCTCGTCATTTCCCGATTTGACTACTGCAATGCTCTCTACATGGAGCTCCTCTTGAAGTGCACCCAGAAGCTCCAACTGGTCCAGAATGCGGCTGCGCGAGTAATTATGGGAACAACATGGCGCTCACATGTAACACCTCTTCTACGCGAGCTGCACTGGCTTCCGGTGGCCTTCCGAGTGCGCTTCAAGGCGTTGGATCTTACCTTTAAAGTGCTCCATCGCTTAGGACCTGAGTACTTACGAGACCACCTGCTGCAACCGATAACCTCCCATCAACCAATACGCTCTCACAGAGTAGGCCTACTCATAGTACCATCATTAAAACAATGTCGTCTAGTAGTTCCAAGGGAGAGAGCCTTCTCTGTGGGGGCACCTACTCTTTGGAACAAAATACCCCCTGGAATACGAATAATCCCAGATCTTCGCACTTTCCAATGTGCCCTGAAGACCTTTCTGTTTCAACAAGCAGGGCTAGCATAAACATCTAAATTCTATGCCAAGGTCTTAGCAGATACACTAAGTTGACTCAATTTATTATTTACTGTTTTTTAAAAAAATATTATATGTATATGAAATCTTATTCTGTTCATCGCTCTGAGTCCTTCGGGAGAAGGGCGGTATAGAAATTCAATAAATAATCATCATCATCATCATCATCATCATCATCTTGCAATTTATTTTTTTTTTAGAAAGAAGGCATGCCTGAAAGTATTTCATTCAGTACGGGGGGTATTTTTTTTTCTCCCTCCCCTAAAATGCAAACCATACTGATTGTTTCCCCCAATTTCTAATCAGGAATGGTTAAGTCTGTTATCTCCAGTGCAGAGAACTTCTGGTATAGCAGCTCTCCTTTTTGTGCCGGAAAACTAAACCTCACTCCAAATAGAAACTTTGGAGCCAGAGAGAAAGATAAGGCAGCTGCACATTTGCATGGTGTCATTGGAAAAGAATGTGAATGACAGATTCGGTGATAAAATAAGAAGTACACAGGACCATCAGGAATATTTGAAAACAGGGACAAGCCGAGCTATTTAAGCACATTTCTCTAGCTGTTAAAAGAATTAAGGGGTTGTTAGGGAAGGCAGTCATATCTTGCAATTAGGGTTTATTTTTTATTGACTGATTTGTAGCCCACCTTTGTAGGTGGTCCTCAACTTACAACAATTTATTTAGTGGCTGTTTGAAGTTAC
>JAKOOJ010000007.1:83577163-83984663 GCA_022577455.1 Arizona elegans | reverse complement strand
TTGACTTTGCTTGTCAGGAAGTTGCGAAAGGGGAACACATGGCATCCGTCGTAAATATGAGTCAGTTGCCAAGCGTCTGAATTTTGATCACATGACCATGGGGATGTTTGCAAGAGTCACAAGTTGTTAAGAATGGTCATGACGTCACTTTTTTCAGTGCCGTTATAACTTCGAACAGTCACTAAGCAAACTGTCGTAAGTCAAGGACTATCTGTAGTAGTTCCATTGTTAGCATCCAGTGAAGAAGAGTCCAGTGCATCTTCACATTGTTCGTTCCATTGTTAAGCCGCTCTTAAAATAAGGAAGATTTTTTTTTCTAACCTTCAGTTGGAATCTGCTTTCTTATAACTGAAATCTATTATTTCATCTCCAGCCCACTTAGATGATGAAAACAGGTCTTGATCTTCTTTTGTGTGACGTCCATGAGTAATGGATGTGCTGACCCAAAGACACCCATCAAAACGATGGATAAACAGTGCAGACACCTGGAGCAGATTCCTAGGAGCGCCGAGCAATAGGTGATAAGCAGTTGTGAGTTTTAGTTGTGGTTTTTTGGGAACTTCTGGAGGACAACAGGTATAATGGAAGTGAAGGAGCACCAGAGGTAAAATGGGGACATAATCACTCTTTGACAACTATTGGAAAAAGAAAGAGGAAATTACCGAATGATTGTTGGGTAATATTGGGATATATGTGAGACACTCACAATGCTGAAGCCTGTTTTACTGCCTTTAGAAATTGTGACGGGGTGGGATTCAGCTGGTTCGGACCGGTTTGGGTAAACCGGATGTTAATTTTAATCTGGTTCGCTGAACTGGTTGTTGCAAGGACTGGCTGACCCCGCCCACTCTGCCCCTCCCCTCCCAGGAGTCTCCACGCAGCCTATTACGGATGCCAGGTAAGTGCAGGGCCCGTATGGAGGATCTGGAAGGGTGAAAAACGGGCCCACCCTCTGGCAGGGTGAAACGGGCCCATTTCTGGCCTCCGGAGGGCCTCCGAAGATTGGGGGAGGCTGTTTTTGCCCTCCCAGAGGCTTGAGAAAAGCCTCAGGAGCCTGGGGAGGGCGAAAAACAGGCCTACTAGAAGTAACTAGAAGCCCAAAAATAGGCCCGTTTCCTGCCTCTGGAGGGCCTCCGGAGCCCAGAGGAGGCCTCCGGAGGCTCAAAGAAAGCCTCTGGAGTCTGGGGAGGGCGAAAACACCCCCCCACACCCACCCATGGTGCAGGTGGCCAAGTAGTAGTACCCAGCAACCGGGCAGAGAACCAGTTGCTAAAATTTCTGAATTTCACCCCTGCCTTGTACTGCCTAGTATACTATGTGATATTTCAAGGGTGTCTAACTTTGGCAACTTTAAGGCCTGTGGACTTCAACTCCCAGAATTCCCCAGCCAGCCAGCCAGCCATGCTGGCTGAGGAATTCTGGGACTTGAAGTCCACAACTCCACCAGGCTGGGCTGTAAAGATTTTAATTGGTTTTAAATGGGATTTTAAATTTGGGGTTTTATAAATTGGGCCTATTATTTAATAATTTTAATTATTTTTAAATTTTGTCTGTCTTTGTGTTTTTAATTAGGCTGTACACCGCCCTGAGTCCTTCGGGAGAAGGGCGGTATAAAAATAAAATTAATAAATTAATTAATTAATAAACTCTTAAATTTGCCAAGTTTGGAGGCCCTACCACACATGGTGATACGACCAAGCCTTGCTTTAGTGTCAAATATTCATCGCATGGAAGCATGACATCAAATGGGCTACCCCAAAGTTTGATCCCGGATCCAATGCTCTTCAAAATATTTTAATTAATGACTTGAATGTGAAGAAAACGCTTGTCTGATTTACAGATGACATCAAAGTGGGCGGAATAGCTAATGCTGTAGACAAAAGAAACAAAAACCAAACTTGTTTTGATAGGTGAGAGGCGTGGGTTGAGAGTGACAGGATGAAATGAACAGATACAAATGCAAAGTTTACCTCTCTAAAAAAAAAAAAGTACTTAAAACCGTGTTTAGATATATAGGATGGAGGGCAATAGGTTTGATTGTAAAATGATCTTAGAATTGTAATTCTCGGCTACATTTTTTATTATTTTATATTTATATTTGTAAATATATGTTTTTTTAATTTGTAAATAATTAATAAAGATTAAATAAAAAAAAAAAGAATTGTAATTCTCCAGAATCCAGTGGATTTGGGGAGGTAAGACATTCAAATAAATAGTGAAACAAAAAACCCACCAAGCAAATGTCTTAGTTTTTGTCCCATATTTTTGTCTTTTGTTCCCTTTTTTTTTTTGCACTGCTAGTTCTTAAAGAGAGATTGTCAATAAATGAGGCAAAAGGTGTTTTGTTGATCAGCAGCCTGTTGTAAAACTTAACACTGATGAGAAATGTTGTCTCCGTTTACGACCTTTCTTGCCACAGTTCTTAAGTGAATCACTGTAGTTGTTAAGCTAGTAATATGGTTAAGTGAATCTGGCTTCCCCCATTGACTTTGCTTGTCAGAAGGTTGCAAAAGGGGATCCCATGACCCCAGAGCACTGCAATTGCCCCATTTTACGACCTTTTTTCTCCTCAGTTGTTAAATGAATCACTGCGGTTCTTAAGTTAGTAACATGGTTGTTAAGTGAATCTGGCATTGACTTTGCTTGTCAGAAGGTCTCAAAAAGGGAGCCCATGGCATCAGTGGTGGGATTCAAGCAGTGGTGGGATTCGAATAATTTAATAACCGGTTCTCTGCCCTAATGACCAGCTGGGTAGGCGTGGCTCGGTGGTCATGTGACTGTGTGGTCATGGTCAACTCAATGTCACTCCCATCAATGGGCGCTTCACATTAGCTGTTACAATGTAATAAGGGTTAACCAGAGAGGCAGTTTCTATAAGCAGGGCAATAAAGATTAGGCTAGAAACACCACCAGAATGTTTCCTTCCTGCCTTCCTTACAGGATTAGCCCTGTAAAGTGGGAAAAAACAAAATAAGATTTCTTCCAACAATCGGTTCTCCGAACTGCTTAGAAAGTTAACAACCGGTTCTCCCGAATAAGTGCAAACTGGTTGAATCCCACCACTGGATTCAAGTAATTTAACAACCGGTTCTCTGCCCTAATGATTTCTTCCAACAACCAGTTCACCAAACTGCTCAGAAAGTTAACAACCGGTTCTCCCGAAGTGGTGCGAACTGGCTGAATCCCACCACTGCATGGCATCCATCATAAATATGAGTCAGTTGCCAAAAAACTAAATTTGGGTCCTGTGATCCTGGGGATGCCGCAACGGTCATAAGTGTGAACGGCGTCATAAGTCATGTTTTTCAGTGCCGTTGTAACTTCAAACTGTCACGAAATGAACAGTTGTAAATCAAGGACTACCTGTGTAGCAAATTTGCTGTACGTACAGCAAATTTACGATAAGAATCGTCTGTGGAGAGGAAATTAAGTCTTATAAGAAGAGGATGGGGCTGCATTTAAGTTGTTCTTAAATGTTGAGAGAGTCTGTAGAGATTCTCAATCATTCAGGTCATGGTTGTCCCAAAGCTGTTTTTTCAGGAGGCAACTGGACTTTCTTGTTTTTTCTTTTGAAGACGTTTCGCTTCTCATCCAAGAAGCATCTTCAGCTCTGACAGGATCCATTCCCCACTCTCCTTGTCACCCAAAGGAGAATCGAGATTGGTTCAATTTTATCCCAGATCGCACAACACAACAATAAGGCAGGTTCTGATTTAACCCTGTGGGGAAAAAAATGTTCCAATAATAAGAGTCCTGGAAAAATATGGCACACTTCACTTAATCCTCCAGGGAAAGATTGAAGGCAAACGAGGTCCAAGCAGAAGAAGAACATCATGGCTTCAAAACCTAAGGGACTGGTTTGGACAAAACTCAACAGAAGCTCTTTTTTGTGCGGCTGTTGATAAAAATAGGATCGCCAACATGATTGCCAACGTCTGATGATAGATATGGGAGGAGGAGGAGGAGGAAGAGGAGGAGGAGGAGGAGGAGGAGGAAGAAGAAGAAGGAGGAGGAGGAGGAGGAGGAGGAGGAGGAGGAGGAGGAGGAGGAGGAGAGCCTTGGTGGCGCAGCAGACTAAAGTGCTATTAAATAGCACCAGCTGCCTGCAATTACTGCAAGTTCAAATCTCACCAGGCTCAAGGTTGACTCAGCCTTCCATCCTTTCGAGGTAGGTAAAATGAGGACCCGGATTGTGGGGACAATAAGATGACTTTGTATAAAAAAGAATACCGCTTGGGGGGGAGGGCGAAAGCCCTACTAAGCAGGTATATATAAAAGTATGAAGGCTATTGCTTAATGCATTGTAAGCCGCCCTGAGTCTCCGGAGAAAGGCGGCATATCAATCGAACCAATAAATAAATAAATAAAAAGGAGAAGGAGAAGGGGAAGGGGAAGAGGAAGAGGAAGAGGAAGAAGAGGAAGAAGAGGAAGAAGAAGAATGTGTCAACAATGGAACCAGTTAAAAAGTGAGATGATGACTTCCCCTTTACCGGGTGCATTCAAAACTACCTAAGTGAGATGGTTTAATAATTTGAATTCCTGCATTAAGATGTGAGGTGGTCTTGATAACCCAGATTATCTTTCCAGCAGTAAAATTCTGTGATGCAGGGAAGGTGTTGTTTTGTGTTGTTGTTGTTGTTGTTTTTAATCAGTAAATCCACGTTCATAAAAATACCTTTTCAGTGAATTGCTTTTTTTATATACTGGTACACTTTTATATTCTTTTCCATAATAATTAAAATTATACAGTATACTCTGCTCCATTATTGCAGTGTAATGGGCTAAACAAACTGTGGCTGTAGCATTTAATGAAACTGTTTATGGAGATTAATTTGGAGGTGATGGAATTAAAGAGAAGAGGAAAGAAAAGAAAAGAAGGAAACCAAGAGTAAAGCAGTTGGCCTCTGTGGGTAATTCAGAGAGTAAATTGTGCATGATAATCAAACCACTTCATAGAGATACTTCGCTCCAAAACCTCAACAATGGATCTGATTTAGCTCAAGTGACTACACCTGACTAAGTTAAAATGAATGTAAGGATGCCGGGCAGATTCCACTCTTGACTCCGTCCTCCGGCTCTATCTGTCTTCACGTAATGTACCTGCAGGTAAGGTGAGGTTGAGCTAAGTTGCCACCTCAAGCCTTTTGTTGTGGCTCCGTTGCCTGAGCCTCGGCTATCAACAGATGCAGCCTCTGAGAGTGAGGGAGAGGAGTTGGCAAGGCCTCCCTCTCCAGGACCCTCCTCTCTGGCAATGCCTCCGGAGGACACCGAAGGCCAAACGATAGGCTCAGAGCCAAGCACGTCCCCGCAGCCACAGGTGGACAGTGATGAAGAAGATAAGTGCTGGCTGGACCCGCGACAGAGGCGCAGGGAGAAGCGTGCGCAGCAGAAGGGAAGGCGTGCCAGAGATTAGCTGAGTCACTGGACCACACCCCACAGGATATAAATGTGGGTGTGGTGGCCGGTTTAGTTTGTGACGAACAAAAACTGGAAATAACCCATGATCTCTGCGTTACTGGACTTTGCCTGCTTTATCGGACTGCATTTGGATTAATCCTTGTATTGTTGACACTCTGCCTGTTTTATCGGAATGCTGGCAGTCTAATGTTTGTTTTGTGTGAGTAAAGTCTGAATTGGCAGCTAGCCACTGGGTTGCTACCAGCTTTATCTTCAAAGAGTTTTGTCGTGTTATTAACTCCAGGCCATCTGTGGGGGTGCGTGTGGGGTACGGGGACAGAACACCTTTCTCCCCATTTTTATTAGCCAGACCTCATTTAAGGCAAAGATTGGGGACTTCTAAATTGCTGACCTCCAAACTTCTCCAATTTAACTTAGTCGGGTGTAGCCAGGGGTGGGCTGCTGGGGATTCGCAGGGGTCTGGGAGAACCTCTAGCTAAGATTCTGTGCAATTTGGAGAAACCTCCAAATCCCACTTCTGGCTGGCCCCTCCCACACAGCCCCACCCCTCCCAGGAGTCCCCATGCGGCCTGTTTTGGATGCAGGGCATGCATGGAGGCTCAAGGAGGGAGAAAAATGGGCCTACCGGAAGTTTGGGAAGGTCAGAAATGGACTCGTTTCCAGCCTCCTGAGGGCCTCCGGAGGCTGCGGAGGCCATTTTCGCCCTCCTGGAAGCTCAAAGAAAGCCTCCGGAGCCCAGGGAGAGCTAAAATGTCCCCCTGCCATGGTGCAGGAGGCCGACTAAACCATGTCCACCATGGCCACGCCCACCCAGCAACCGGGCATAGAACCCCTTGCTAGAATAACAGAGTTGGGAGGGACCTTAGAGGACTTCTAGTCCAACCCCCTGCTTAGGCAGCAAACCCTACACCACTTCAGACAAATGGTTACCCAACATCATCTTAAAAACTTCCAGTGTTGGAGCATTCACAACTTCTGGAGGCAAGTTGTTCCACTGCTGAATTGTTTTCACTGTCAGGAAATTTCTCCTTAGTTCTAGGTTGCTTCTCTCCTTGATTAGTTTCCATCCGTTGCTTCTTGTCCTACTTTCTGGTGCTTTGGAGAATAGGTGGATTCCGTGTCCACCTACCATCCCTGTCCTGCTTTTCAAAACTTTTTAAGAGGGAGGCAGAATTGCCTTCCTTGTTCGGCTCATCCTTGCCGTTATTTCTCTTCCCCTTTCCTTGATTTCATTTCCGTCCAAGCTGCAGCTGCCTCTTTTTCAAAAGTCTTTTGTGTACCGCTGTGCTTCTCCTCCTTTCTCCATCTGCTGGCTGTCTGGCAAAATAAGCTGCTGACACACACAAAGCCTCCAAAGGAGGGAAAGCACGTCCTGTCCTATCAATGGGTGGAATTGAGCCATCTATCTTGTGTTCTTTGTATCTCCCCAGGATGTGGGGACCTGGAGTCCGTTGGTGAGTCTTCTGCGCGAAAGTACACTATTTCCTTCCGATGCTCCTAGAAGCTCTCCACGTTCAACTTCATTGGATAACCCAAGGAATCTGAATTCCAACTCCCCCCCCCCATTTGCTTTCTTCATTATTTTTCTCGGATCTGACAAGAATAGAAATAGAATAACAGAGTTGGGAGGGACCTTAGAGGTCTTCTAGTCCAACCCCCTGCTTAGTCAAGAAACCCTACACCACTTCAAACAAATGGTTATCCAATGTCTTCTTAAAAACTTCCAGTGTTGGAGCATTCACAACTTCTGGAGGCATGTTTTAGAGCCTCGGTGGTGCAGCGGACTAAAGTGCTGTTAAGTGCTAGCATTTAGCTGCCAGCTACCTGCAATTAGTGCGAGTTGAAATCTCACCAGGCTCAAGGTTGACTCAGCCTTCCATGCTTTCGAGGTAGGTAAATTGAGGACCCGGATTGTGGGGGCAATAAGCCAGCTTTGTATAGAACAACACTGCTTAGCGGGGGCCGAAAGCCCTAATAAGCAGGTATATACATACAAAATATGCAGGCTATTGCTATAATGCATTGTAAGCCACCCTGAGTCTACGGAGAAGGGCGACATATAAATTGGACTAATAAATAAAATAAAGTTGTTCCACTGATGAATTGTTCCAAGTGTCAGGAAATTTCTCCTTAGTTCTAGGTTGCTTCTCTCCTTGATTAGTTTCCACCCATTGCTTCTTGTCTCTGGCCTCCGGAGGGCCTCCAGGAGGGTGGGGAATGCTGTTTTCGCCCTCCCCAGGCTCCTAGAAAGCCTCTGGAGCCTGGGGAGGGTGAAAAATATACCTACTGGGTCCAGCGTGCCAACACATGCCAAAAGCGGGGGGAGCATACGCGGGGTGTAGGGCACATAGAATTATGGGTGTGGACACGCACGCGTGCAACCATCCCGCTTTTGGCACACGATGGCAAAAAGGTTGGCCATCACTGCTGTATAGTCTTCATAGTCCAATGCACTTTCCCAAACGTATTTAATATAACAGCAAACAAGGCAAGAGATTTTTTTTTTCCTGGCTAAAGTGATTTCATTTTTCTCGCTGAGTATCCGCATTCTGCTAGAACAGACGGCCTTTTGAAATTCCTTACCAAGCCTGTGGGCTGCGTATTGATCGAAAC
The DNA here is from genome assembly GCA_022577455.1 of Arizona elegans. NCBI lineage: Eukaryota > Metazoa > Chordata > Lepidosauria > Squamata > Colubridae > Arizona > Arizona elegans. Next base: position 83,976,632 of record JAKOOJ010000007.1, on the reverse strand, counting down.
AACCACTGGGTTCGGTTCAGAAAGGTTGGGCCAAGATTTGAGTTTGTGTTAGATTTTCAGTCTTGGGCAAATGCACTTTCTCCACATAGTGTGGAAGCTTTGAATCTATTAGATTATTTGATTCACTGATTCCATGCACAAGGCTGATTTAAATCGAACGGATGGTTCAGACCTACATGCTAAGTCATTCAGAACTGATTTCAGTTTTCCAATCCAATGAAAAATCATCTCAGTTTGATTGTCACATCTAGCTCCTCCTCCTCCTCCTCCTCCCTTCTTCTTCCCCTTGCTTCTCCTTCCCTCCTCTTCCTCCTCCTCCTCCTCCTCCTCCTCCTCCTCCTCCTCTTCTTCTTCTTCTTCTTCTTCTCCTCCTCTTCCTCCTCCCTCTCCTTCCCCTTGCTTCTCCTTCCCCCCTCCTCCTCCTCCTCTTCTCCTCCTCTTCCACCCTCTCCTTCCCCTTGCTTCTCCTTCCCTCCTCCTCCTCCTCCTCCTCTCCTCCTCCTCCTCTTCCTCCTCCTCCTTCTACTCCTCCTCCTCTCCTCCTCCTCTTCCTCCCTCTCTTTCCCCTTGCTTCTCCTTCCCTCCTCCTCCTCCTCCTTCTACTCCTCCTCCTCTCCTCCTCCTCTTCCTCCCTCTCTTTCCCCTTGCTTCTCCTCCCCCTTCTTCTTCTTCTTCTTCTTCTTCTTCTTCTTCTTCTTCTTCTTCTTCTTCTTCTTCCCCTTCTCCTCCTCCTCCTCTTCTTCTCCTCCTCCTCCCTCTCCTCCTCCTCCTTCCTCTCCACCTCCCTCTCCTTCCTCCACCTCTTCTCCTCCTCCTCCCTCTCCTTCCCCTTCCTCCTCCTTCCCTCCTCCTCCTCCCCTCCTCCTCCTCCTTCTTTTTCTTCTTTTCTCCCTCTCCTTCTCCTTCTCCTCCTCCCACTTCATAATCAATTGGCACACAAAAACTCAAGCTGAAGGCATCCATGTGGTCCATCACATTATGGGGTCCCTCAAAATACTATTGTAGCGTGAATTAATGTAGTCACCTCCAGATTAAGAAGCAGGCGTCAGTCTGAAGACAATTTTGGATTTCTGAGATTGCACAGTACAGGATGAGGGATCCTGTGTTGGATCAGTGGTGGGTGTTGCGTGTTTGAAAGAAGAGTTCAATTCTGCGGAAGATCTGTAAAATCGGTGGAGAGCTTGGTTCTCATTTTGAGGAACTCATTCCATCCCCGTTGTTTAACTCTCCGTCTTCAGGTTTCTGAAGGAGACACAACTGCAGCTTTGTCAGCACCGATTCCGGAAGCAGCTGCTGCTTTTGATGGTTGTGCTTAATTTTTGCGAACGATTAGAAGGCTGCACCCAACCAGCGCTATTGGATGTAGATTGACAGGAGAGAGTGCAGAGAAATTATCGTATTTCCTTCCTGCGTGGAATAAAGGGCGAAATGATTTCACTGCAAGACACCAGCCTTCTCAGAAGGGTTGAGGGTCATCCTGCAGGAAGTTAGCACCCAGCCTTCTCCTAGAAAAATGAAATATTTTAGGAAATATTGAAAGGGCAGAATATTTCCCCTAAAAGGGAGGCAGAAACTCAGCCCTTCCCCACCTTTGTCAATGGGCCAGTCTCTTCTACATAACAAAGATCTACCTCCTTCAAGCAGAGCCATAATAGGAATTGCCCAAAGCCCTTTCATTACATCATCACCCAGCAAGAGTCAACCAAGCCTGGGACACAGACAACCTACAAAGTTACCCCTGCATGGCCCCATGGGAGTCTGACAACCAATCAGAACACAAGCTCAAATTCAGAAGCCCAGAGAGGGCATAAAACTCAGGCATGCTCAGGATCTCTTCCAGGGGTGAAATGTTCCTGGTTCGGACCGGATCGCCTGATCCGGTAGCAATGGTGGCGGGAGGTTCGGAGAACCAGTAGCAAAAATCCCTGCGCCCCCCCCCCAACTCCACCATGCCCAGCTGAGCCGCAGGATTATCAGAGGCTTTTTTTTTTTACTTTTAAAAGCATTTTTTCTACAATCTCTCCCAATGAAAAAATGCTTTTAGAAGTAAAAAAAAAAAGCCTCTGATGATCGCGCGACTCTGCTGGGATCGTCAGAGGCTTTTCAAAGCATTTTTTTCTGCAACCTCTTGGCCAAAGAGGTGGTAAAAAAAATGCTTTGAAAAGTCTCTCACGATCCCAGCTGAGTTGCCTGATCGGCAGAGAGGCATTTTTAAAAAAGCCTCTCTGACGATCCCAGCTGAGTTGCCTGAGCGGCAGAGGCTTTTCAAAGCATTAGAAAAAATGCTTTGAAAAGTTAAAAAAAAAAAAGGTTGGCCACGCCCACCCAGTCACATTACCCCCCCCCCAAGCCACACCCACAGAACCGGTAGTAACAATTTTTTTTTTTGACTTCATTAAATTTTAAAAGATAAAAGATTATACAAAACATTCTCCACTCTATAAAAAAAGGTACAATTCTAAATTACATATCTATTCAAACTAACAAACAGGATTATCTATAAATACATATATACATTCACCTTGGTTTCTTAATGACGGTGTGAATTTCTTACCCTTAATTTCTTACTGCATTTGACTTTACTTTTTTTTCCACCAATTGATCCAATCACACCATCTGTCCCATGTTTTGTAATATTGTGAGTCTTCCTTGTTGTTTAATTTTAAAGTTAATCTATCCATTTCTGCACATATGAATATTTTTTGGATTATTTGTTGTTCTGTTGGCAACTGTTCTAATTTCCAGGATTGGGCTAGGATTAATCTGGCCGCCGTAATTATGTGTAATGTGATATATTTTATTTCTTTTCTACTACTTTTTTTAAGTATGCCCAATAGAAAAATTTCCGGTTTTAGGTCAATCTCTTCTTCTGTTATTTCTGTTATCCATATTCTAATTTTCATCCAAAATAGTAACAAATTTTACATTTCACCCCTGATCTCTTCCCTTTTTTCCCCCCTCTTCACCCAAGATTTTCAAGTCATGTGATCCTGTCCACCATTTTAAAAAATCATCTTTCCAAGCAGCCATCATGTTTCCAGTCTCTTTCTCCCCACTTGGAACTGAACTAGGATGGGCATTTCTTCCAACAATTCTTTGCTCCTCAAAATGGATAGTGTGAAGAGAAATGTGGATTATTATTATTGTTATTTTTGGAGTGGCTTTGGATGGATCAAGTAGTGCACAAAATGTTCCGTACTTCAATACCCTTGTGAATCATATGTGTGTTGTTACCATTACTCATTCTTCATATGAAGGCTTAATGAATAGAGAATCAAATTCTTTCATCGTAAACCTCTGTTTATTCATTTTTATTAACTGTTTCCTCTACGGAAAGATGAGGATTATTTATTGTGGTGGTATAAAACAAGAAGATTTGTATCCTTCCTTAAGAACATTTGGTATTTCTCCCTTTGCTTACCATTGATGTTCTCTTCCAGAGCTTGTCTACAGCTTTTCAACCCACATTCAATTTTAATGAGAGTTATTGCATAATGTTTTTTGTTTAAAACAACAACAACAACACAAAGCTCACAGTTGGTAAACTGCAGCACAACCGTTGGGTGCTCTTCAGCTCGGTTTTTTTTTTTTTTTGGATGTGGTAAGAACTTCTCTAGAGGAACTCAAACTGCCTCCTTAATTCTTATCCAAAAGAACACTCTGTATTTTGGATTTCCTGTCCTATTCAACCGTGCATTTTACATATTTTTGGGGGGGCAGGAGTGGGGCACCTGACTGAGGAAAGGGAACAAGATTAGGACACAATGGTTGGATTAAAAACAGGAGTTGAGAATGCACGTTCCATACCGGAGATCTCAAAGAAAAGAGGGCAAAATAAAATGGACAAGATGTAGGGAGAGAAGAGGCAGAGCTTGGAGGTGGAGTCAAGCGAGTAATTAGCCTGGAGTCCTTACATTCCCACAAGTGATCTATGTCAAATTGCAAAGCATTTCTAGTCTGCTCTCGAGTTGCCATGGGCAGCAAGGGTGGGGAGAGCACATTCCACCCATACCTTCATCCAAGGTTGGATCTCAGATTACCAAAGCCAGCTTGTGAGGTGTGTTTTCTACGGCTCCGTGGGAGTGCCTCATTGGGGAATGTGATTTATGACACAGACTGAGAGGAGGAGGGAAACAGGGTCGAAGTTGAGCCGTAAATTACATGCGGCAGAGTTGACCTCACTCAAGTAGATGCCGACATGTTGCTCCTAATAAATAACTGGTTTTGTTTGAAACTTGGCTCGAGACTCATGAGTTAATTAGGGCATCTCTTGGAACCTTGACAATCTAAGTCCGGCTGCCCTTGAATTCCTTTAAGTCTTATCTAGTGCCAATTTAGTGCTGACCGTTAATTGACTACATCCTGGTGTATAGCTAGTGCTAGTCCTTGACTTTCAACCATTCATTGGTGACCATTCGAAGTTACAGCAGCACTGAAAACAGTGCATTATGACTGTTTTTCCCACTTACATCCTTTGCAATATCCCCATGGTCTTGTGATTAATATTCAGAACATTTGGCAACTGATTCGTATTTATGACGGTTGCAGGGTCCCAGGGTCATGTGATCAGCTTTCATGAAATTCTGACAAGGAAAGCCCATGGGGAGGCCAGGTTCACTTAACAACCGTGTTACAAACTTAACAGCTGCGGCGATTCACTTAACAACCGTGGCGAGAAAGGTTGCAAAATGGGGCAAAGCTCACTTAACAATTGCCTTAGCAACAGAAATCTGGGCCTCAATTATGGACATAAGTTGAGAACTACCCACTGTATATAACAGTGATTGCTAACGTTTTTGCCGTCGTGTGCCGAAAGTGTTGGGGGGGAGCATGGGGGGTCACAAGTGCATGTGCCCACATCCATAATTCAATGCGCCCCGCCCTCCCATGAATGCGCACGTAACCCCACACACACTTCACCCTGCTTTTGGCATGCGATGGCATGGTGGGCCTGGTAGGGCCGTTTTTTCCCCCTCCCCAGGCTCCAGAGGCTTTCTAGGAGGGCAAAAACAGCCTTCTTCATCCCCCCGGAGGCCTTCCGGAGGCCGGAAACAGCCACTTTCCCGACTTCTGGTGAGACCGGAAGGCCTGAAAATCAGTTGGCTGGTGCGCGCACGTGCGCTGGAGCTGAGCTAGGGCAATACTCGCGTGCCCACCAATATGGCTCCGCGTGCCACCTGTGGCCCCCGTGCCATAGGTTTGCCATCACGGGTATATAAGCATGAGCAAATAAATCACCTGGGACTTAATGTGGGGTCCAGACTCTTCATGCCGGACACAAGACCACCTTCCCTTTCAAAATTACAAGATTGATATTGGTAGAACATTTGAAAATTTAAGAATAATTTCAGTCCTGTATATCCAAAAAAACAAGGCATTGCAAAAAAAACCTGGAGGTGCCTGAAACGGTACGTGCTGTTGAAAAACTGGATACATTTTTTCTCTCCTTTTCATAAATAGTAGTAGAAGTTGGAACCATCCATTGGAGACGAGAAACATCCTAACAGCAAGATCGGTTCGGTCCCCAAGAGAGATGTTGATCTCTCTGTATTCAAACAGAGGATGGAGAGCCATTTATCATGGACACTTTAATTTGGATACCAGCATGGAGCAGCGAGTTGGACTCGGTAGCTTTTTCAAAGTCTATAATTCTGTTATTCTAAGAATGTGAAGAAGAATATTCTTCCCTACGACTGTGTCAAGTCCCCTACCCACAAGAAGAAGAACCCTATAGAGCCCTATAGAGCAGGGGTATCAAACTCAAGGCCGCAGAGCAGGAGCCGGTCCTCGGGGTGCTTAGATCTGGGCCGCGGGGCCGCCCTGGAAACAATGAAGGACTGGTCTGCCGCGTGTCTGCCAGTGAAAACAGAACTCAGGCAGCCCTCCCGAGCTCCGCTTTCACTGACAGAGGGTTGCAGGAGGACGTCGCAGCCGAAAACGGAGCTCAGGAGCCCGTTTTCTCTGGCAGAGCGCTCGAGCCCCCACAGGTTCCCCTGACACCAGTAATGTCAAGCTGGCCACACTTATCCTGGCCACACCCACTGCCCCCCTACAAGGTCAAACACAACCCTGATGTGGCCCTCAATGAAATCGTGTTTGACACCTCTGCTATAGAGTTTATGGGAAGGAGGTTATGGATGGACACATCCAATGGTCTTCAAGACTGAAGCAGCTTCATTTCAGGCAATAGGTAGTAGAGATAGTTACAACAACCTGGTCCTGTGATTGTCAGGCACGAAGAATTGGGGCCACACATTAAGTACCAGTTAAGGTGATCTATTGCTAATACCTATACACAAGAATCTAGTCAATTAACAGTCAATACTAAATTGGCTCTAGATAGGAGTCAATAGAATTCAAGAATTTGGACCTAGGCCCATGATGGCGAACCTATGGCACGCGTGCCAGAAGTGGCATGCAGAGCCATCTCTCCGGGCACGCGAGATGTTGCTCGTTGCTCTTCCAGCGTGCCAGCCAGCTGTTCCTCACGTGCGTGGGAGCACCGGAAATCAGAAGATCAGCCGCTTGGTGCTCATATATGCGCTAAGAAGATGATCATTTGGTTTCCGGCATGCCCACGCCCACCATCCAACTGGTCGTTGTGCACGCATGCATGCCAGAAACTGGAAAACCAGGTGGCCAGTGTCCATGCGTGTGCCAGAAACCCAAAGATCATCTTCCTGGCACATGTATGGGTGGCTGCTCTTCTGGTTTACGGCACACGCATGCGCGCTCCCATTTTGGCACTCAGCGCTGAAAAGCTTCACCAGCACTGGCCTAGGCTATTTATGGGAATGTAATGACTCCAGGCTGATGACTCTCTTGATTCCACCTTCAGTCTCCGTCTGCTCATCTCCTACAATGTAAATTTTGATTCAGCAGGTGGAATTCAGACAACAAGATTATTAGCCACGGTTCCTATATGAAATCTGCGTGAGCTGCACTGGCTCCTGGTGGTCTTCCGGGTGCGCTTCAAGGTGTTGGTTCTCACCTTTAAAGCGCTCCATGGCTTCGGGCCAGGGTATTTACAAGACCACCTGCTGCTACCGACAACCTCCCACCGGCCAATACGCTCTCACAGAGAGGGCCTCCTCAGGGTGCTGTTGGTCAAGCAATGTCGGCTGGCGGCCCCTAGGGGGAGGGCCTTCTCTGTGGGAGCACCCGCCCTCTGGAACGAGCTACCTCCCGGAATACGACTGATCCCGGATCTCCGCACTTTCCGTAAGGCCCTGAAGACGTTTTTATTTCAGCAAGCTGGCCTGGCCTGAATAGGTTTTAGGGGTTTTTTAATTGTACTGCTAGCGGTTGTACATTGGGGTGGCCATTTAATTTAATTTATTTTTAATTATTTTAACTTTTATATTGCATGTTATTTTAATTCTTGGCTGTTCACCGCTCTGAGTCCCATCGGGGAGAAGGGTGGGATATAAATTTAATAAATAAAAAATAAAAATCAAACATGTCCACCTTGGTGGCCATTACCGCTTTTGCAAACAGTAGAACCTCATCATCTGCCGAACTCAGATTGTTTGAGGCGGTATGGAATTGATGCTTACGGCTGCTTATTTACAGAGGCCGTGTTTTTAGAGTCTCCGTTTTGAACTCAACTTTTAATCTTTTCTGTGAAAGAGGCATGGGAGCCACTTCAAGGATCCCCTTTGGCCAAGTGGTGGAGTATAAACTAATATAAGTAAATGATGAAAGCCATTCAGAATCAGAGGCTATTAACCACTGGGAAATGTATGTGACTTCTGATGTCTGCCGGGTTTCCAAATCATGTCTTGTGACATGCTCGACCGTAATATTTATCAGTGTATCTATTATAGTTGGTCTTCCTCTGCCAAGGGCAACAGAATAAAGAAAATATAAATCAGGCTAAACGAGAGTTTCTAGAAGAACTACGAGCCCACTAAAATACAGTAAAAACACATTTTGTAATGACAGTGATGTTTGCAAGGATCATGGTAACAACAACAACAACAGCGCACCAGGGGTGGGTTCTAAATTTTTTTACTACCGGTTCTGTGGGAGTGGTTAATTTTGTGGGCGTGGTTTGAGGGTCATGTGACAATTCTTTAGGATTTAGCAACGGTACTGGTCTACCAGGCTTATTATAATAATAATAATAATAATAATAATAATAATAATAATAATAATAATAATAATAATAATAATAATTTTATTTCTATAGCGCCCTTCTACCGAAGGACTCAGGGCGGTGTACAGCCAATTTAAAAACACAAGACACAACAATAATTAAAAATTAAAATAATTAAATAGATTTGGCCGATTTAAAACCCCAAAAATTTAAAATACCCCAATTTAAAATTATTAAGTTGATAGCCCGGCCTGGCGGAACAACAGGGTCTTCAATGCGCAACGAAACACCCGGAGGTCGGAGATCTTACGTATTTCCGGGGGCAGTTCATTCCACAGGGCTGGGGCTCCCACAGAGAAGGCCCTCCCCCTGGGTGTCGCCAGCCGACATAACTTGGCTGATGGCACCCTGAGGAGACCCTCTCTGTGGGAGCGGACTGGTCGGTGGGAGGCTATTGGTGGCAGAAGACGGTCTCGAAGGTACCCGGGTCCTATGCCATGGAGCGCTTTAAAGGTGGTAACCAACACCTTGAATCGCACCCGGAAGACCACTGGGAGCCAGTGCAGCTCGCACAGGAGGGGTGTCACGCGGGCACAACGAGTTGCACCCATAACCACCAGCACGGCCGCATTCTGGACCAGTTGGAGCCTCCGAGTGCTCTTCAAGGGGAGCCCCATGTAGAGAGCATTACAATAGTCCAGCCGGGAGGTGACAAGGGCATGAGTGACCGTGCGCAAGGCGTCCCGGTCCAGAAAGGGCTGCAACTGGCGGATCAGGCGAACCTGATAAAAGGCCCCCCTGGCCACGGCCGTCATATGCTTGCAGAGCTGTACGGGTCTACCCATTTGTTTTTGGAGGCACCGGTCTACCCATTTGTTTTTGGAGGCACCGGTCTACTCATTTGTTTTTCGAGGCACCGGTCTACTCATTTGTTTTTCAAGCACACTGGTCTACCACCAAACTGCCTTTTACCACTGATCAGCTGTAGGGCGGCCTTTTGAAGCTCCGCGACAAGAGTTTAAACAGTTGTTTTCCTTCTAGCCGATCAGTTGGGACTCGGCAGGCAGTGAATAGATTGGGGGCAGGGCCAAATTAAAGGTAAGAATAACGGAGGGGGCGGAGGGTTCAGCTCCCGAACAAAGAGAACCGGTTCGGTGACATCATATCATCACCACTACCGGTTCGGCCGAACCGGGAGGAACCCACCACTGCAACACACGCACATGCACGGAAGGCCGGGCGCATGCATGGACAATGCACCTGTGCGCAAAGCGAGCATGCTTGCATGTGGCAAATTGGTGGTAAAGGTAAGTGAAACCCACCCCTGGTGTCCATCCCAAAGTGGTGCATAGCTAAATGACTTATGACCGTTTTTCACAGTTACAACCTTTACAACGTCCCCATGATTGCGTGATCAAAATTCAGACGCTTGCCAACTGATTCATGTTTATGACCGTTGCTGCGTCCCGAGGTCATGTGATCCCCTTTGGCGACCTCCCAACGAACAAAGTCACTGGGGAAGCCAGATTCACTTAACAACCAGGTTACTGACTTATCAACTGCGGCAATTCATTTAACAACTGGGGCAAGACTCCCTTAAGAAATGTCTCGCTTAACAGCTGAAATTTTGGGTTAATTTGTAGTCGTAAGTAGAGGACCCGTATTTTTAGAAAATGCAATGGGACAGAAACCGTGGAAGAATACCAAATTTTGTACAAATTCAGGAGGCTAATCTGTAAGATCTGTTGAGATTTCATTGGGGTCGATATGATGCCGATAGAGCATGTGACACATAGTGTTTTGGGTTTTTTTGCTAAATTAAGAGGGACAGTAGAACAGTATACTAATTTTGGAACAGTATAAATTGCAATTAATATTGCATTCAAATCCAACTGGTCCAAACCAGATGATGACATCCAGGGTGGTGGGCAGGGCCTCCCGCCGGTTTTACTACCGGTTCTTGCGAACCGGTCCGAACCGGGGGCAACTCACCACTGCTTATGAAGGATGCAATATCCAGTTTGGTCGCCGTGTGTTTAGTCTTTTAGCCATTCTGTTAAGACGTTGAATGTTGCCTTGGATATACCAAGGTGGAGGTAGACTATACTTCATACTGTACTCTGTGGCTCCATGTTATGGTGATTTTATTATGGTTTTATCTTAATATTTTACCTCCTGCAATTGTATTGTCCACATACCTTGTGTTTGGCAACAGCAATAACACTTAGTCTTATAAAGTGTATGGGATTGGAGCAGGGGTGAAATGCTCCCGGTTCGGACCGGATCGCCCGATCTGGTAGCGATGGAGGTGGGTGGTTCAGAGAACTGGTAGCAAGAATCCCTGCCCCCCTCCCCATGCCCAGCTGAGCCGGGCGATCATCAGGGCTTTTTTTTGTTTTAAATGCCTCTGACGATCCAAGCTGTGTTGCCTGATCGTCAGAGGCATTTAAAAGAAAAAAAAGCCTTTGCCGATCAGGCAACTCAGCTGGGATCGTCAGAGCCTTTTGAAAGCATTTTTTTACAACCTCTTCGCTGAAAAATGGTTTTAAAAGTTAAAAAAAAATTGGCTACGCCCACCCAGTCCATTTCCCCCCCCCCCACATACACCAAACCACGCCCACAGAACTGGTAGTAACAATTTTAGATTTCACCACTGGATTGGAGGTGTGGGGGGGAAAAATGTAGTGCCATTGTCCAGATCTGGACTTGATTTAAACTGATCCACCCACTTGTATTTAAAATTGATTGTACTGTACATAAAAACAATTGTTTGGATAAGAGAAGGAGTACCTGAGAGAAACCTGTTCCAACTCAGCCACAAATATATTGATGTACTAGGAAAGCGCATCGTTTCCTATGCTTCAGTGCTGACATATAATATATTATATATAATCGTGGTTTCAATTACGTTACACTTTGTTATAATGGGTAACACCACTTACACAAAGCCTCTGGCCCTCACTTCACAAATCAATAGAACTTATTTTCTTCCTTCATCCCTGTAAGCACTGAAGTTGGAACAATGAAACAAGGAAAATACAGCAATTCTTCTTGCAATTTCTGATGTTCAAACATTTGTCCTAAATGCAAATAAAAATAAAGTGGGTTTTTGATCGGCTCTTGTAGCTAGGATCAAGAAGCATCACTTGTTGTTGTTTTTTCTGTATTTTTCAAGCAGATGTGCTCAAAACAGGCTTTTGATTGGACAGGCTAAGAATGTAAGTTACCTTTAGATAAATAAAATGATTCTAAAAGAGATCGTGCTACTTTCTGTCCATCTTTAAGAGGTAATCACGCTCACAGATTATCAGACAGCGACAACAGCGTCCAAACAGTCATAAAGAAAAATGTTAAAAATGGAAAATAATGGCTAAGTAATAGCAGTCTTTAGAGATTGAATTTCCTTGAGGTCACGGACGTCAAAAATGTTTACCAAGTGACTTAGACTTCATACGAAAAGGTAATTTCTCCATTGGAATGCCAAAATCTCATAGGAATTTGGTAACCTGGTAAGAATTGGCCTTTTTTTCCCCCTTGGGATTCAATAACTTGGGGTGTAATTAATTAATTTGAAGTGTTAATAAATTAATTTGGGGCAGCATCTAAGGGTGCCAGGCGCTCTGATGCCCACCTTTGTTGTTTTTTTAAAACAATCTCTGTAATTTCCCTTCAATTGTTTCCATCTGTTAAAAAGAAAACAAGAAAACTATGCTGGTTAATTCTCCAGGAAGAGAAGAAGAAAAAAAAATAGCACTGAAAAGGTATTTGAAAAGAAAATTCTCACGTAGATGTAGGAAATGAGCCCGAGGGAGATGTCAAGCACATCATTAGTCTCGAGTCTCTTTGCACCCACAAGAAGTCTAAGTCCACCCACTTTCAATTCCCTTCAGTCTTCTCTATCGCCAATTTGCTTTGACGGTTAGTAGTTCAGATTCTTGTAGAAACTGTCGGCATTCATTAAACCTGCATTCATTTGAACTGCTCTGGCTCCCGATTTTGCCTGACAACAGATCTCCTATGAAGGGTTATCTGCTAATATTGGGAGGGTAGAGAAATTGTTGGATTCCCCCACCCCCGGCTTCTTAATTTAATTATGATTTCTACTTCCCACTTGTTCTGTGGATTTCCTGCAAATGTTGGTCTAGCGTTAGGGTTTTCTTGGTTACAGCATCTTTCCAATTAACATAATGATCTCGGTTGGTCGAAAGTCATATAAGGGATGTAATCAGGTCAGGATCCCCTGCAGCCAATCAGGATCGGAGTCACTACTGATTTCAGTAAGGAAACTGGCCTGGCCTTATAGTCTAGGAGAGGAGAGGAGAGGAAGTGGAAATGGAAAGGGAGGGGAAGGGAAGGGGGAGAGGGGAGGGGAGGGGAGGAGAAGAGAGAGTAGAGGAGGGGAAAGCAGGGGGGAGGGGAGGAGAGAGAGCAGGGGAGGAGAGAAGAGCAGGGAAGGGGAGGGGAGGAAACAGGAGGGGAGAGAGCAGGACGGGAGAGACAGGAGGGGAGAGCAGAGGGCAGGAAGGAGAGCAGGGGAGGAGAGGGCAGGAGAGGAGAAGAGAGGAGAGGAGAGAGCAGGGGAGGGCAGGGCAGGAGAGGAGAGGAGAAGAGAGGAGAGGAGAGAGCAGGGGAGGGGAGAAAAGAGCAGGGGAGAGGAGAGGAGAGAGGGGAGGAGAGAGCAGGGGGCAGGGGAGAGGGAGCAGGGGAGGGGAGGAGGCAGGAGGGGAGGGAGCAGGGGAAGGGAGGAGACAGGAGGGGAGAGCAGGGGAGGAGAGGAGACAGGAGGGGAGGAGAGAGCAGGGAAGGAGAGGAGACAGGAGGGGAGGGGAGGGGAAGAGAGGAGAGGAGAGGAGCCGAAGGGAGCAGACAGGAGGGTACAGAAAGGGAGGGGAGGAGAGAGGAGGGTGGTGGGAGATGAATGCACCGAAAGCACTGATGATGTTACCTACTTTGGGTAATGAAACGCCTGCAAGAAAACGACCAAGCTCAGAGAGCACCACGGACTCCTCATTTCAATCCTGAGCTACACATATTCTCCTTTATCACTTACAAAGGAGTTCTATATATGAAAAAGAAAGCATTTATATTTATCTCTTTATATTGCCCCCGGAGTGTGTGCCTAGTTAAAAGCCAAGTGTCTTTGAAAAATATTAGTGTTCTAAGCAACTAAAAAAAAAAAGGAAAAGAAAAGAAACTACATTCCGTTTCTAACACTTGCCCAACTGATTTTGAAGAGGCTACGCTATTATTCGTCAAGCTTTGGAATACAATGAGGAAAAACATCTTTTTATCGATGTGTAAAATAGGGGAATGTGTGGAGAAGAGTCAAAAAAACAACAACAAAAAACCGTACAGCAACCGTGACTCCATCACTGCCCCAAAAAACAACACAGCAGCAAATAATCATTCGAGTCACCTTTTCCACCATGTTAATTTTAAGCAATGTTTGCTTCTGCCAATCATTCATTAAGGCAACCGCCCAATCTAGAATGAAGAGAGAGAGAGAGAGAGAGATTAAAAATATAAATTTTTAAAAAGTGCTTGTAAATGTGCAATTTCAACTGGCTTTGAAAATCAGCCTATCTAGATCAGAGCCCTCTTAATTAAGCCTGGGGTCTCCAACCTTGGCAACTTTAAGCCTGGTGGACTTCAACTCCCAGAATTCCCCAGCCACCTGGGGAATTCTGGGAGTTGAAGTCCACCAGGCTTAAAGTTGCCAAGGTTGGAGACCCCTGGCTTAAGCTATCTCGTTTTTTTTAGGCCAAAAACAGATGCAGCTTTGCTGAGGAGCCAGGCAGCCATCATCTCCCTGCTTCAAAGGATCTGCTACTATCTCGCTGTGTCCTGCTGTCAGGGAAACGGGGAATCTGGTCATCGGAGAGACTGTTAGATAGGCCCCGAATTCTGTCGGTCACAACAGATACCGTTTGGGTACAAAGATTAATCGTCTGGCCCAGAAAGAAGGAAGGAATGAGATAGTGTGCTATATTTAGAGTTGGATGAGTTTCTGAAGGAGCTGTGCTTAAAATAGAGCCCTTGAGCGGACTTCATTTTGCTGAGGAGAGGAGGGGGTTAATGGATCTCTCTCTCTCCCTCCCTCCCTCCCTCCCTCCCTCCCATCTATATCTTCTATATACAGTGGTGGGATTCGAAATTTTTTACTACCGTTTATGTGGGCGTGGCTTGGTGGGCGTGGCCAGGGGATGTGACAGGCAGCATTCGGCCTCCTGCCCCCCCCCGGGAGCAAAAATGGGCCACAGGGAGGATGTTCTGCCTCCCCCCTCCCTTGCCCCGTTTTGGGCCTAGGAGGCCTCCCTGAAGCCTCCTGGGAGTAAAAATGGGGCTCATGGGGACTCCTGGAAGGGGTGGGGCCAGCCAGTAATTTAATTACCGATTCGCCCAAACTGGCCCGAACTGGCTGAATCCCATTACTGCTTCTATATCTATATATCTACCTATATCTAGGTAGGTAGGTAGGTAGGTAGGTAGGTAGATAGATAGATAGATAGATAGATAGATAGATAGATAGATATGAGAGAGAGATTTAATATCCTGCCTTTAATATTATTTTTACAAATAATTCAAGGCATCTAATACTCCTTTCTCTTCCTATTTTCTCTCAACAACAACCCTGTAAGGTGGGCTGGGCTGAGAGAGAGTGACTTGCCCAAGGTCACTCAGCTGTCATTGACGGCTAAAATGGGACTAGAACTCTCAGTTCTCTGGTGATTGGCCCAAAGTCACCCAGCTGATTTTCATACCTAAATCAGAACTAGAACTCACACGGTCCTGGTGATTGGCCCAAATTCACCCAGCCTGTTTTTCATACCTAAAGTGAGATCAGAATTCACCATCTCCTGGAGATTGGCTCAAAATCACCCAACCAGCTTTCATACCTAAGGTGGAACTAGAATTCACAGTTTTTTGCTTTCTAATGCTAAACTCCTAGGCTGGACTGGTTCTCTGAATTCTTTCTCTGAGCCCGTTTTCAAAAAAAAAAAAAAAAAACTCCTTATTTGAGATTGTAACTTTGAGCAGTCACTAAATGAACTGTTGTAAATCAAAGGCTACAAAATAGATATAGAGATGGATGGATGGACAGATAGATAGATGATAGATAGATAGATAGATAGATAGATAGATAGATAGACAGACAGACAGACAGACAGACAGACAGACAGACACAGATAAAGAAAGTCAGACAGAATCCACAGATAGACAATCCACTTTAAAGGCCAATCCTGAATGAGAGGTTGACTTGGATGAAGAGTCTTCTCATGGATCCCTCTATGGCAGGGGTCTCCAACCATGACATCTTTATGATGTGTGGACTTCAACTCTAGAATTCTTGCTGAGGAATTCTGAGCGTGAAAGTCCACAATTCATAAAGTTGCCAAAGTATGGGATCCGTGAGTCTTATTTTCCTAAAACATCTCTGCCCCAACCAGTCCTGGGCAGCTAAATCTAATGATGGTTTGATTTCCCACAAGGCCTCTTGAGGAAACTCGGTCAGCCACCCGAAGGCTGTTTATGGAATACAGTTCTGTCCATTGCTTGCTGTCAAATCGAAGGTGTGGGTTTTGTTAAAATACGGACTCAAAACTCTTGATGTCTGTGGTTTATTTTTACCGTATAAAACCATTAGCTAGTCTAAATTTTGATTTAAATACTATTTACATTTGAAAGCGGTCAAGAGCTAAGTTGTTGTGAAACCACCTCTATCTTTATATTTATATTTCAATGCGAGTTGACATATATAAAGCTAAGAAAGAGATTTCTTTCAGTGAAATAATTTGTGCTCCGTTTTGTCTGATATCACTCTGCAAATTTCTTCCCCGCGTAATTATCTCCATGTTGTCATTTTCATGCATAATTCCCCCTTTTCCTCTCTTCCTTTCCTTTTAAAACAAACAAACAACTAGAAATTACCAGATCTCCCTATTGTAGGGTATGGTTCAAAGGGAAACATAAAATTAAGATTCTCTGTCTGATTTGTTGTGTTTTTGGCAGCTGCCCAAGAAACACTGTTCTAATGCTGTCCTCAGCTTTAATTTGGTATGTCTGTGTGTGTGTCCGGATTTATAGTAAAGCTTTTACACCTCAGTGCTTGAATTTTTAGTGTCCATCCTTATTTTGGTCATTTATGTTTGACGCCTTGCTAATTTACCCAGTAATCTTCAATATAATGTGAAAAA
This sequence comes from Arizona elegans, assembly GCA_022577455.1. Classification (NCBI taxonomy): domain Eukaryota; kingdom Metazoa; phylum Chordata; class Lepidosauria; order Squamata; family Colubridae; genus Arizona; species Arizona elegans. The sequence continues at coordinate 83,960,339 of JAKOOJ010000007.1, read as the reverse complement.
ATAAATAAAGGCTAATTATGAAATAGCTCTTTCCCCCCCCCCCTCTCTCTCTCTCTCTCTCACACACACACACACTGTCTCACTCTTTCAGTCTCTCTCTGTATGGATGCAGATAAAATGACACATAAAGAACTTCTATCCAAGGCCATTAAGATGCATTAAAAGTGCCAGAAAGGAAGATATTCTCTTCCTGTTGCCTAAAATAAAGCAAAGTAGATGCCAAATAACCATGAAAAAGCGGGAATCTATTCTCATGTGGCCGCGACAAAAAACCCCAAATTTTCTGTTTCCAAGATGCCAAAACAAATTAGCATAATGTCAGACTGCGGTGCTATCTCAATCATTAAATGAATTTCCAAACTGCCAATCTTTAAGGAAATCTTTCTTTATTTGAGCTCCGCCACCGGATCATGACTCCGCGTGGACAAGACTGACCTTTTGCCTCCCAATCCCTCCCTTTCTGACCCCCAAGTCTCTGCTTCTCATTGGCTGTCTTCCAAGTCATTCTTCAGACTTCTTTTCCCCGTCATTTCTCAGGAATGTGCCCCCCCCCACTTATCTCCACGACAACCAGGCTTCAAAGAGATTTTGCAGGCAAAAATTTCAGAGTTTATCTTTTACTGTCCTCTGCTCTCTCTGTCTATGCCAGCGTTGCAACGCTGACACATAACATTTGATATGTACTACCTTTTGGGTGAATGATGGTGAATCTTTTCGGCACTGAGTACCCAAACTGTAATGTGCGTGCATGCACGTGAATGTGTGCGTGCCGGAGTGCCAGCCAGCTAGTCTTCGCACGCGCCACAGCACCGGAAACCCAAAGGCCATTTTTGGCCCAAAAAACAGCCCCAAAACAGCTGAAAAACAGCCTGGAAAAATGGCCTGAAAATGGCCCAGAAAACGGCCTGTTTTTTGGCTGTTTTTCAGGCCATTTTCCAGCACTCCGGCACCCGCAAAGACTGGCTGGCACTCAAGTGAAAACCAGAATAACCTCTGGCAATGGTGCGTGTGCCCACAGAGAGGGCTCTGTGTGCCACCTCTGGCACGTGTGCCATAGGTTCACCATCATGGTTTTAGGTAGACTATACGTACATTTTGAACTGGTTTTTGGACTCTAAACAGGAATGCAATCTTTGTGCCACAGAAAGAATCAAACTTCCAATAAAAGAGAAGATCTGTAGCTCAGAACTGAACTGTGGAGTCCTTGGTGTTCTCTGAGCTTGGTTGTTTGCCTGCCGACATTTCATTACCCAACTAGATAACATCATCAGTGCACCGTGAGGATTGAGAGGGATCCTGGAGATGATCTAATAAATCTTCTGGTTAGCGGAGGAACCAACTCCTATAGAATTTTGAAACACGCCTCTGTGACATCCCTCTGATCTTGATCCTTGGCCATAAAAAGTTGGTCCACTCCTGAAATGAGGGGACTGTTGTGTAATAACACAAGACACAAGGTCACTCCACTTAAATTACGGAGGTAGGAGCATTGAAAGAAGAGCCTCTGAAGAAGATCATAATTGTGAGCTTTTCCATCAGATGCTGCAATCCTCGTGACTGATCTCCATCTCTAGAGAAGAACTTCTGAGAATTGCAGCTATGGAAGTCTAGAAGAATGTAGATCTTCTTGTCTCCTTCTACTCTCTCTCTCTCTTTAATCATGGTATCCTTGCTCTATTAGATTCTTGTACCTGTTGCATCAACCAGGCTTTTTCTAAGCTTGGAAACTTAGTGGGCTTGGATTGAGACCTTCAGGGAGTGATGATGACGATAATGATTCTGATGATGATGATGATGATGATGATGTTACCCATTTATTTGTGTTGAACTCTTGGTGATTCTATGGATCAGGTTTCTCCACATCTTCTGATCTTGTACTACTTCTCTGAGTTGGTCTATGCTCCGGCTGGTGTCAGTCTTGATGGAGCTCCAAGGAGTATCTGGAATAAACATAGGATGAAGAAGTTCAAAATCTTCTTAGAAGGCAATGGTGATGCACATTTCTCTTCCTACAAAGAAAGCCCCACAGCTTTGTCCACATTCAGGAGCTGAGCTGAACTTCAAGACTGTGTCAGCTTTGATGGTGCTCCAGGGAGTATCTGGAATAAACATAGGATGAGGAAGTTCAAAATCTGTTGGTCCTCCTACAAAGAAAGCCCCACAGGTTTGTCCATGTTCAGGAGTCGAACTGAACATCAAGACTTCTGTTCTATGCTCTGGCTGGTGTCAGCTTTGATAGTACTCCAGGGAGTATCTGTTTCAATGGCTTCTGATGCCCTTGAAAGTTTAACAGATTAACAGAGTTGGAAGGGACTTTATAGGTCATCTAGTCCAACCCCCCACTGAAGAAGGAGACCCTACGCCATTTCTGACAGATGGCAGTCCAATCTCTTCTTGAAAGTCTCAAGTGATGAAGCTCCCACAACTTCCGAAGGCAACTTCTGTTCCATGGGTGGATTGTTCTCACTGTCAGAAAATTTATCCTTGTTTCCAGGTTGAATCTCTCCTTGATCAGTTTCCATCCATTATTCCTTGTCTGGCCTTCGGGTGCCTTGGAAAATAGTTTGACACCCCCCCCCCCTCTCTGTGGAAGCCCCTCAAATATTGGAAGACTGCTATCATGTCTCCCCTTGTCCTTCTCTTCACTAGGCTAGCCAGGTCCAGTTCCTGTAACCGTTCTTCATATGTTTTAGTCTCCAGTCCCCTGTCCGGAATAAACATAGGATGAGAAAGTTCAAAATCTTCTTAGAAGGCATGTCGGTTCTCCTACGAAGAAAGCCCCACAAGTTCAGGAGTCGAGCTGAACGTCAAGAAGCCTTCACTTTCCTGAATCCTTTTTCCTTAGAGTACCACTCATTTGCAAAAGAGCGAAAATCAGAGACCGGTCAGTGAGTTACTTAAATAAAGCAAGAGGTCTGTGCCCTGCTAATGCTTTTGCTGTGACCTACTTCTGTCCAGCTTCACCCTCCTTTCCCTACAATTAAAGGGCTTTCTCAATTTATTATTCCCTCAAGGGATTTCCAGGCTCAACATTTAATAAATTGCTCCCAATGCATAAGCCTCCCATTTTTCTCCAGTCGAGCCACGTGGAATTAAAAAGGACTGCTCCATCCGTAGAAGAAGAAGAAGAAGGGGGGGGGGGACTGTGACAGACAGTTATCGAGATGGAAGATTTGTGTGAACGTACGTAAGAAGGTTGACTTCAAACGTATTCATACATGAGCCTGTTTGTTCCCAGAAGCAGCATTTGCAAAATGAGGCCGGCTATCTAGGTTTGTGACCTATTTCTTAAAAGGACAACGCGCTGCAAAGAATTACAAGTTTCTGTTTCCTTCATCCTATTTTTCCTAGATCTAGGAATTTATGGAAAGCTCCTGGGAGGGTTTTTAAACCTAAAGGGAAAGAAAAACACCCTATTTACCCAAATCTCTTCCTCGTTTTAATTGAGCTCCCATATCCAAGGATGAAAAGCTGCCCTTTCGGGCAGACGTCAGATTAAAAATAAAAATTTAAAAAAAAAAATGGAGGAGAAAAGTTAATTCTTCTCTGCCGTAGTTTGGATTAACCACCACAAGGGTCTCAGATCAAACATCAGGCCACGGCCCCCATCCAGAGAAAGCTGTAATGGCTTTTCCTTCTTTTGTTTAAGAATGTTTATTTATTTAATTTTATTTATTTATTTAGTTTGTCAAACATGTACGAGACAACAGGTATAAGTATAAACATGGACATGCGCACAGGTAATGAGTACATAGAAATGGGGACAGTAGGACAGGGACGGTAGGCACGCTGGTACTCTTATGCACGACCCCTTTACGGAGCTCTTAGGAATGGGGTGAGGTCCACGGTAGACAGTTTAAGGTTGAAGGTGTGTGGGGTTTGAGGATGTAACAAGGAGGAGTCAGTTACAGCATTCCAGGCGTTGACCACTCTGTTGCTGAAGTCGTATTTTCTGCAATCGAGTTTGGAGCGGTTTACCTTGAATTTGTATCAATTGTTTGCCTGTGTATTATTGCGGTTGAAGCTGAAGAAGTCGTTGACAGGTAGGACATTGTAGCAGACAATTTTGTGTACTAAGCTTAGGTCAGACCGTAGGCGGTGTAGTTCCAGGTTGTCCAAGGCCAAAATTTCAAGCCTGGTGGCATAAGGGTTTCTATTGTGAGCAGAGGAGTGGAGGACTCTTCTCGTGAAATACCTCTGGACCTGCTCAATTGTATTAATGTCATATAGACTGAAATAAAAATTGAGATTCATAAATTCATAAAGACTGAAAATTTAGCAGGGTGATGATTGTAAACAAAACCCAGGATGAAGAAATATGTTTTAAAATGGTATTGATGATCATCTTTATGTGCTCTCTAACATGTGCTCTCTGTTTCTTCCTATGTGTAAGTTTCATTATCCCCCCTGTTGAAAACGTTATTGCTGGTTTTGAATTTAATTGTACTAATTTGGTTGGGTCTTCCATTCTCTCTATCTTTATTACTGTAAGATGCATTAAACGTTGAGCTACATGGTGAGGTAGGGTAGAAATTCAACCCCACTGAAGATATAGGTACAACACTTAATGATAGTCATAGGGTACAAATAAGCAATCCTATCATACTAGGAAACAATCAATATAAATCGTAAGGATACAGCAACAGGTTACAGTCATACAGTTATAAGTGGGAGGAGACGGGTGATAGGAACGATGAGTAGATTAATAGTAATGCAGATAGTAAATAGTTTGACAACGTTGAGGGAATTATTTGTTAAGCAGAGTGATGGCATGCGGAGGGAAAACTGTCCTTGTGTCTAGTTGTTCTGGTGTGCAGTGCCCTATAGCGTCGTTTTGAGGGTAGGAGTTGAAACAGTTTATGTCCAGGATGTGAGGGGTCTGTAGATATTTTCCCAGCCCTCTTTTTGACTCGTGCAGTATGCAGGTCCTCCATGGAAGGCAGGTTGGTAGCCATTGTTTTTTCTGCAGTTCTAATGATCCTCTGAAGCCTGTGTCCATCTTGTTGGGTTGCAGAACCAAACCAGACAGTTATGGAGGTGCAGATGACAGACTCAATCATTCCTCTGTAGAACTGGATCAGCAGCTCCTTGGGCAGTTTCAGCTTTCTGAGTTGGCGCAGAAAGAACGTTCTTTGTTGAGCTTTTTTGATGACGTTTTTGATATTAGGTGTCCGTTTTAGGTCTAGCACACATTCTAGCATGGATAATAAAACCGAGCTGAGTAATGAAACATCTGCAAGAAAACATCCAAGCTCAGAGAGCACCAAGGACCCCCTCTTCAACTTTGAACTATAGATATTCTCTTCTAAATTTAAGTATCAATAAATAATTTTTTAAAAAAATTAAGCCACACCATATGGCAACACTACAGGCAAAATATACCACATAATGAAGGGCTAAAAGGAACGATACCAAGCATCACATCACGCTGATGCTGCTTGGAAAAAAAATAAATAAAAAGAATGGGGTAACTAATAATTTTGTTAATCTCCTAGCTCTGATTTACAAGCCATGTAGAATGCTGAGTGCATTTCAGATGCCTGAATGCTGGCTAGTTGCAACAACTGGTAACTGGGGCTCATCTTGAAAAGCTTAAAAGGATCAAGATTGGCTGGGAAACCACCTGGAGATCCCATGGATGGGACAAGACATCGCAAAGAAAGCCAGTGTCAAATTCTTTCCATGCGATTGCCAAGAAAACTACATGATTATGGTCTTAGTTTCTCAGTCCTATAAATAGCAGCCAAGTGACGTATTCTTTGTAATATCAGTCATACTACTTGATGCTATATATTCAATATGCCCATAATTCATGTGCTGCTGAATTTGGGCTAAGGGTCTGGGTGTGTACTGGCTATGAATGCTAGTTTCGAACTCGCATATCAAATCTCACTTCAGCAATAAATTCACTAGGGCAGTAAGCCTAAGCATGATTAGCTTGGAACATATGTATGGAAATACTTGGGGTTACTATGGGGTAAAGGTGCTTAGAGTTTTCCTTCCTTCCTTCCTTCCTTCCTTCCTTCCTTCCCTCCCTCCCTCCCTCCCTCCCTCCCTCCATTCTCTCCTTCTTTCCCTCCCTCCCATCCTCTTCCTTCTTTCCTTCCTTCCTTCCTTCCTCCCTTCCTCCCTCCCTCTCTCCTTTCCTTCCTTTCTTCCTTCCTTCCTTCCTTCCTTCCTTCCTTCCACAGTGGTTAGAGTGCAGTACTGCAGGCTACTTCTGCTGCCTGCCAGCTGCCTGCAATTTGACCGATCGATTCTCACTGGCTCAAGGTTGACTCAGCCTTCCATCCTTCCGAGGTAGGTAAAATGAGGACCCAGATTGTTGGAGGCCATAGGCTGACTCTGTAAACCATTTAGAGAGGGCTGTAAAGCACTGTAAAGCGGTATATAAGTTAGAACTATTGCTATTGCTTCCTTCCTTCCTTCTTTCCTTCCTTCCTTCCTTCCTTCCTTCCTTCCTTCCTTCCTTCCTTCCCTCCCTCCCTCCCTCTCCTCTCCTCTCCTCTCCTCTCCTCTCCTCTCCTCTCCTGTTGTGGCTCCGTTGCCTGAGCCTGGGCTATTGACAGATGCAGACTCTGAGAGTGAGGGAGAGGAGTTGGCAAGGCCTCCCTCTCCAGGACCCTCCTCTCTAGCAATGCCTCCGGAGGACACCGAAGGCCAAACAATAGGCTCAGAGCCAAGCACGTCCCCGCAGCCACAGGTGGACAGCGACGAGGAAGATAAGTGCTGGCTGGACCCTCAGCAGAGGCGCAGGGAGAAGCGTGCGCAGCAGAGGGGAAGGCGTGCCAGAGATTAGCTGAGTCACTGGACCACACCCCACAGGGTATAAATGTGGGTGTGGTGGCCGGTTCAGTTTGTGACGAGCAAAAACTGGAAATAACCCATGATCTCTGTGTTACTGGACTTTGCCTGCTTTATCGGACTGCATTTGGATTAATCCTTGTATTGTGGAAACTCTGCCTGGTTTATTGGAATGCTTGCAGTCTAATCTTTGTTTTGTGTGAGTAAAGTCTGAATTGGCTGGGTTGCTGCCAGCTTTATCTTCAAAGAGTTTTGTTGTGTGGCTTATTAACTCTGGGCCGTCTGTGGGGCTGCGTGTGTGGTACGGGGACAGAACATCTCCTCTCCTCCCCCTCCCCCTCCCCCTTCCCCTTCCCCTTCCCCTTTCCCTCCTGTATGTGTTTTTTAAGCCATCACCACTGGTTCACATGGTCACAGTGCCAAATCAACACAAGAGCAAGACTGGGAATCAAGGCCTCCTTCAAGGCAGAAATAGTGAACACAGAAAGCCACTTTTTTGCTTAGCCAACTTTTGATCCACCTAGCTGAGTGTTCGCCGATGTTTTAAACATTAGTTCTGCCATTCTCAATCACCTTGAAGGGTATCAGATTGGGCAAACTGGAGCTACTTCTGCCTTGTTAAGGAGGCCTGGTTGATGGAATTCAGATTTCCGACTGGAACTAGGATCAGATCTAGCTAGAAATGCCCAGGATTCAAGCAAGGACCTTCTTATTTCACCGATACATCATAGGTGATGTCAGAACTTGTGCCAAGACTGAGAAAGGGAGAAGAATATATTTAGATGCAAAGGAGTAGCAGGTGGGGGAATCACAACACAGGCTTATCTCCTCAACCGTGACTTGATCCAGCAGGCATACATTCCAGAAGAAGAGATTTAAAAACTTCCAAAAGGCCCATTAATGAACTTGCTAATAAAGGAGATATTGTTAAAGGTAAAGGTTCCCCTCACACATATGTGCTAGTCGTTCCTGACTCTAGGGGGTGGTGCTCATCTCCGTTTCAAAGCCGAAGAGCCAGCGCTGTCCGAAGACGTCTCCGTGGTCATGTGGCTGGCATGACTCAACGCCAAAGGCACACGGAACGCTGTTCCCTTCCCACCAAAGGTGGCCCCTATTTTTCTACTTGCATTTTTTACGTGCTTTCGAACTGCTAGATTGGCAGAAGTTGGGATAAGTAACGGGAGCTCACCCCGTTACACGGCACTAGGGATTCGAACCGCTGAACTGCTGACCTTTCAGTTGGCAAGCTCAGCGTCTTAGCCACTGAGCCACGTGTTCAAGATTCTGTATTTGAAATCCTAACTCTTGGCATCAGCACCCATTAAAGGAAGATCATGTGAAAATTCCTCTCATGATCAGGCACTAAAGGCACCTGAACGATACAGTTAGCCCTCAACGTAAGACCACAATCGAACCCGAAATTTCTGTTGCTAAGTGAGGCAATTTGTGAAGTTAATTTTTTTCTAGAGTCTCAACATCTTTTTTACAACGCGGCGACCAAAACTGAATGCAGTATTCCAAGTGTAGCCTTAGATAATAATAATTATTAGCTCTTCAAGGTAATCCAGATAAGAGGCACAACCAGGAATACAGGTAGTCCTTGGCGTACGACCACAATTGAGCCCAAAATTTCAGTTGCTAAGAGAGACATTTGTGAAGTGAGTTTTGCCCCATGTTATGACTTTTCTCGCCACCTTGGCTAAGTGAATCGCTTGCAGTCATGAAGTGAGTAACCCGGTCGTTAAGTGAATCTGGCTTCCCCCATTGACTTTGCTTGTCAGAAGGTCGCGAAAGAGAATCACATGACACATAAACACACACGGGACACTGCAACCATCATAAATGTGAACCAGTGCCATAAATCACATGGCCTTGGGGATGCTGAAACGGCGGTAAGAGTGAAAAGTCACTTTTTTTCAGTGCCATTGTTAACTCTGAACCGTCACTAAATGGACTGTTGTAAGTCAAGGACTATCTGCAGTAACTCTTGTCTATTCTCTGTAAGGTTATGTTAACAGAATCTTGCGAGACTGAGAGCATTTCTCTCCATTTCCCCCCCCCCTTTTATTCCCTAGAAAACTAGGGAGGGTCCTTTCTGGAATGCTTCCCCACAGCTGCTCTCTCTCCTTCTAGGGACTGAGATATCTTTTGCATTCCAAGTGTCCAGTCTGAGACTCTTCCTTCAAGGTAGAGTCCACAGCCCATTAGAATATATGGCTGTGTGTGTATGTTCCAGCATAACTCTGGAACGCCTCAAGCAATTTCAACCAAACTTAGTACACAGATGACTTACTCTCAGGAAAAAAATACTGGGGGGTGGGGGTGGGGAAAGACACCCCTAATACCACTCGGGGTGAATATAGCAGTCGCACCGCCCAGCTGATCAGTCCTGGTGGCCTTCTGTAGTGGCCACGCGCCACCTGCTGGGCCATTCCGGAGGACCATTGCCGCCAGATGGGTGTTGGCCCAGGTGATTACCGTGGCAGCCGGCCATGCGCAGCCCTAATGCCGCCGGGTGCCGGATGATGGTTACCAGTGAGTGTGGGCAGCCGGATGGACAGGGGGTGGGGCCCAAAGACTTATAGTGATTTTGCGTATGATTTTACTTTATAATGTGTATACTGTACATATACTTTTAAAAGCCTGTAAGGATTGGGATATATAAATGCCCAGGCTACGCCGCATTATCAGCTAGTAATACATAAAAAGAAAGAGCTGAGTTGCTTTAGGTTGCAAAAGCTTGTTTCTGTTCATAAAGCTACAGTTCATCACTCTGGCTCTTTCTCTGGTCAAACAGCCTCGCAAAATAATTGCAAGGTAGATAAAGTTCGAAGCTTTGCTTCCATCTGGCCCTCATTTTAACTAACCAACCATGGCTTTGTTGGTTTTTTTTAATGGGATTGCTGCCAATTGATTTCTCTGATTGCATTTATTGTATGTATGTTTTACCAGGTCATTAATTTGATTTCCGAACCAATTTGTGGCCTTTTAAGAACAGGGGGGTGAAAAAAGAAATAGAAAATGTGTAACTAGGCTACTCTTGCAAAGAGCGTAACGTTGACGTCTCTTGGTTCCCCCTGCTGCAAGGAACTATTTTCCCCTTTTATGTAAAAATAAAGGAAAAAGTACACTTAAATGAATCTGACAAAGGGTCGAAGGCAGGCACGAAGCTGAAAGGCAGTTGTGTAAGGCATTTCCTGCAGCGTTCCGTGTAAGGAATCAAATTGGTAGGGCAGGAACCAGCAGTTTTCAAAGTAGGGACACCCGTTCCATCAACACGAATCGGGTTCCTCCCCAAAACACGGAGAGAAAGAACAGGCAGTAACTCTTGACTCTTAAAGACAGGAGGAATAGGCCTACAGTTTAAGAGATTTGCAGATTAACAGTTGGAAGGAACTGTGTGTGTGTGTGTGTGTGTGTGTGTGTGAGAGAGAGAGAGAGAGAGAGAAAGAGAGAGAGAGAGAGAGAGAGATGGAGGGAGGGAGGGAGGGAGAGAGAGGGGGGAGGGAGGGAAGGGGGATTGTGGCTAGGCAGGTGGGCAGTAGCCACCTGCAATTTGCTACTACCAGTTCGCCCGAACCGGTCTAAACCGGCTGAATACCACCTCTGTATGTGTGTGTGTGTGTATTATAATAATAATAATAAATATATAAATATACAGATAGTTCTCGACTTACAACAGTTCACTTAATGAACGTTCGAAGTTAAAACGCCTCGGAGAAAAGTGACATGACCATTTTTTTCACACTTATGCCCGTTGCAGCATCCCCATGGTCACGGGATTTACATTCGGATGCTTGACAACTGGCTCACATTTATGACGGTTGCAGTGTCCTGAAGTCATGTGATCCCCTTTTGTGACCTTCTGACGAACATAGTCAATGGGGAAGCCAGATTCACTTAACAACCGTGTTAGTATTTTAACAACTGCAGTGACTCACTTAACAAATGTGGCAAGGAAAGTCGTAAAATGGGGCAAAAGTCACTTAACAAGTTTCTCACTTAACAACATAAATTTTGGGCTCAGTTGTGGTCATTTGAGGACTACCTATACCTATACCTATACCTATACCTATACATACACATACACATATACATAAGTAAAAAAAGAAGCAGACATACTGCGAACTCCGGAACTTAAGATTTTAAAATTTTAAAAGAATTAAAATTTTATTTAACGAAGCTTTCATCAGCCATCTGCTGACATCGTTAGAGTATTAAACTACCATTACAGAGATCTCTGCCTTTATATGCCGTTAATCAATTTAGCCCTTGCACTGTCTCCCACTTGTAATCAGCTGTGTTGTTTTTGCTGTCGTCATGCTGGCTGATGGAGGCTTGATTCCTACTGTTTCCTCCCTCCTAGCTTGCTTATCAGTGGGGGGTGATGTTAGCCTGTCAGCTACTGCAATTTGCTCCTTGTCTGTGACCTCGTGGTCGGCCAGGTTTGTTTCTTATTAATACATATACATATACATATACATATACATATACATATACATATACATATACATATACATATACATATACACACATATACCGTGTTTCCCCGAAAATAAGACCCTGTCTTATATTTTTTTTGAACCCTGAAATAAGCGCTTGGCCTTATTGCCATGCGCTCAAAAGCCCGATTGGGCTTATTATCAGGGGATGTCTTATTTTGGGGAAAACAGGGTACATATACATATACATGCATGCATGCATTTGTGTGTGTGTTGTCCTCAGTTACATATATATTTGATGAAAAGAAGGACTAAGGGTGACATGATAGCAGAGTTCCAACATCTCAGGGGTTGCCACAAAGAAGAGGGAGTCAAGCTATTCTCCAAAGCCCCTGAAGGAAGGACAAGAAGGAATGGATAGGAAACTCATCAAGGAGAGAAACAACCTGGAATTGAGGAGAAACTTCCAGTTAGCACAATTAATCAGTGGAACGACTTGATTCCAGAAGTTCTGGATGCTCCAACACTGGAGGTTTTTATGAGTTTGGATAACCATTTGTCTGAAGTGGTGTAGGGTTTCCTGTCTGAGCAGGGGGTTGGACTAGAAGACCTCCGAGGTCCCTTCCAACTCTCTTATTCTATTCTATATTAAATTTATCAATATAAACATGCAAAAATTATAAAGACTTACAAATTGCTCTTGCTTTTTAACACACTGCAAGGGGCAAATCTTCTGGGTGTAGGCGTGCACCTTCATTATTGCAATCAAATCTCAGTCCTTGCTTAAGCTGGCCTAGGAACCTTCTGTCCAGTAAACCAAAAGTTGAATAAGGTGTTTAAGTATCTGAAGAGGGCAGATTTACAGCCAAACCTGAGCTGAAACTGGATGCTGCCTCTCTTCCCAGATTACATAGTTGTTGTCTGGGGATGGTCCTGAGCTGTGGGACATTCCTAGGAGATATCAAATTAACAGCAACTGCTTGATATTTGGGGGATGAGATGGAGAAAGCAGGCTTTGGGAATCTACGGTAGACACAGCATTTGTCCGTGAGTGGACTCTCTGCTTTGAAAGAGATAAATATATACTTTTGCAGAGATTGGTAGCAGCTGCAATGCTTCCCTTTTCAAACAGATTAGGAGGATAAATTCGGACACTTTACTACTACAGAGCTGTGGGAAATCTGTAGCTGTGCAGTTTATTTGCTTAGAAATGGGGCATTGCAATCTTAAACACATTTTTCTTGGGAATCTACTTCATTTCTTGGATTTGCTTCCAGGGGAAAAAGTGCCCAGGATTGGGTTGAAAAAAATGTTAACCGCTGTTTAAGACATCTTAAGACTTCAGACTGGCAAGGCTTGACACTAAGCACAGAAAAAGGAGGAGGAGGAGGAGGAGGAGGAGGAGGAGGAGGAGGAGGAGGAGGAGGAGGAGGAGGAGGAGGAGGAAAAAAGGAAAGAGAAGGAAAATGGGAGGAAAAAAGGAAGAAGGAGAAGAGAGGAAGAAGGAAGAAAAGGAGAAAGGAAAAGGAGGAAGAGGAGTGGTAGTTGAAGGGGAGGAAAGAGAAGGAAAAGGAGGAGGAGGGAAAAAAGAAAAAAGAAGGCGGGAGAAGGAAAATGGGAGAAAAAAAGGAAGGAGAAGAGAGGAAGAAGGAAGAAAAAGGAGAAAGGAGGAATAAGAATGGAAGTTGAAGGGGAGGAAAGAGAAGGAAAAGGAGGAGAAGGAGAAAAGAAAGAAGGAGAAAGCAGGAGAAGGAAATGGGAGGAAAAAAGAAGGAAGGAGAAGAGAGGAAGAAGGAAGAAAAAGGAGAAAGGAGGAAAAGGAAGAAGAGTGGAAGTTAAAGGGGAGGAAAGAGAAGGAAAAGGAGGAGGAAAAAAGAAAGAAGGCAGGAGAAGGAAAATGGGAGGAAAAAAGAAGAAAGGAAAAGAGAGGAAGAACGAAGAAAAAGGAGGAAGGAGGAAAAGGAGGAAGAAGAGTGGAAGTTGAAGGGGAGGAAAGAGGAGGAGGAGGAGGAGGAAGAAAAGATTATTGGGGAAATTTAAGGAACATGAGATGGGATTGAAGGCAAAAGAACTTGTTGAAATGCCCAACTGCACAAGTTTATAATGGAAAAATATTGTGTGACTCTAGAAAACAACAAGGGTGTGTTTCCTGCAAGTATTAGAAATATGTTTCTGCTCTTTAAAAAAATTCTTCTTCTGCAAAAACAAATGCTAACTGCTAATATTTTAAGTGTCAGGTACACGGAGAGATTGGAGTTTCACTGTTTTTTTTTTTTTAAACAATATGCATCGTAGCGGTTTGCCTATTTCTGATTTTCCAGTTGAAGACTCTCAATACGGTGCACCTGGAAAGGTTGGGAATTGTAGTTCCAACACATTTGGAAGCCCTCAGGTTGAGGGACACTGGTATTGCACCGTGTCCTTCCAATAATAATGTGAAATTTGCTTCTGGGTATGATTCAAAGGGCTGGCAATGGCATTTAAATGGCTTGGAAACCAAAATGTCTAAAAAGGCCTTCATAAATTTATCGTTTCTGGAAGAACAGCTTGAAATGTTCACTTCTGATTCCTCATCCTATCCAAAGCCAACCTAGTATCTTCGTTAAAGCAGGACTCTTCAATAGTTATTCTGTGAAATGAAAAATTGTTTCTCTTAAACTTTGGGGTCTCCAACCTTGGCAATTTTATGACTTGTGGACTTCCAACTCCCAGAATAACCCAGCCAGCATAGCTGGAATTAAAAAGGGGGACTGTTCCTGTAATGGTGCTGGTTTTAAACATGACCCAGTGAGATTTTTCAGGTACGTAGTACTAATAAATCTGAGTGGCAGAAATCAAAAGGACCAGTAGATGGCAGCAGAGTTAAGTCTGTCTTTGTCTCTGCCTCCTAGTGGTGGCCTAAATTTTTGCAGCTCGACATTAGTCATACTCTGGAGAAATGGCCAGTTAATTTCTAAAGAGACAGAGCTGTAGAGGTCCTTTTAAGCTTGCAGCTATTTTGATTGACGGTGAAACCTAAAATTACTGTTAATCTTTTTTTTTTAAATTTGATTTATATGCCACCCTTCTCCGGAGACTCAGGGCGGCTTACAGTGCATTAAGCAATAGCCTTCATCCTTTTGTATATTTATACACAGTCAGCTTATTGCCCCCACAAACTGGGTCCTCATTTCACCTACCTTAGAAAGGATGGAAGCCTGAGTCAACCTTGAGCCTTGGAGAGATTCGAACCAGCAGAAATTGCAGGCAGCTGTGTTAATAACAGGGTGCGTAAACCACTGTACTATCAAGGCTCTTTTGTTTTGTCTGTCTCCCTTTTCAGCCCATGCTGGTATTTTCTAGTGCAACGTAACAATAAAGCTACCACCTAAATTGCAAAAATCTGGATAACTGAGGGATCTTTGGTGTTGTCTGAGCTTGGTTGTTTTCTTGCAGGCGTTTCCTAACCCATATTAGGTAACACCATCTGACTAGCACTGATGATGTTATCTAGTTTGGTAATGTACCGTCTGCAAGAAAACAATTCCAAGCTCAGAGAGCACCACAGACCACAACACTCACTTCAACCCTGAGCCAGGGGTGAAATGCTCCGGGTACGGACTGGCTCGGGCAAGTAGGTAGTGATGGCGGTGGGCAGTTCGGAGAACCGGTAGCAAAAATCCCTGCCCCCCCCATGCCCAGCTGAGCCGCGCGATCATCAGAGGCTTTTTTTCTTTTAAATGGCTCTGACGATCCAAACTCTGACGATCCTAGCTGAGTTGCCTGATCAGCAGAGGGTTTTTTTTAAAACCCTCTGACGATCAGGCAACTCAGCTGGGCTCGTCAGAGCCTTTTGAAAGCATTTTTTTAACATGGTTTTACATGTAAAAAATGGTTTTAAAAGTAAAAAAAAAATTGGCCACGCCCACCCAGTCACATTATCCCCCACCACCAAGTCATACCCACAGAACTGGTTGTAACAAATTTTAGATTTCACCACTGCCCTGAGCTACAAATATTCTCCTTTATTGGTATCTGGATTTATTTTTATTTTTTATTTTATTTTTATTTATTTTTTTGAATTTATATACCACCCTACTCCCAAAGGACTCAGGGCGGTGAACAGCCAAAAAGATAAAACACACAAACTACAAAATTTAAAAGACAATATAAAAACCCATTAAATAATTTGGCCCACAACAAATTAAAACACACCTAATGTTTTAAAACAAATTTAAAATTTACAATTAAAAGGGAAGTTAGGCCAGGCCAGCCTGTTGAAATAAAAAGGTCTTGAGGGCACGGCGGAAGGTGCGTAAATCCGGGATCCTCCGTATCTCTGGGAGGAGCTCATTCCAGATGGCAGGTGCCCCCACAGAGAAGACTCTCCCCCTGGGGGCCGCCAGTTGACACTGTTTGGTCGACGGCACCCTGAGGAGCCCCTCTCTATGTGAGCGTACTGGCCGGTGAGAGGCTACTGGTGGCAGAAGGCGGTCCCGTAAGTACCCAGGTCCTAAGCCATGGAGCGCTCTAAAGGTGGTAACCAAAACCTTGAAGCGCACACGGAAGACCACCAGAAGCCAGTGCAGCTCGCGCAGGAGAGGTGTTACATGGGAACGCCATGTCGCTCCCATAACCACCCGTGCGGCCGCACTCTGAACCAGTTGGAGCCTCCGGGTGCTCCTTAAGGGGAGCCCCATGTAGAGAGCATTACAGTAGTCCAGGCAGGAGGTGACGAGGGTATGAGTGACCGTGCCCTACCTCGTGGCAATTCAAGAAGAGTTTTCCATGATTTTTGCATTCCAGATCTGGTAACCTGACCATCAGCCTTCAAGGTAGGCCGGACTAGAAAACCAAAGCTATGAAAACTAAAATGGCATTGATTGTAAGGTTAAAGGAACAAATTTTTGCAATTCCTGAACGTTTCTCCCTCCCTCTCTTTACTTTTGTGAGAACCACAACTCTGAGATGCTTTCTTAGATTACAGTTCTAGTCCAGAATCATAATTCTCTTATCTGACCCTTGTCTTGGTTGAAAATTTTTACCTCCTGTCCCTCGAGGTTATTCTCATTGCCCATTACACCAATCTATCGAAAAATAACTTTTTAAAAATAAAAAGTGCTTCCATTCTACCGTGCTCAGAGACGCCAATCAAATTTAAATGGTGTGGCCCTGTAGACAATATTAGCACAAAGCAGACTGATGCAATTTGAAAGAAAGAACGGAGCTGGATTTCTTAAAATATCCCCAGTGAAACATTACACTTTGGAGAAGCAATTTAGTGTAGTGGTCAAGGCGCCATGCTGGAGACCAGCCCTCAGGCAACGGCTAATCACTTCCAAAATCTTGTCAAGAAAAACGAATGGACCAAGCCAGACAGATTTTAGGAGACAAATCTGAGCGGTGTGGTGGCCTAGAGGTGGAGCTCTCACCTCACAATCAGGAGGCTGTGAGTTCGATCCTAGGTAGTGGCAGATATTTCTCTCTCTGGGCACAAAGAAGAAATATCTGCTGAGAACTCCACATAGGCATCAGGAAGGGCATCCAGCCAGTAAATGCTCAGTTCTGTTAAGTCACCCTGACTCCATCGTGATGCAAGGGATTACAGAAAGGGGTTTTAAAAGAAAATCAATTGATTTAAAAGTCCACACAAACACACAAAAATTACTTTGGACTCTATAAAATCTGGATATCCATTCCCACCAGCCTGTTCCAGTATTAAGGGATTGTGGGAACTGTAGTTTCCAAGATTGATTCTTCCTTCTTGCTTCAGGAGAAGAATTTTGTAGGGTTTTGGAATAGCGACTGGTAGCGATTAGCAAATGATTTTTGGAGAACAGTTAATACCCCCTAGGGAATTCAGCAGTAGCCTCATAGCAGCTTAATGGAGATGGATCTCTTGTCAGATCCATCCATCAGAGCGATTAACTCTGGCCACAGTGATCACCTCTTGAGGCCAAAGGAGGGTGACAGTTGGTCAGCAGCATCAAACTCTTCCTGCTGGCCATACAGTCACACCTTCAAATTCCTCCCACGGATCCATGGATCTCAATCACAAATGACTGCACCAGAGATGGGTTTCAGCAGGTTCTGACCAGTTCTGGAAAACCAGTAGAGGAAATTTTGAGTAGTTCGGAGAACCGGTAAATACCACCTCTGACTGGCCCCGCTCCCATCTATTCTCTGCCTCCCGAGTCCCAGCTGATCATGAGGAAATGGGGATTTTGCAATAACCTTCCCCTGGAGTGGGGAGGGAATGGAGATTTTACAGTATCCTTCCCCCAGGAGTGGGGAGGGAATGGATATTTTACAGTATCCTTCCCCCAGGAGTGGGGAGGGAATGGAGATTTTACAGTATCCTTCCCCTGGAGTGGGGAGGGAATGGATATTTTACAGTATCCTTCCCCTGGAATGGGGTGAGAATGGAGATTTTGCAATATCCTTCCCCCAGGAGTGGGGAGGGAATGGAGATTTTACAGTATCCTTCCCCTGGAATGGGGTGAGAATGGAGATTTTGCAATATCCTTCCCCTGGAATGGGGTGAGAATGGAGATTTTGCAATAACCTTCCCCCAGGAGTGGGGAGGGAATGGAGATTTTACAGTATCCTTCCCCTGGAGTGGGGAGGGAATGGAGATTTTACAGTATCCTTCCCCTGGAATGGGGTGAGAATGGAGATTTTGCAATATCCTTCCCCCAGGAGTGGGGAGGGAATGGAGATTTTACAGTATCCTTCCCCTGGAATGGGGTGGCAATGGAGATTTTACCGTATCCTTCCTCTGTCACGCCCAAGCCACGCCCACCAATCCATGTCACATCCACCAAGCCACACACACAGAACTGGTAGTAAAAAAATTTGAAACCCACCACTGGACTGCATAGAAATAGCTTATCCAGTGGTGGTATTCAGCCGGTTCGGACCAGTTCGGGAGAACCGGTAGTGGCAACCTGCGGGTGGACCCGCCCACCCACCCGCCTGCCCCGGCACTATGCCGTCCTATTTAGACACATTTTCTAAGCCGCGTGCATGTATGCAAGCTGCACGCACGAGCAAAGTGCATGCACGGAAGGCCGTGCGCATTTGCAGAAGGGGCACCCGCTCACATTTTTGGTGTGCGGCGAACTGGTGGTAAAATTATGTGAAACCCACCTCTGAGCATATCGTCTGCTCGTGATCATCCTAATATGTGCTAACTGATTTGCTTGATGAGACAAGCCCACTGCAATCATTACAAGAGATTAATAAGCAGGAAACATGGTCGTTACAAGCTCTAACGGCAAGCCGAGAGATGTGTATGAGGTCATCGCCACAGTAAAAGATTCAGAAATGGGACTGCAGGGAAACGTATAAATGTCACCGCAGCACCCGTGGGATTTTTTGATCTTGCCGGTGATGAGCATCGTATGTGCGCAAGAGAGTGTGAACCCTTAGTAAGGACGGTTTCCTTGGCTTCTGTTGCAAGGGGGAGACATTAAAGGACCACAGTAGGCAGGTAAAGTTTTAAGATTTTAAGAGGGAATGTTGTCACCGGCATTTAGACCTTTTGTTTTTTGTTTTTTTTTTACCACAGTCAGCTTGGATGAATGAGACTGAGTTGGCTTGTTATTAATGGTGGTTATTCTTGGAACGTTGGTCTGCTCAAATGCCATCTGTGGTTATGTTGGGAAATCAATAATGGGAGAGGAGGAGAACATTTAACTCTCCTGTTGTTCCTGAGGTAGGACTCTCAGCAGCCTGGCGGATGGCTTTTAATAACGGAATAACAGAGTGGGAAGGGACCTTGGAGGTCTTCTAGTCCATCCCCCCTGCTCAAGCAAGGGACACTAGACCATTTCAGACAAAGGGTTGTTCAGTCTCTTCTTAAAAATCTCCAGTGTTGGAGCATTCACAACTTCTGGAGGCAAGTTGTTCCACTGATTAATTGTTTTAACTGTCAGGAAATTTCTCCTTAGTTCTAGGTTGGATCTCTCCTTGATTAGTTTCCATCTGTTGTTTCTTGTCCTGCCTTCAGATGCTTTGGAGAATAGCTTGACTCCCTCTTCTTTGTGGAAGCCCCTGAGATATTGGAAGGCTGCTATCATGTCTCCCCGAGCCCTTCTTTTCATTAAACTGGACATACTCAATTCCTGCAACCGTTTTTCGCGTGTTTTACTTTCCAGTCCCCTAATCATCTTTGTTGTGCTTCTCTGCGCTCTCAACATCTTTTTTATGTTGTGGCAACCAAAACTGGATCCAATATTCCAAGTGTGATCTTACCAAGGCATTATAAAATGGTTTTAATTCTGCAACATGTGGTGGATCTCCTGTTCCCTCCCTTCCTGCAACAGGAATACGTCTCTCACCTGCACATTGACATAATATACCATAATATAGCTGTTCTCCAATACAGCATTTACTGGCTGGATGCCCTTCCTGATGCCTATGCGGAGCTCACAGCAGATATAGCTGTTCTGCAATACAGCGTTAGGGTTAGGGTTTAGTGACCATTTGAAGTTACAACAACATGTAAAAACCTTCCAATCGTTTTTTACACTGACGACCATTCCTGGTATTTCCATGGTCATGTGATCAAAATTCAGAAGCTTGGCAACTGATTCATATTTATGGAGGTTGCCACATTCCCGGGATCCCCATGTGATCTCCTTCTGCGACAAGCAAATGTCAATGGGGAAGCCAGATTCACTTAACGACCGGAATACTAACTTAACAATTGTGACAAGAAAGTTCGATCAATGTGGCAATACTCACTTAACAGCTGTCTTGCTTAGCAACATAAATTTTGGGCTCAGTTGTGATCATAAGGTGAGGACTGCCATGCCTGTATGCAGGGGTGGTCTTCAAAAATTTTAGCAAGGGGTTCTCTGCCCACTTGCTGGGTGGGCGTGGCCATGGTGGGCGTGGCCTAGTTGGCCTCCTGCACCATGGTGGGAGGGGTGTTTTTGCCCTCCCCAGGCTCCGGAGGCTTTCCTTGAGCTTCTGGGAGAGTGAAAACGGCCTTCCCTGGCACTCTGGAGGCCAGAAACGGCCTCGTTCCAGCCTTCCTGAACTTCCGGTAGGCCCATTTTTCACTCTCCCCGAGCCTCCGTGTGTGCCCTGCACTTACCTACATCCAAAACAGGCCATGTGGGGACTCTGGGGAGGGGAGGGGCAGGGTGAACAGGACCATCCAGTAGTGGTATTTGAGGGTTCTCCGAACTACACAGAATCTTAGCTAGAGATTCTCCCGAACCCTCAGCATCCCACCCCTGCTGGTATGCTAATAGCCTCCTGTAGACTTGAATGCGTGATATTTATCCATGCTTTCTTGGCATGAATGAAGGAACCAGACTCCCTCCGTGCCGTGTCATTTCCTGCGTTCTGCCCCACTCTTCTTTCATCCATTACATTGAAAACTCTGCACAGCTATACAAAAAAAAAAAAAAGAAAGAAAGAAAGAAAGAAAGAAAGAAAGAAAGAAAGAAAGAAAGAAAGAAAGAAAAAATCTCAAGACAGCTGAGCTATATTTTATCTTGGGAGATGTGTTTTTCGAAAGTTCCCATCCTCCAACCATACATTTTAAATGCACTTGGTATGTAGTTTTGAGCTGGCAATTATGTCAGAACATTCAGTAAGTGTGAAGGTTGTGGATAATTAAATTCTGATCTTGCCAGTGCGGGATCTGTCATTCCGAATGGAATTCTTCGAGCTGAAGTATGTTTAGCTCCCTCTATTTTGATTCTCCAACCTGAAGTCTGGCCATTCTGATTCTAGATCCTCGTGTGAAGACTTCCAGGTTTGGGGGAAGTGGTTTCAGGGGTGGAATTCAGCTGGTTTGGACCGATTCGAGCAAACCGGGTGCTAATTTTACATCCAATTCGTCGAACCGGTAGTTGCAAGGTCTGGCTGGCCCTGCCGAACCCACCCCTCCCAGGAGTCTCCACGTGGCCCATTTTGGATGCCAGGTAAGTGCAGTGCCCACACGGAGCCTCTGGGAGGGCAAAAAACGGGCCTCTTGGAAGTTCCGGAAGTCCAGAAACGGGGCTGTTTCTGCCCTCCAGAGCTTTGGGGAGGCTGTTTTTGCCCTCCCAGAGCCTCCGCGTGGGCACTGCATTTACCTGGCATCCTGGAGGCTCAAGGAAAGCCTCCGGAGCCTGGGGAGGGTGAAAATGCCCCCCTCCCCCGCTGTGGTGCAGGAGGCCAAGTAGGCCATGCCTACCATGGCCACACCCACCCAGCAACTGGGCACTTTTGAATCCCACCCCTGGGTGGTTCTGTTCTTCACTGTGATCCATCCAAGCTCCCCATATGACTGATTTATGCCAGTTTGCTAGAATACCATGAAGTACTAAAAGAACATTCCACCTTGAGCAGGGTTCCACCTCCAAGGTCCCGTCCAACTCTGTTACTCTGTTATTAATATCTCTTCTCTTACAGATCCCCCTCTTTGACAGCTAGGTTGTTAATGGAAACATCATGCCAAAAAAAAAGAGAGAACATTTTTATCTTCTTGTTCAACCATGAATACATTTTCCGCCTCTTGTATATTTTGTCTTGTTTTTATTATATTCCTTTGTGGTGGTAGGTCCTAGTCTAATGAAGCAAAGTTCATTTGCTCACACAAAGACAAGGATTTAGGGGTGCTCATAAGCCTTGTCCCCAATGTTAGGTTAATCGTCAAATATACTCTTTCGTAGCTTAAGTGCAAAGACATGAAACAAGATTTGGTTCAAGTTACTATACCTATGGGCCAGGGGTGAAATCTACTTACCTTCCTTACCGGTTCGGAAGCTCACGCACCGCACGCTCGCACAAGCAAATAAAACCAGGAAGTAATGACACCCGGGCAGATGGGCAGAGCTTCGTTCCGCCATTGCTACTGGATCACCGAACCACCGGCCAATATCACTACCGGATCAGGCGATCTGGTCCAATCTGGGTGTCAACTTGCAAAGCTTTCAAGTTGCCATGAGCAGGAGGGAGGGAGAACTGAAGTAAATTCCATACATTCTTTCTGACCGCAATCAGAAGGAGGGCGTTAAGTTTCACAGCCAGCCAAAGTAGTTAATTGGAGAATGTGATTTATAACATGGCCAGAGAGGAGGGGAGAGACAGGGTCATAGGGGAATGTAAATCTACGTAGGATCAGTCCTAACTGCATCCCAGTATTGCCGGAATGTTGCTCCTAATAAATGACTATATTTCCTTTGAAGTTTGGATCATGACTCATGAATTAATTAGGGCATCTTTCAGAAACTTGACACTGGGAGCATTTCACCCCTGCTATGGGCTTCTGTGATAAGATAAACCTATTTCTGCTTCTAGGTTCTAGGCGCAACAATTTTCATCAGACAGGACGAATCTTAACTTTTTGCTATTTGTATATTAGACATTGGAGTCCCAGTTTGGTGTGATGGTTCAAAGCATCCAGCTACAAAGCAGGAGACTGGAAGTTCTACTCCTATGTTAGGTTTAAAGCCAGCTGAGTGACCGTGGACTGGTCCTTCTCTCTCAGGCCTTCCAAAAAAATCAAGCCAAGAAATCTGCATTGAATTGTCCAGGCAGTTGTCAGGTGTCAAAACTGACTCAAATCCACAATAAATATTACGTATATTACCCATTAGAACTCATGGATTCGAGTGCCGAAATGGGGGGCGTGTGCGCATGCCGGAAA
The DNA here is from genome assembly GCA_022577455.1 of Arizona elegans. NCBI lineage: Eukaryota > Metazoa > Chordata > Lepidosauria > Squamata > Colubridae > Arizona > Arizona elegans. The sequence continues at coordinate 83,937,464 of JAKOOJ010000007.1, read as the reverse complement.
CTGGAACAGCAGCTGCCCAATACGCATGAACCAGGAAGATAATCTTCCGGTTTCCAGCACATGCATGGGCACTGGCCAGCTGGTCTTCTCATGCTCATGTGCACCAGAAACCAGAATGCCAGCTGGCCGGTGCGCATGCACGTACCGGAAACCGAAAGATCATCTTCCTGGCACGCACATGTGCACAGGATGGCTGCTCTTCCGGTTTTCAGCACTCCCATGCGCATGAAAACCAGCTGACCAGCACACTGGAACCCGGAGGAGCAACGGGCAATGGCTCTGCGCACCCGGAGAGATGGCTCCGTGTGCCACTTCTGGCAAGCGTGCTATAGGCTCGCCGTCATGGGATTATAACATGTTTGCTATGGCAATAGTGAAGGCTCTGATTCAGTGGTGGGTTTCAAATGTTTTTACTACCGGTTCTGTGAGTGTGGCTTGGTGGGCATGGCATGGCTTGGTGGGCGTAGCTTGGTGGGCGTGGTAGGGGAAAGATATGGTAAAATCTCCATTCCCTCCCCACTCCAGGGGAAGGTTACAGCAAAATCCCCATTTCTTCCCGATCAGCTGGGACTCAGGAGGCAGAGAATAGATGGGGGCGGGGCCAGTCAGAGGTGGTATTTACCGGTTCTCCAAACTACTCAAAATTTTTGCTGCTGGTTCTCCAGAACTGGTCAGAACCTGCTGAAACCCACCTCTGCTCTGATTTTTGTCCAGCACAGTTAAGACAGTACTGAATTCCTAACTTTCTGAGAAAGGTCTTGGTTTAACCCAATAGCCTCAACACCTTTGGAAATGGTGCCCTTATAAATATTACATTTATTTCGATATCCTTGTTCATCCTTTCCCATCTCCTCCCATGGCTGTTCCTCATTTTGTGAAAATCCACATGGCACACTCTGCAAAGCAGCAACTAACCCATCTTTGAGGCTTAAATTGTTCCACGGGACCACTGATGGATTGATTGATGATGCTGTACGAGTTTTGTTTGTTTTTTGTTTTTATTAAATTTATATACCGCCCTACTCCCGAAGGACTCAGGGCGGTGAACAGGCACAAAATAAAATACATAGATACAAAAGTTAGAAACATAATTAAAACCAGATTAAATAATTTAGCCCAAGACAATTAAAAATCCCAATAATTTAAAAACAGATTAAAATTTCGATTTAAAAGCATTTTAAAACAGGGGAGAAAATTAGGCCAGGCCAGCTTGCTGGAATAGGAAGGTCTTAAGAGCATGGCGGAAAGTGCGCAGATCCGGGATCCTCCGTATCTCTGGGGGGAGCTCGTTCCAGATAGTAGGTGCCCCCACAGAGAAGGCTCTCCCCCTGAGGGCCGCCAGTCGACATTGTTTGGCTGACGGCACCCGGAGGAGCCCCTCTCTATGAGAGCGTACCGGCCGGTGGGAGGCTGTTTGTGGTAGTAGGCGGTCCCGTAAATAACCAGGTCCTAAACCATGGAGCGCTCTAAAGGTGGTGCCCAAAACCTTGAAGCGCATCCGGAAGACCACCGGAAGCCAGTGCAGCTCGTGCAGGAGAGGTGTCGCATGGGAAAGTAAATAACTTATACAGGTTGGTAATGACAGCCAATGAAACTATCACATAGGATGTGTTTTTTAAATACGGGAACAAGTGTTTTAGATAGAAGAATGCTGCGTAGAACATAAATGCACCAGAGAAGCTCTTAATGATATCACAGCTTCATTGTTGCAGGAATTTATCAAGTATTTCGGCTAATTTAGCCAATTATGTCGGATATAAAAATCCTCCACGTCCGTTCGTACAAGCAAGTGCATATGGAGGTGCACAAAAGAACATTCATTTCTATTTTTTTCCCCATTCTCTGAGCTGAGGCTAAAGGGCTTTTAATTTTAATTTTAATTGGTTGATTGATTGGAGGTTATATCCATAGTTTTCCGATGGTCTTGAAGGCACGTCGAGGTTTGTTTGTTTTTTACCTCACTGTTTTCATTTGATTGGCGGTTTCTGGTGCAAAATTCGGGAGTTTAGCATCCCAGTGATACTGGGTCAAAGAAGGGTCAAACAAATTCCGGTTAAAACAAAAGGCTACAGGATTAGATTGAAACAATCGGAATATTCAGCAAGGTTTTTGGGCTGTTTAAAAAAATAATAGTGTTACTTTCAGCCTACGTTTTGAAATTACATAATGTTCCCTGCAACGCTATAACCATGTAATCATACGAAGATAAATTTGCTCGGATGAAGAATTGAAATGTTGGTGGCAAATTACAGTTTAGTTGAAAATTGTTCTATTCATCTATAAAGAACTGTTTTGAAGGCGGCTGGTTTTTAAACCAAATAAAAAGAGAGGGGAAAAAAATATTTTTAAAAAAGTTTTTGGCTAATCTCGTACTGGGTGGATTGTGAACCTTCATATAGTTATTTTGATTAGGAGGGGTGAGAAAATATATATATATATATATTCTAAAAGGCAGTTTGCTGAATTTATGCGAAGGAAAGAGACATCTGTTTAAAATAATGATCTGTCTCATTATTGGAGCCTCATTTATTATAATGATCTGCATAGAAATTGCTGGTCCTTCATGATTCCTTGGTATATGCTGTACAGGAATCAGCATTTAAGTCCCCTGGAAACAGAACCATACATTTGTGGGTCTGAAAGAACCTTTAATGACAAATATATTTTTTTTCTTGTCGAATTAGCCCTGGCTGCAAGTTTCTTCTAAGAACATTACTCTCATCATCTCAAGCAGCAAATGCTAAAATGTTCTCAGACACCAGAGAAAAAAAATTCTTTAACAACTTTACTAGATTTTCTACCCAGCTACGACTTGAATAATATAGTTTCTGAGTTTATTATCCATGTATAATTGAGGGTCCTAAAGAGAGGCATGCAGCGTGGCCAAGTTCGCCCCCCCCTCCCCCAAAATGCCTGTCATCCTTTTGATATCTATCAACCCATGACCACTTTCCCTTCGCTTTTGATTTTGGTGTCCTGATTTCTAAATTTCTACGAAGCTGAGTTTTGCAAAGGGACTGAGTCAGTCACGCCATGAAAGGAACCAGTTTGATTGTGTGTTTGTGTGTGTGTGTGAGAGAGAGAGAGGGAGAAGGAAAGGGAGAAGGGAGAAAGAATGGGTGAAGAAAAAGCTTCTCTTGAGGACAGTTTTGTTTTTCCAACCTTTTAAAATTCTTCCCCTCCGAGGGTTCCTCTTGCAGAGTCCAGACCACTGGCTGCTTTGCAGTCCTTCCAGAGTTAGAGGTTGTTCTCCCTTGAAAACTCAACCTAGAGAAGCAAATTTAGGAAGATGATTCTTCTTCTCCTCCTCCTCCTTCCTCTTCTTCTTCTTCTTTCCCCTTCTCCTTCTCCTCCTTCTCCCTCCTCTTCCTCTCCTCTCCTCTTCCTCTACCTCCACTTTCCCTTTCCCTCTTCCTCCTCCCCTCCCTCCCTCCCTTCCCCTTCCTTCTTTCCTTCCTTCCTCCCTCCTCCTTTCTCCCCTTCAACTTCCACTCTCCATCCTCCCTTTCCTTCTTTCTACTTTTCTTTCCATTTTCCTCCCCTTCCCCTTTCCTATCCTTCCTTTTCCTTCTCCTCCTCCCTTCCTCCCACCCTCCCTCCTTTTTCCTTCCTTCCTTCCTTCCTCCTCCTTTCTCCCCTTCAACTTCTCTTCCTTCCTCCCTTTCCTTCTTTCTCCCTCTTCTCTTCTCTCCCCTCTCTTGTTCCTTCTTTCCTCCTCCTTTCTCCCCATTCAACCTCTTCTCTCTTTCCTCCCTTTCCTTATTTCTCCTTCTTCTTCTCTTCTCTCCCTCTCGTTCCTTCTTTCCTCCTCCTCCTCCCTTCTTTTCCTCCTCCTTTCTCCCCATTCAACCTCTTCTCTCCTTCCTCCCTTTCCTTTTTTCTCCTTCCTCTTCTCCCTCCCTCATTCCTTCTTTCCTCCTCCTCCGCCTCCCTCCTCTTCCTTCTCCTTTCTCCCCTTCAACTTCTCTTCCTTCCTCCCTTTTCTTCTTTCTGCTTCCTCTTCTCTCTCCTCCCTCTCGTTCCTTCTTTCCTCCTCCTCTCCTCCCTCCATTTCCTTCTTCTTTCTCCCCTTCAACTTCTCTTCCTTCCTCCCTTTTCTTCTTTCTCCTTCCTCTTCTCTGTCCCCTGTCTCATTCCTTCTTTCCTCCTCCTCTCCTCTCTCCTTTTCCTTCTCCTTTCTCCCCTTCAACTTCTCTTCCTTCCTTCCTTTCCTTCTTTCTCCTTCCTCTTCTCTTCTCTCTCCTCCCTCTCATTCCTTTTTCCCTCCTCCTCCTCCTCCTTCCTTTTCCCTTTCTCCCCATTCAACTTCTTCTCTCCTTCCTCCCTTTCCTTCTTTCTCCTTCCTCTTCTCTTTTCTTCTCTTCTCTTCTCTTCTCTCTCCTCCCTCTCGTTCCTTCCTCCCTCCTCCTCCTCCTCCTCCTTCCTTTTCCCTCCTTTCTCCCTATTCAACTTCTTCTCTCTGTCCTCTTCTCTCTCCCTCGTTCCTTCTTTCCTCCTCCTCCTCCCTCCTTTTCCTTCTCCTTTCTCCCCATTCAACTTCTTCTCTCCTTCCTCCCTTTCCTTCTTTCTCCTTCCTCTTCTCTTCTCTTCTCTTCTCTTCTCTTCTCTTCTCTTCTCTTCCCTTCCCTTCCCTTCCCTTCCCTTCCCTTCCCTTCCCTTCCCTTCCCTTCCCTTCCCTTCCCTTCTCTTCTCTTCTCTTCCCTCTCGTTCCTTCCTTCCTCCGTCGAAACCCAGGACTGCCAAGTGCCTGGCTGCCTGTCGGGCGGGGAGACGGTGGGGGGGGGGGGCGGCGGCCCTTTTGGGGCGTGAGGGGTTAAAATCTCGCTGCAGCGGGGGGAAAAAAGGAACTCCGCCTCCCGTTCTCAGCACCTGGCGCTGTACAGACAGTTGCTGAGCGGCGGAGTCCAGAGCGGGGCTGGCGGAGGCGAAGAGGGGGAGAGAATGTGACAAGTGGCGGCTCTCACTGTTGCCTTGGGAGGCCTCCCGCACCTGTCTCGTGGCCAGAGGAGAGCTGCTGCTGTCGGAGCCGCCGAGCCAGCAAGGAGCCGCCGCCGCCGCCGCCGTCCTCCTCTTTGGCCAAAAGCCGGAGCGGCGAGCAGAAGAAGAAGAGAAGAAGAAAAAAAAAAGAAGAAGAAGGAAAGAAAAGAAAAGGGGTTGCAGGAATAGAGCCAAGGGAGGGGGTTGCCTTTGATCCAAACGAGAGAGAGAGAGAGAAGGAAGAAAAGAAAAAAGAAAGACAGGAAGGAAGGAAGGAAGGAAAGAAAGAAAGAAAGAAAAGAAGGGAAGGGACATGACTTCTTCATTCAAGCTGGATTTTCTGCCAGAGATGATGGTCGACAGCCGCCTGTTAGTTTCTGACAGAATGTAAGTACTGACTTGAACCCCGGCTGGGCTTTCCTCTCTCCCTCCCCTCACGGGGGTCTTCTTCTTTTTTTTGTGGGGGGGGGAGTCCTTCTTCCTTTTCTTCTTTTTTTTGGGGGGGGACGACTGGTCCGTGGTGCTTTCCTGGAGGGGCTCCGTAAACAAAAAGCCTTTTTATTTCTTTTCTTTTCTTTTTTTTTTTTTGCCTTCCCACTCCCCCCCCTTCGCTCCCGCCGAGGCAACTAAGCGGAGGTCGCGAGCCGATGGTTGTTGTGGGGGGGGGGGGCGTTGCAAGGAAGGATTTTTCGTCCCTTTGCAAATTCTTTGCCTGGGTTCCGACGCGCGGCTGGATGGATGGATGGATGGGTGTGCAAATGTGTGTGGTGTGTGTGTGTGTGTGTGTGTGTGTGTGTGTGTGTGTTTGCGCGTGCATCTCCCCCCCCTTCTTCTCTTCCCCCCCTCCATCCCACACCCCACCCGGCTTTGACTGCCTTCTCTCTCTCTCTCTCTTTTTTTTTCTCTCTCTCTCACTCTTTCCCCCATCCCCCCCCCCAAAAGCCCCTGAACGTTGGATGGGTAACGTATCTCTATCAGGAACGCTGTTTCTAAAGATAGCTGGGGATAGATGGGGTGGAGGGAAAGAGAGAGAGAAAGAGAGAGAGAGAGAGAGAGAGAGAGAGAGAGAGAGAGAGAGAGAGAGAGAGAAGTAGGTTTTATTTCTACTTAAATGATGGGGAGAAGCGCATGGAAGGAGGAGGAGGAGGAGGAGGAGACGGGGAAAGAAAGAAAAGAAGAATTTTGCAAAAAAAAAAAAAAACCCAACCAAAAAAAAAGCATGCTTTAAAATGTACTCCAAATGCCTCTACAAGATAGCATCCCTTTATTTAGACTGCATCTAAATAAATAAATATGCAGTCGTCAGTTCAGATTCAGGAAGGGGTGAAAAAAGAAAAAAAAAAACACAACCCCAGCAAACAGTAAATTAGTTATGGGGATCAACTGCCTGAGAATGCCAATAAATAAATAATAATAATATTGACCTGGTTTTTGTGACAGTGTGGAAGAGAAATTAGATCAGGCAGTTTGACCCCGTTCTTGATTCTGCAGAATGTTAAAGAGTGTTGATTGTTAGGAAGGGGATTTTCCTGGAGTGGGAAAATGAAAAGGGATGGCAAGATCTGTTGAGAAATGCTGTCTGCTGGAATTTGAAGAAGACAAACAAGCCTGGCTTAATTCTTTCCCCCCCCTCCCCCACCCCTGTTGTTGTTGCTGTTGTTGTTGTTGTTGGTCTTAAACTTTGATGCATCGGAGGCTGGCTCTTGTTGAGAAAAGTGCTCTTTCTGAGTCTTCTCAAAACAAGAAAAAAGCCCTGCGTTTTAAAACCAAAAAGGAGAGAGAGAGAGACAGAGAGAGAAAGAAGGAAAGAGAGAGGGAAGGAAGAAAGGAAGGAAGAAAGGAAGGAAGGAAAAAAGGAATGGAGGGAGAGAAGAAGGAAGGGAAGGAAAGAAGGAAGGAGAAAAGAAATGGAGGGAGGGAAGGAAGGAAGGTGAAAAGGAATGGAGGGAGGGAAGGAAGAAGGAAGGAAGGAAGGAGTAAAGAAATGGAGGGAAGGAAGGAAGAAGGAAGGAAGGAGAAAAGGAATGGAGGGAAAGAAGGAAGGAAGGAGAAAAGGAATGGAGGCAGGGAAGGAGGAAGGAGAAAAGGAATGGAGGGAGAGAAGAAGGAAGGAAGGAAAGAAGGAGTTGGAAGGAAGGAAGGAAGGAAGGGAAGAAGGAAGGGAAGAAGGGAAGAAGGAGCTGGAAGGAAGGAAGGGAAGAAGGAAGGGAAGAAGGGAAGAAGGAGGGAGGAATGAAAAAGAGAGAGAGGAAAAAAGAAAGAAAGAAAAAAGAAAAGAAAGAAAAGAAAAGAAAGCCAAACCATATGCTTGTCCTGACAGTTATTATTAGTATTATTACAAAATTGAGTTCTTGGGCTGATATGCTTTGAGGGGGAAAAATATGCTTAAAGGGAGTAACACTGAATTAAATTTTGCGCATGGTTCCCAAAATGACAATTTGGGTATTTTACTGCTTCTTCACATGATCTAGTCTTGGTCACATTGTTAAATTCATTCAGAGTTACAACATCTTGATTCTCCGCCCGTGTCCCTTACCCCCACCCGTGGCCAACGGCTTCGCAAAAGCATTGGATTTCTTGCAGTTCAAAGAGTCTCGGAGAAGAGCTATTTCTGAAATAGCCATCTGTTTTAGCAGCTGCAGATTGCCAAGTTGTTAAAAGGGGTGGGGGGGGGAGAGAGAGAGAAAATTCTTATTTAATAACAGTGATCTTTCTTTCTTTCAAATGCATTGTGGAAAATACACTTGTATCCTTGATTGGTCCCTTATGTTTTTTAGAGTCAGATAATCCTGCATTTAGGTTACTGAGTTTATTGGGGTTTCTAGAACTGATATTTTATGGGGGTCCAGATTCCCTGTAACGTTGGCTAGGATCTTGACAGATGAGGGGTGTTTATTATCTTTCATCCATGAATGGAAGATCAAAACTCTCAATCAGTAAGTAGAAGGAACATCAAGACACAAATCCTTGATTTTTTTTTTTATATATTCTTCCACGCTTCGGCTTACACAACCTTCTCTGCAGCTCTCAAGTTAGTCATAAAAAAAAAAAAGATAATGGCTAATAAACCTCTCTGAACCCTGGTCTCTCTATAGTGGTTTGTGGACGGCCGACTTCAATTTATGGAAATGCTTCCTTAATTGACCCAGGGCACCATGTTCTTCCCAAAAATTGGTTTCCCAGCCTTTGGTGGTGTTTGAAAAGATTTCTCAAGAAACCACAGTTATTTCAAAGCTGTTATTATGGTCGGTTGCATAGTTAGCCAAATGTTTAGGGTGGATTTGGCATTTTTGTTGCTATTATTATTATCATTATCATTATTATTATTATTATTGACTTGGTACATTCTATGCCGCAGGTTGAAAATAAGCCAAAGTTATATTTTGCTCTGATAAAGCTATTGCCCTTGATTTCCCTCCTACCGTGCAGTGAAAAAGCACAAAACTATATCTGTGGCAATTCTTCTATCTTGTCTTTCTTTTCTTTTCTTTTCTTTTCTTTTCTTTTCTTTTCTTTTCTTTTCTTTTCTTTCTTTTCTTTTTTGGGGGGGTTATCTTATTATGTGATCTCATCGTAACGGCGAAAGATAATCCGACAAAGATAATCAATGCAAAATGTTGGTATCGGCTAGGAATGAACTGCAGAAGGAACTTGGTTGTGGTCCTTGAGTTTAAATTAGAACAGAACGTGTTGTGCGGTCTGTAGAGCACTAATTGAGTTGGTAAGCATGCCAGAAGGATGCGATGGTGGCTAATTCCATCCAGGAAGCCTTTGAAATCAACCCTTAAAGGATGATTGGAAATGTGTGACGCCTGATTGCCCCTGAAGAATCATTACAATCATGTTGTCCTTTTCGATAGTCCATCGCAGATGCCCACAATGATATCCAAAATACACGCATCACCAGATCTCGCTTCCTTATGGTCCCTGTTGGGCGAGCTACTTGAAAGGTTGAGGGTTTTCCTTCTATGGAAGGAAGGGTGCTATCTCTTTGAATCACCAAGTGTGAGAATTCATACAAAGGCGATAGAAAAGGAGACGGGAGCAGAATCCAAGAATTGTGCCCTGGATCCTTAAGTTTTATTTTATAAGCTGGACCACAGAATTTGATCTTTTGTGACAGGTCTAAATGTGGGTTTTGTTTTTGTTTTGAATAAAATCTAAATGATAACTAGAGATGGACGGGAAAGGGTAGAGTTGTGTTATAACCCTTTTGTACCGGTTTCCCACTGAGTTATATTTTTTAAAAAGGATTTTGCTTCTGGGTGGTAATGCTTAGGTTTTCGTTGATGGCAGATCGATTCGGATCGCCTTGAAATCCCTATCGGTTGGAATTCCAATTGCTATTTCTTTTCAACCCTTTGAAACTTGATTTGCAAGCCCAGATTTTTGGCAGAATTTAAAAAACAAAATCAGGTCTTCTCTCTCTCTTTTTTTTTTTTATCAATTGTGGATTCATTTCTTGCCGGGTTAATAATATTCCAGTTCGGTGCCGTTATGTTGGCTGCCTAAGGAGTATTCATCAAATAAGGTTGCTGTGTTCTAATACTTGCTTTCTTGGGCTTCGGGTGCTAATTCTAAAGGTATATATGGTTTAGTTCTTTTTTTCCCCCCAGAAGTAGCTACTGCCACAGTCTGGGCAAAATAAGCAAGACAGGGAAGTCTAGAGATTCTGTCTTGTGCAATACCCGTTATAGAAAAGGCCAACCCTCAAGTGCGGTTAAGAAGAAGTGGAATTCTCAATCACCCTGTTTCTCCCAAAATAAGACCCAACTGGAAAATAAGCCCTAACATGATTTTTAGGATGCTCATAATATAAGCCCTACCCCAAAAATAAGACCCAGTTAAGATCGTCAACCAGATGGATGTATTTAATACTGTATTTCCCAGAAAACAAGACTTAACCAGAAAATAACCCCCAATGCGTGTTTTGGAGCAAAAATTAATATAAGACCCAGTCTTATTTTCGGGGAAACACATTATATGTCCTTGATTAAAAATGCTCACTCAGTGATGGCGTCTTGGCCACAAATCCCAAAACCTGTAGCTAGTTAGAAGCACTGTCCAACCTTATCTCTGGAGGTTGTAGAATCGAGTTCTTCTACTTCCATCACTGGAAGTACACCAGAGGTGACAATTGCATCCCTCCTTGATCCCACTGATTTCTTTCATAGGAGTAGAACAGGTCAACGTAGCCTCAGAATCGGCCTTCATCCTTTGTACTGCTGCTTCCAATTAATCTGGGCAGAGTCACCTTGATCCAAAAAGACATGACCTTTTCCTACTTGGAGGGAATGTACCAATTGTATCTGCATGTGGTGCTTCTTTCTTTATTAACCTGGCTCAACCAAAAATAGGTTGAATAAAGTAGGTAAAGCCACTACGTTGTTGCAATATATATATAGTATATATATATAAAGAACAATATATATATATATATATATATATATATATATATATATATATATATATATATATATATATATAAATAATAATTTATATTTCGCTGATAAAGAGATAAAGGGAGACTAGTATAGAACTATTTCAAGCTAATTAACTCTCATCAGCAAGCCATACCCTAGCTAAATGGCTTGAAATAGATCTATATTAGTCTCCCTTTATTTCTTTATCAGGGAAATATAAATTTGGTATAAAATGGTTTTGTCGTGAATGTGACTGCTTGAGGGCTCCTGGATTGGAGCTGAAAGGCGAAAGGGATGCAGTATGCTCCCTCCCACATGCTGGGGTAGACCAGGTGTCTCGATAGAAAAACACTTTATATATATATAATTGTATGTGTGTGTGTGTGTGTGTGTGTGTATATATACACATACATACATACATACATACATACATACATACATACATACATATATATATATATATAGAGAGAGAGAGAGAGAGAGAGAGAACCAGATGTTTCAGGTATGCAGTCCAAAGGTGTTTTCAAGATGGAGAATTGTTGGAATACCTTACTCAGTGGATGCGTTGTAGGTATCAAGTTACTTCTTGCATCTAGGGACAAAACATTGTCTGTTTGTTTTATTTATTGCAAAGAACCACGAGAGACAGATAGTATCTTTGTTTAAAGATGACTGTGTTATCTTAAGCAAACTCACTTAAATCAGATGAACAGATTCTGCCTACATCTCGTTATTTATTTATTTGTTTGTTTATTTATTTATTTATTTATTTTTACACAAAAGCTACCTTTTACCTTGAGGAGGTCCACAAACATGCTTATTTATAGGCAAGAATGCGTCGTTTTGGTTGAAATAACTTTTTTTTAAAAAAAAAAGCACTGTTATGTACCTGCCACATCCATGGTTGGTTCTGGGTGAGATTGATCGCCGTCTGCTGTTATCGACTTTGAGAAATGGCGAACCTTGATAACTGACTTGGGTATTTGGACAAGATTTACTATTGGAGACCAAAGGCTCCAACCTCTTTCCATCACCATTACCACTACAAACATCTCAAAACCAATCCATCATTGGCAAATGGGATAGAGCTTTTCTGCTTCAGCGGTTCAAAATTGCGGTTATCGAAGTTGGATATTGCATCAGAGAATACCGTGAGGCTTTTGAGATACCCCTGCGGAAAAAAAAACCGAGTCCTTCGTTGAAATGAGTCTTTGCATTTCCTTGCCTTATCTCCAGATGGATCAAATTCTTTCTCTCTCTCTCTCTTTTTTTTTTCTCATCCGTAGTCGTGCCCTAATCCTAATTAAACAGCAGTCGACAATGTATTTTGTAGGAAATGGTGCCTTTTTCTCTTCCAATATTTGCAGGACTAGAAGAGTTCATTTATCTCTGTAGGATATGATTGTCTGCGAACTATATTTCTTGAGGGGAAAAATCTGCTAGAAATTCCTTTGGAACAAAATGTTTGTAGGTTAACTGCAAAGCTGAAATGTTCAAGTGCATATAAAAATAGTAAACTGCCAAACAGGCATTGCAAAAAGACTTCGATAATCCCTACATATACAAACACACACACACACACACACACACAAACACTCTCTCTCTCTCTCTCTCTAGTGCTTGCTGCTTGAAAGAAGACACGTCCCTTGTTATCAGCTGTTGTTTGATTTCTGGTTCCTTATCGTATGTATGTTTGCATTTTGATAGACCGTTCTATCATTGATCCAGGTAGCTGTATCTTTTCAAATTGTGTCGTATAAATTGTGGGTTAATCGCTCCCGTTTCCTTTATCGGCCATTGATGCAAATCATGAGAAAGAAGGGTTTTTTAAATATATATATATATAAAGAATGGAAATTAAAAGTTTCAAAACTGATTAGGTATGTCATGGTAGGTAGGTAAGTAGGAGTAGATAGGTAGATAGATAGATAGATAGATAGATAGATAGATAGATAGATAGATATTTTATTGGTTCGATTTATATGCCGCCCTTCTCTGGAGACTCAGGGCGGCTTACAATACGTTAAGCAATAGCCTTCATACTTTTGTATATACCTGCTTAGTAGGGCTTTCGGGCCCCCCAAGCGGTGTTCTTTTTTATACAAAGTCAGCTTATTGCCCCCACAATCCGGGTCCTCATTTTACCTATCTCGGAAGAATGGAAGGCTAAGTCAACTTAGATAGATAGATAGATAGATAGATAGATAGATAGATAGATAGATAGATGAGATAGGATAGATGGCAGACAGATAGGATAGATAGAAAAGATGGAGAGATAGGTACTGTAGGTAGGTAAGTAGGTAGATGATAGATAGACAGACAGACATACATACAAGAGAGAGATAGGATATATAGGATAGATTAGATAGATAGAGAGAGAGAGAGAGAGAGAAAGAGAGGATAGGTAGGTAGGTAGGTAGATAGAAAGAAAGATAGATAGGTAGATAGATAGAAAGATAGATAGATAGATAGATAGATAGATAGATGAGATAAGATAGATGGCAGACAGATAGGATAGATAGATAGGATGGAGAGATAGGTACTGTAGGTAGGTAAGTAGGTAGATGATAGATAGACAGACAGACAGACATACATACAAGAGAGAGATAGGATATATAGGATACATTAGATAGAGAGAGAGAGAGAGAGAGAAAGAGAGGATAGGTAGGTAGGTAGGTAGGTAGATAGAAAGATAGGTAGGTAGATAGATAGATAGATAGATAGAAAGATAGATAGATAGATAGATAGATAGATAGATAGATAGATAGATAGATGAGATAGGATAGATGGCAGACAGATAGGATAGATAGATAGGATGGAGAGATAGGTACTGTAGGTAGGTAAGTAGGTAGATGATAGACAGACAGACATACATACAAGAGAGAGATAGGATATATAGGATAGATTAGATAGAGAGAGAGAAAGAGAGGATAGATAGGTAGGTAGGTAGGTAGATAGATAGATAGATAGATAGATAGATAGATAGATAGATAGATGACAGAGACAGATGACAGTAGAACTTTCGTCCTTTTTCTATTCTTATAATTGTTATATAATAACAAGGTCCACAGTGTTGATTTTACTTGGAATAATTACTACACTCACAAGAGGTTATTATTAATAATCATTAGTATTATTGATAATGGTGCTGCCACTGTAATTATGCCTGTGAATCTCGGCATAATAAATAATTAAATGAAATGAGCCACTGACTTATAAACAAACGAGAAGAAGGGAGAAAAGATATGAGATTAGAGGAAATGGGAGGATCTTTTATTTTTGCAAAAAAACAGCACATGGAATATTTTGCTAGCAATGGAACTGCGTCGTTTTTACAACTTAACCATTTCCACCTATTAAATGCGCCCCATCTTGCTATCATCTCGCTTTTTCTCTTGTTTCCCTTTCTCCAAATTAAATCTTAAGGACTCACAGTGTTTATTTACTTTAATTTTTCAAAAAAAAAATGTTTTAAATGTTCTTCTAAATATTTTATAGTAGGATGCAGTATTTTATCTAATAGCCTGGTATTTTATGGTTGATTTTATGGAGGCAATCAAGCACCGTAATTAATCCTCAATGTGCTTTAAATAGATAAATAAATAATAAAAGTGCCGGGGAACGACAGAATGGAGAATAGAATCCAAGTAGCTCTTTAAGGATTCATGCAACGTGAGGAATGTATGGTATAGCTCCGAAAACTGATCTTCTAGATATTACAACAGGAAATTGATGCATCATCAAATAGGCATATATCATACCAAAAATCTGTGATTCTGTTCTGAATTTGTACGCTTCTCTTTCGGTTTTGATCTGATCTGATTATTCCTTTTTCTGGTGTTTCTGTGTCCTAGATTTGGGGATGGGGTGGTGGAAGTGAGGTGCAAACATTGTAATGACAATGGAATGGAAGGGGAGTGGAGTGGAGAAGAGAGGAGAGGAGAGGAGAGGAGAGGAGAGGAGAGGAGAGGAGAGGAGAGGAGAGGAGAGGAGAACAGGAAAATAGGAGAGGAGGGCAGGGTAGGGTAAGGTAGGGTAGGGTAGAATAGAATAGAATAGAATAGAATAGAATAGAATAGAATAGAATAGAATAGAATAGAATAGAATAGAAAATATGGAAGGGAAGGGAAGGGAAGGGAAGGGAAGGGAAGGGAAGGGAAGGGAAGAGAAGAGAAGAGAAGAGAAGAGAAGAGAAGAGAAGAGAAGAGAAGAGAAGAGAAGAGAAGAGAAGAGAAGAGAAGAGAAAATATGGGATGGAATGGAATGGAATGGAATGGAATTCTTTATTGGCCAAGTGTAATTGGACGCACAAGGAATTTGTCTCTGGTGCGTAAGTCCTCAATGTACATACAAGCAACGAAGTGATAAATCATAAATCATAACATACAATCTTAAATCATAAGATACAGCCAACAAAGCGATAGTTATAAGATCCAGATAGGCGTAGGTAATAATAGGTAACGTAGATAGATAGGTAATAAGAAGGATAATCGTAAATCAGCCCTACTATATGGGTAAATATCCTTAGGCGTAAGGTACAGTGCTGTGGGAAGTTGGTGTTCAGCAGAGGGATGGCACAAGGGGAAAAAAAAACTGTCTTTGTTGGACTAGTTGTTTTGCCATGCAGTGTTCCCTATAGCGGCATCCAGAAGGGAGAAGTTGAAACAGTTTAGGTCCAGGATGTGAGGTGTCTGTAGATATTTTCTCAGCCCTCTTTCTGACCCGTACAGTACACAGGTCCTCAGTGGAAGGCAGGTTGGTAGCCATTGTTTTTTCTGCAGTTCTAATGATCCTCTGAAGTCTCTGTCTGTTTTCTTGGGTTGCAGAACCAAACCAGACAGTCATAGAGGTACAAATGACAGCCTCTATAATTCCTCTGTAGAACTGGATCAGTAGCACTTTGAGATTATACAATTGCCTGAAGTGCTTGAGGTGAGGATAAGGAATCTGCTTGGAAAATTTAAAAAAAAAACCTAATTAGAAGAACCACAATACTGGCCCAGCGAAGGAATTGCGGGATGATTATTCTCATTTTGGAATTGTGTCTTTAATTGCTTCAGCCACAATTCCCAAGATCAATACCAGGTAGAGAGAAAAACACTGTATTTTATGTAAGATAGTTGGAGCTTTTGCGCAAGAAAAATCATGGTGAATGGAGGTAGCCGAGTGGATTTGCAATGGTTTTGCACCCCCCCCCCCAAAATCCTTGCTATTTCCAGGCTGAGCCGAGAAAGACCTGGTCTGAAATCCTGTAGAGACTTACAACAGCTTGTTTAGTGACCGTTCGAAGTGACAGCGGCACTGAAAATAGTGACTTACGACTTACAAATGTAGCAGCATCTCCATGGTCATATGATTAAAAATTTGGATGCTTTGCAACTGACTCATATTTATGACAGTTGCAGTGTCCCGGGGTCATGCGATCACCTTTTGCAACCTTCTGAAAAGCAAAGTCAATGGGGGGAAGCCAGATTCATTTAATGACCGTGTTACTAATTTAACGACTCCAGTGATTCACTTATCAGCTGTGGCAAGAAAGGTCGTAAAAAATATATTAGGATAAAGAAGGAATTATTAAAATATATATATATGATTAAAAATGGAGAAAATAGAATTTGAGGGCGAAAGAAGATACTGTTTATAGCTGTGATGGCGAACCTATGGCATGTGTGCCACAGGTGGCAACCGGAGCCATATCAGTGGGCAGGTGAGCTCAGCTGCGGCGCACATATGCATGCTGGCCAGCTGATTTTCGGGCCTTCCGGGCAACCCGGAAGTAGAGAAACAGGTTGTTTCCTGCCTCCTGAGGGGACCGGAAGTCGGCATACAGGCCATTTCTGGCCTCCAGAGAGCCACCAGTGGGGGTGAGGAAGGCCGTTTTTTGCCCTCTCCAGGCTCCTAGAAAGGCTCTGGAGCCTGGGGAGAGCAAAAAACAAGCCTACCAGGCCCACCATGCCATCACGTGCCAAAAGCAGGGGGAGCTCAGGGGGGTCGTGCGCGCATGTGTGGGGGCGGGGCATATAGAATGGGTGTAGGCACGCGCATGCGTGACCCACCCGTGCTCCCCCCGCTTTTTACACGCGATGCCAAAAAGGTTAGCCATAACTGGTTTATAGAAACAAGAATAGAAATATTAAGATTTGATTAAAAAATATGGAAAAAGAACACTGGCAGAAATTGTAACTAAGTAAAATATATTTGGATATGACAAGTTGTATATGACATGACATGACATGACATGACATGACATGATATATGATATGGTCAATACTGTCTCATAAAATATGTGGGTGTGTGTTAGGGGGGGAAAAACCTAATAAAACTTGATTCAAAAAAAAAAGAAAAGAACGGTCGTAAAATGGGGCAAAATTTACTTAACAAACGTCTTGTTTAACAACAGAGATTTTGGGCTCGATTGTGGTCATAAGTTGAAGACTACCCTTATATTTTTTTAATCAACCTGTTGCAATACACCTACAATACAAAATACACTTATTTTTGTATTTAGGCTCATTTTTGGCACGAGTGTTTCCATAAGTCTATCCCGTCTCATTTTCTCATAATTCTGATTTAAAAAAAAAAAACTTTATAAACTCAATACTTATTAAAACACTCGGTCTTAAAATGGATTTTCTCACATCGGGGATATTTCGAGAGCTGAGAACTATGTCAGAACATTTGCAATGTGTGAAAGCTGGTGGGCACCTAACTTTCTGCTTGGATTTATTTATCTTTTTTTGGTCAAAGCGTTACCACCCCAGATTAAAATTGCATTCCATCAGATTGCGTCAAAAGTTACGATGACTCTACAGGAGTGTATTTCTCAAAAATGTCAGTTGGGCAGTCCTAAACTTGATGGGCTATGCATTCTAAGACAACATTTAAGTCATAACGAGCATTTAATATACAGGGAGTCCTTGGTTTACGACCACCATGGAGCCCAAAATTTCTGTCGCTAAAGGAAACATTTGTTAAAGGAGTTTTGCTCCATTTTACGACCTTTCTTGTCACAGTTGTTAAGTGAATCATTGCAGTTGTTAAGTGAGGGTTGTTAAGTGAATCTGGCTTGCCCCTTGACTTTACTTGTTAGGTGGTCATCAAAGGAGATCACATGACCTCTGGACACTGCAACCGTCATAAATACATTGGCCAAAAGCATCTGAATTTTGATGACCTGATCGTGGGGATGCTGCAGAGGTGTTATTCAGCCAGTTCGTACGGGTTCGTGCGAACCGGTAGCGGAGATTGCCAGTGGGCCCACCCCGGCGCTATGCTGTCCAATTTAGCCACCTTTTTGAGGCCTGGCCCATGCATAGAAAGCACGTGCGTGAGCAAAACGTGTGCGCAAAAGGCTGGGTGCATGCATGGAAGGTTCGCGCACGTGTGAAGCGAATGTAGGTGCACGTGGCGAACCGCTGGAAGAAATAAGTGAAACCCATGGCTGGGATGCTGCAACAGTCGTAAGTGTGAAAAAAATCCTAAATCACTTTTTTTCAGCGCCGTTGTAGCTTTAAAAGGTCACTAAACAAACTGTTATAAGTGGAGGACTATTTTTTATTCCTCAAAAATCTCAGACGGACACGCCTAAGCTTGATGGGCCACGCCAAGCCAGCGTTTAAGAAACAAGGAGATTTTGAGATAATCTTTGCGCCCGATATTTTTTATTTACAATGAATGAGGTTGGGAGTTGTTTCGGATATAAACCTCCTTGTTTGAATTTCAAGATAACTTATGGTCCTTCCCCACTCCCCCAAAAAATCTCCTAAAACCCAATATGTTATTCCATCTGGAAGATTCAAATTGACAGTTGATTTCATTGCAAAAACATGTTTCTATCCTTCCTTGCCAGCATTTCCCTTTTGTTCACAGCTTGATGCCCTTCAGATAATAACATTAAAATGATAACAGAAGTAATGTGATTGCTTGGTATTTAAAACGCCATTAAAAAGCTGCCGTGCTTTATGGTTCCCCCCCCCACCCCTTTAATCGTGCTATATTCTAATGTAAGGAGGAGGAATTTATAAACCTCCTGATGACGTTGCTGAACTACACTTCCCAGCAGCCAACACATTTTTTGATGGATGTCTGTGGAGATTCTCAGTCATCCAGGTCATGGTTGGCCAAAGAGGCTGTTTTTCCCAAGAAGCAACTGGATTTTCTGGTTTTTCTTTTGAAGACGTTTCACTTCTCATCCAAGAAGCTTCTTCAGCTCAGACTGAACGATGAGGAATGTGAGGATTTATACTCCTTGCAGACAGCTGGTCATTTGCATCCTTTTAGAGAGTCCTTGAGGCCACCTGGAGATTTAGCTGTGTCACCTGAGTAGCGCAAATGGGTGTGGAGTGGCCTCAATGGCTCTCTAAAAGGATGCAAATGACCAGCTGTCTGCAAGGAGTATAAATCCTTACCTTCCCCACTATCCTGTCAGAGCTGAAGAAGCTTCTTGGATGAGAAGTGAAACGTCTTCAAAGAAAAAACAAAGTCCCGTTGTCTTTTGGAAAAAAAAAAAGCAGTTTTGGAATATTTCTGGTGGATATTCTTACGATTTCCTCCTCTCCCCATTGCAAAAAATAATGCCTGTAGTGAGTGGTGAAATCCAATTTTTTTACTACCGGTTCTGTGGGCGTGGCTTGATGTGGCTTGGTGGGCGTGGCAGGGGAAGAATACTGCAAAATCTCCACTCCCACCCCACTCTGGGATTAGCCAGATGTGGTATTTGCCAGTTCTCCGAACTAGTCAAAATTTCCGCTACCGGTTCTCCGAACTACTCAAAATTTCTGCTACCAGTTCACAGAACTGCTCAAAATTTCCGCTACCAGTTCTCCAGAACCTGCTGGATTTCACCCCTGCCTGTAGTTAACATTAAACATGTGTTGGGTTCTAAACTCCAGGTAGTCCTCCGTTTATGACAATTGGGACCCAAATTTCTGTTGTTAAGCAGGGAGGTGTCGAGCCACACCTGATTTTATGACATTTTTTTCACTAGAGTTGTTAAGGAAATCACTGCAGTTATTTAACTGAATCAGGTGGTTGATAAGTGAATCCAGCTTCTCTCCTCGACTTTGCTTGTTGGAAGCCGTTTGGGGAAGGAGCAGATGAGGTCACATGATCCTGAGATGCTGCCACCATCACAAATACAGGTCGGTTGCCAAACTCCTGAATTTTGATCCCATGATGGATCAAATCTCCTAAAGCGCAATACGTTATTCCACCTGGAAGATTCAAATTGACGCTTGATTTCATGCCAACAGTCCTAAGTTTGAGGACTAGCTATCAGTCACTTTTATCAGTGCCATTGTAACTTCGAATAGTTGCTAAACAAGGGGTAACAAATTGTACCGTAGGAACTTCTGAAATACTGGGACGTGGTGGCTCAGTGTCTAAGACGCTGAGCTTGTCGATCGAAAGGTCGGCAGTTCAGTGGTTCGAATCCCTTGTGCCGCGTAACGAGGTGAGCTCCCGTTATTTGTCCCAGCTTCTGCCAACCTAGCAGTTCGAAAGCAGGTAAAAAATGCAAGTAGAAAAATAGGGACCACCTCTGGTGGGAAGGTAAGAGCGTTCCGTGCGCCTTTGGCGTTTAGTCATGCTTATGGATTATGGATTATGGATTAATTTTAGCATTTGGGGGGGGTGAGGGCACGATCTTCTTGAGCTTACTTTATCATTGGAAAGTGGTCCAGGTTGCTTCCTCTTAATTATTACTACACACTTCTCTCTTTTTCTGAACTTCCTTAGCTGCCCTTACTTACTAATCTGCAAAAGCTCCATAGTAGTTATTAACATATCCCCCCCAAAAAAAATCCAGGCTTTAATTGAAATGCAAGAAGCCAAGAAGTTGCTCAGTTGTACAAGGAAGAACTGGAAGCCCTAGAAAACTCCTCCTTGTAACAATGACCAATACAGGTGCCTGTGAGAACTTTCCTCTTAGGTATTGTTGCTACATTTAATAAAAATATTTTGATGTGGTATGAGCACCTTCCTTTTGGAGAAATCATGTTGCTGTTGTTCATGTCCAGGGGTGGTATTCACTTACTTTCCCTACCAGTTCACAAATGTGATCTCTCGCGCATGCACACAGCCTTCCACGCATGTGTTCTGTCCCCGTCCCACACGCACACACACCAACAGAAGTCCAAGAGTTAAAAACCAAACCAGCCGACAAAATCCTTATCCTTACGATAACAGAACTTGGCAGCAACATAGTGGCTGCCTGCCAAGAGTTTATTACTCACGAAGGGAAGAGATAACTTCTCTCCGCTTCTGGTACATCAAAGTAAAATGTTCAATAATTACAGAGTAACTTAACTCCAAATATAATCCAGCAAAGCCTATAGCAAAAGTCTGGCAATGCAGAATGGCGTGGAAGCTTTCAGCTTTGTTCGTCACAAGGCTTGACTGGCCACCACGCGCCCTTTTATACCCTGTGGGGTGTGGTCCAGTGACTCAGCCTAATCTCTGGCACGCCTCATCTTCTGTTGCATGCGCTTATCTCTCCGATGCTGGCGTGGATCCAGCCAAGACTCATCCCCGTCACTGTCCGACTGCGCCTGCACGAGGATTCCTGGCTCCTGGCTAATCTCTTCTCCGTTGGGAGACACCTGAGGCATTGCCAGAGAGGAGGGTCCTGGAGAGGGAGGCCCGGCCAACTCCTCTCCTTCCCTTTCGGAGCCTTCTTCCTCCGATAAGACGGGCTCGGGGGTCGGAGCCACAACAGCATGCGCTTTGCTCTCTCACACAATAGGACAGCATAGAGCCTGGGTGGGGGCAGAGCGGGCCCACCCACGATTTCCACTACCGGTTCACCTGAACCAGTCCGAACCAGCTGAATACCACCTCTGGTCATGTCCGATTCTTCATGGTCCCATGGACCATAACATGCAGGACCCCCTGACCTCCACTGTCTTCCAGAGTTTGTCCAAATTCATCTTCATTTGTGACACTAGTGTTA
The DNA here is from genome assembly GCA_022577455.1 of Arizona elegans. Lineage (NCBI taxonomy): Eukaryota > Metazoa > Chordata > Lepidosauria > Squamata > Colubridae > Arizona > Arizona elegans. Next base: position 83,916,116 of record JAKOOJ010000007.1, on the reverse strand, counting down.
GATGACACTATCTAATCATCTCATCTTCTCCTGTCCTCCTTCTCTTTCTGCTTTCCATCTTTCCCAACATTGGGGCCCTTTCCAAGGAATCCTCTCTTCTCATTTGGTGGCCCAAAGTATTTGAGCTTCAGCTTCAAGATCTCTCCTTCCAAAGAACATTCTGGGTTGATTCCCTTTAGGATCGACGGATTGGATCTCCTTGCAGTCCAAGGGATTCTCAAGAGTTTTCTCCAACACCACAATTCGAAAGCATCAGTTTTTCGGCGCTCAGTGGAAAAATTATAAGCGTCTCGATTAGAGATTTTGTGATAAACATTTCGAACAGCTTCTATTCCTGACACAACTGTACCTTGTTAAACAGCAAATATGTGGAGGGAATGCCTTTGTTTTTCCTCACCTCAGCTATAAATTGCTCCAGAATATTAAGTGAAATCCTGAAAGCACTGACTCTGGCTTTTTATAGTGGATGAATGCTTAGGACTGACCAACCTGGCCTTAGAAAATAATTATGGGAAATATGACTTGTCAATAGGCAAATACAAGCAATTTGATTTTCCCAGTTGCTGTATTTTCTAAAGTTTTATTGCTCCACAGGGTAAAACAAAATATGCTCTCAGCTTATTCAGGTTTAGAATTGTTTTCTTTCCTTTCTCTCTTTCTTTCCTCCCAATGGTCCACATAAAATTATTTTTAAAATGTTTTAAAAGCAGAAAGCCGATATATATGTAAAAAGAAGCAGTTGCTTGTATCAGAGTTTCTTGCAAAAATCAAATCCAGAAGCACACACAGATAACCGATTCAGCTGTATTCATTAACTTCTGCATATACATAATAACAGATGAAGTATTTACAATACCAATAGTTGATTCTTCAATGTGGTAGAAGTTACAGGTAGAACACAAGGCAGGAGAGAACAGTCAGTTTCATTTCAGCAGAGCAGACCAGCATGCACAGACTGCTTCGTTTCAGTTTCAATTCTCCGCACAGACTCAGAAGCTGCAGACTAAGACAAGCCCTGGCTCCAGTCTGCCTCAGCTCCCATTGGCTAATTTACTTGCTATGTCTCTGCCAGTCATGAATAATCTGACAGCATGTCGTGCAAATGGCGCCTTATCTCCTGTTTCCTAGTGCCCATCTTTTATGTTGGATTACTTTTTCATCACCATCATAACTGTGAATGTTTGCTAAACAAGGCAGTCTCTAAATGAAGCTACTTGTATCTTCCTTGTAAGCATCTCAGGATAAAGGAAGCTGGAAGGAGTCTTAAAATGATAAAAGTAGCTGAAAGAGATTTGTTATCCATCTTGTACGCTTTTTAAAAATGTAAGCTACTCCAGTCTTCTTCTTTTTTTAAAAAACGGATTTCATTTGTGGGTTGCATTCATTCTATTGTGGTTGGTATAATGAGTGGAACCAATTGTCAACTGCCCCCCAAAAATACGAATCAGGAGGTCAGGAGATATAGTATTAGATAATGGGACACCTTGAAGGCAATTTAAAGCTATGCAGAAGCTTAAACATTTTGTTTAGCTCGATTTTTTTCATTGTTCGCTCCAGGCAGTTTGCCAATATTCCTATATACAATAAAATTTCTCCGTTGAGGTGAAGTGTTTTTTTTTAGAGCTTTCTTTTTTTCCAAGGTCTCAGGGACTGACCAATAAACACAGCAATTCAGCAGTCTATCCATTGTGTAGGAATTGTGTGGAAAAGCTGCCTGGAGACAGATAATAGGATTGGATTACACATAATCAAAAATAGATGTACACCTGAGATTTTTAACAAGCTATTTCGGGAGGGGGCAGATGAAGATGGAGAAGGGAAAAAAAAATCTTCAGCGGTTGCTATGGATAAAGGTTTTTATTTAAACCCCTCCCCCTTTCCTAGCCTTTGCACTGTCAAAAATGAACTGGTATATCTCTTTTAGGCCTAATCTCTTTTGAGATGAGTTGCTATAGGGATTAATAAAGGGATGGCATCTTCTATGAGTTTCATAACTCTGTCTTCTAAGAACTTTGAACTTCCATCCCTAAAACTGAAATTCTGCTTGAGATAACTGATAATCTCAACTGATAACTGATAATCTGCTTGAGATAACTGATAATCCCAGACCTCCGTACTTTCCGTAAGGCCCTGAAGACTTATTTATTCCAGCAAACCGGCCTAGCCTAAATGGTTTTTTAATGGGAATTTTAAAATTTTATAGACTTGGGGTTTTAAATTGGGAGGGCGATTGATTTAATTTATTTTAGCTATCTTAACTTTTGTATCGTATGTATTTTAATTTTGGCTGTCCACCGTCCTGAGTCCCTTTTGGGAGAAGGACGGTATACAAGTTCAATTAATTAAAAAATAATAATAATAATAAAAAAAAATAAAGAAACTCGTGGGTTGCCGAGCATTGCTATAAGCAGTAGGAACCTACCCCTATTCTCAAGAGCTATCATTTCACAGCACATAGAATGTTGGAAGTTGGAAGGGACCTTGGAGGTCTTCTAGTCCAACCCCCTGCTTGAGCATTTCAGATAAACGATTGTCCAGTTTCTTTTTGAAAACCTCCCGTGATGAAGCGCCCACAACTTCTGAAGGCAAGTTATTCCATTGCTTGGTAGCTGTCACCATTAAATTTCTCCTTAGTTCTAAGTTGCTTCTCTCCTTGGTTAGTTTCCATCCATTGTTTCTTGTCTAGTTTGACTCCCTTGTCTTTGTAGGAAACCCTCAAATATCGGAACATTCCTAACATGTCACCCCTACTCCTTCTTTTCATTAGACTAGACATACTCAAGTCCTGTAACCGTTCTTTATATGTTTTAACCTCCAACTTCCTAATCATTTTAGTTGTTCATCTCTGCATTCTTTCCAGACTCTCAACATCTTTTTTATATTGTAGTGACCAGAACTTGATGCGGTATTCCAAGTGCGGTCTTACCAAGGCTTGTAAAGCAATACTAGAACTTAATGTCATCTTGATTCTATCCCTCTGTTAATGCAGCCTAGGACTGTGTTGGCTTTTTTGGCTGCTGGCTCATTTTTAAGTGATTGTCCATTAGGACTTCAAGATCCCTCTCAGAGATGCTGGCAGTAAGCCAAGTTTCAATCTAAAGCAAGGGTGTCAAACTCGATTTCATTGAGGGCCACATCAGGGTTTGTGTTTGACCTCGGGGGGGTGGGGCGGGGTGGACATGGCCAGGGTGGGGAAGGGCCAGCTTGACATCACACATGTCAAGGGGGTGCCTGTGGTGGCCCAAGCGCTCTGCCAGCAAAAATGGACTCCCGAGCTCTGTTTTCGGCTGCGACGGACTCCTGCAACCCTCTGCCGGCGTAAACGGAGCTTGGGAAGGCCACGAAGCTCCATTTTTGCTGCCAGAGGCATCGTAGGCTGGTCCTTTGCTGTTTCCATAGCGGCCCTGCAGGCCAGATCTAAGCACCCCGTGGGCCGGATCCGGCCTGCGGGCCTGAAGTTTGACACCCCTGATCTAAAGCAAGCATCTCCGAAGATAGCTGGAGGACTTGCTTCATCCTTAGTTCACGGATTCCAAAAGTGCATCACGTGGACCGAGGAACGTTTCTTAGCACTTTGTAAGATGCAGATCCTGGGTAACAATGAGAGATGGCTTTTAGTGGAAAGTCAGTGGAGCATCATCCCCTGCATAATTCATAGCAGTTGTTCACCATGACTGATTTCTCTTCCACTACCACCGATTTACTTCTCCGAGGAGAACGATACAGTTCCTTGACCAAACAGCGGTGTGAAAGCCAGCCCAATACAGATTAGTCCTAAGATTTTCCATTGCTAAGCACGACAGTTGTTAAATAAACTGCGTCCAGTTTTACTATAGAATAGTGTTAGGAAATGGTTATTTGTTTAACTAGTTGGTCAGGCAATATATAAACCAACAATGTATGTTTGCAGTCAGAAAGGTATTATATTGCTCTAAGACTGTATTGCATCCTGTATCCTGATTGGCTAAGATCTGTAGTCAATGTACTTAAGGGAAGTCAGGATCATGGCTTGTGTGGATACTACACCATTTTTACCTGCTTATTTGCTGTAACTCTCTACCTGATCTCTCTGCATGATCACTGTTTGATCATAGCTACATGTTGCTTTCTACTATTTATTGAATGTTTTGATATTGAACTTGTTCCTGTTTTGAAACTCAAGAAGAACTGTTTTATTGTGTATGACTACAACTGGTAAGAAGACTTTGTACTTGAAATATCCCTGGATTGATTTTTTAACTCTCGTCTTATCTGTGTATGACTTGGATTGTTTTTGGACTTTGCTTTACTTTTTCTAAAAGTAAAAGACTACAACAACTCAGTGTGTTTGTATGTTGACTGTGATTGTTCACAACCACTCCCAGTAGCTTTTCATGCGTTTACTCAAAGGGTACTCTGCTCAATAAACCACAACATTGGTTATGAGAATATCCTTAACAAATAGAATACTTTATCTGGCTAAGTGTGATTAGACACATAAGGAGTTTGTCTCTGGTGCAGAAGCTCTCTCTGTACATCCAAACGACAAAATAATATTGTGTTTCCCCAAAAATAAGACCCTGTCTTATATCTTTTTGAACCCTGAAATAAGCGCTTGGCGTTATTGCCATGCGCTCAAAAGCCTGATTGGGCTTATTATCAGGGGATGTCTTATTTTGGGGGAAACAGGGTAATGATGTTCGGTATTATTTTTTGTCTTAACATGTAATGCAAATACAAATTCAGAAGATGGGTTATGTCACTTAAGAAGTTAGGTGTATTATTTGAACCTAACCCTAAAGTTGGATTGCTTTTAGAAGACTCCATATCCACAGAGGACATCCTGTCATTGATCAACTTAGAATTGGTCTTCTGGAGCACTTTTCCTTAGAAAGTTAAGACTGAACTTATTCAGATTGTCAGGATGACCATTTCGCCATGATAGCAATAGCTCTTAGATTTACCTGTATTTCCCTGAAAATAAGACTGGGTCTTATATTAATTTTTGCTCCAAAGGACACATTAGGTCTTATTTTCCAGTTAGGTCTTATTTTCAATAGTAAAATGTGTCCGTCTGGCTGATGATCTTAACTGGGGCTTATTTTGGGGGCAGGGCTTATATTATTAGCATCCTGAAAAATCATGTTAGGGCTTCCAGATGGGTCTTATTTTGGGAGAAACAAGATATATACCGTTTCACAGTGCTTTACAATCTTCTCTAAGGGGTATACAGAGTCAGCCTATTGCCCCCCAACAATCTGGATGGAAGGCTGAGTCAACCTTGAGCCTGGTGATAATCGAACTGCTGGCAGTCGGCAGAGTTAGCATGCAATACTGCGTTCTAACTACTCTGCCACCAGGGCTCTTATCCTTTTGCCACACTGCAGTTGTTAAGTGAATCATATGGTCAATAAGTAAACATGGCTTTCCCCTTTAACTTTGCCTGTTGGAAGCCAGCCAGGAAGGTTGCAAGTGGTGATCATATGATCCTGGAATACTGCAAATGTCATAAATACATGCCAGTGGCCGAGCGCCTGGATTTTGATCACATGACTGTGGGGATGGTGCATTGGTCATAAGTGTGAGGAGTGGCTGTAAAGTCACTTTTTTCAATGCTGTCTGTAACTTTAGGTAAAGGTAAAGGTTCCCCTCACACATATGTGCTAGTCGTTCCTGACTCTAGGGGGCGGTGCTCATCTCTGTTTCAAAGCCGAAGAGCCAGCGCTGTCCGAAGATGTCTCCGTGGTCATGTGGCCGGCATGACTCAACACCGAAGGCGCCATGGAACGCTGTTCCCTTCCCACCAAAGGTGGTCCCTATTTTTCTACTTGCATTTTTCACATGCTTTCGAACTGCTAGGTTGGCAGAAGCTTTGACAAGTAACGGGAGCTCACTCCATTACACGGCACTAGGGATTCAAACCGCTGAACTGCTGACTTTTCAATCTACAAGCTCAGCGTCTTAGCCGCTGAGCCACTGCATCCCTCTGTTGTAACTTTAAATGGTCCCAAAACTGAATGGTTGTGAGTTGAGATCTAGCGATACAGGTAGTCCTCGACTTATGACCATAAGTGAGCCCAAAATTTATGTTGCTAAGTGAAACATTAGTGAAGTGAATTTTGCTCCATTTTACGGTTTTTCCTGTCACGGTTTTTAAACGAATCACTGCGGTTGCTAAGTTAGTGACACGGTTGTTAAGTGAATCTGGCATCTCCATTGAATTTGCTTGTCAGAAGGTCGCAAAAGGGGATCACGTGACCCACCCACACCCCCGGGGACACCGCCACCATCATAAATATGAGTCAGTTGCCAAGCCCCCGAATTTCGATCATGTGACCACGGGGGATGCTGCTATGGTTGTCGGCGTGAAAAAAACCGGTCGTAAGTCACTTTGGTCAGCGCCGTCGTCATGACCAATGGTCCCTAAATGAAGTGTCATGAGCCGAGAACGACCTGTACTTTCTTCCCACTCTTATTCGGGTTTTTTTCCCCCCCTTTCGATGCGCCACTTCTCTCGCCATCTGTAGCCCTCACGGATAGCAACGCTGAGACATCGCAGCCTGATTTCCAACAAGTGCACTTCATTTGTCCGAAATGGACCCACATAATTGAGAGTTATTAATTTGAAGCAAAGGTTGAGTGATATTTAGAAATCTGCAAAAAAAAAACAAAAAACCAAAAAACCTACACCAGGGCTGTTTTTCTCATACTTTTCCTAACAGCTATACCGGAAGCTGTTGCTGGTTGCTTGCCTTCGGATTTTTATGAGCGAAAGCTGCTGCTTGATGACAGTCAATCACCAAATCTTATTCACACCCTGAATAGATTTCAGGAACAAGCCGGAGATATTTTGGGAATCTCAGCTGGAGCCTCTGATAAAAGACACATTCTGTTCTAGAATTTTCTCTGGAAATTTTTTTGGGAGCCAGTTTTGTTGAACAGGCAGGAAAAAATAAATCATAAAATTGGGAATAGGGTTCTGCCAAGGCAGCAGAGAACCGGTCCTGCCAGGAATGGTTATCTCCTCACGACCAGCAAGCTGCTTTCGGACCATTTATTGCCCAAATATCTTGCAATGACGTATTGACATTGCAAAATGGAGGGCATACGGCCGGGGTGTGGGTGGAGGGGAGGAAGCATGCATTTGTATCTCTGCAGGTAGAACTTGCCGGTAATTCCATTCCTCTTTAGAAATTCAATAGGTGCTTGCAAACTGAGATTGGGAAAACCAGCTACTGCTCGTAGTGAAAAGGATACACCTGGCAAGCAGGTCAATTACAGGTTAGTTCTCAACTTACCAACCATTTGAGCCAGGTGGCGTAGTGGTTAGAATGCAGTATTGCAAGCTAACTCTGCCGACTGCTGGCAGTCAGGATCAAACTGACCAGCTCAAGGTTGACTGAGCCTTCCGTCCTTCCGAGGTCGGTAAAATGAGGACCCAGATTGTTTGGGGGTGAGAGGCTGACTCTGTAAAACAGATTAGAGAGGGCTGTAAAAGCACTGTGAAGCGGTATATAAGTTTAAGTGCTATTGCAGGCAAACTCTGCCCACTGCCAGGAGTTCGATTCTGACCGGCTCAATGTCGATTCAGCCTTCCGTCCTTCCGAGGTTGGTAAAATGAGGACCCAGATTGTTGGGGGTGAGAGGCTGACTTTATAAACCAGATTAGAGAGGACTGTAAAAGCACTGTGAAGCGGTATATAAGTCTAAGTGCTATTGCAGGCGAACTCTGCCCACTGCCAGGAGTTCGATTCTGACTGGCTCAATGTCGATTCAGCCTTCCGTCCTTCTGAGGTCAGTAAAATGAAGACCCAGATTGTTTGGGGGGGGGGGGCGATATGCTGACATTTGCAAAACGTCTAGAGAGAACTGTCAAGGGCTATGAAGCGGTGTATAAACCTAAGTGCAAATTGTTATTTGTTTACAAACTATTCAAAGTTGCAAAGGGACCGAAAAAAGCGACTTACAACCAGTCCTCGCCCTTATGACCATCGTAGCATTCCCCACAGTATGTGATCAAAACTTAGGCACCCGGCAACTGGCATGTACTTAAGACAGTTGCAATTCTGTGATCGCCATTTGCGACTTACCCAGCCAGCTTCCATTGGAAAACTCAATCCGGATTCGTTTAACGACCGCATAACTCACTCTACAACTGTGGTGATTCCCTTAACAACCTCCTTGCTTAGCAACAGATGTTCTGGTGGTCCCAGTTGTGGTCATAAGTCGAAGACTTGCCTGCATGCAATTGGTTCATTTGCACATGAAATACAGCTAGCTCAGTGTTTCTCAACCTTGGTAGCTTGAAGATGGGTGGACTTCAACTCCCAGAATCCCCCAGCCAGCGCTGCTGGCTGGGGGATTCTGGGAGTTGAAGTCCACCCATCTTCAAGCTACCAAGGTTGAGAAACACTGAGCTAGCTGATTTACTTCAGGCAGGAAATGAGCCTTATTTTAAGTGGAAGCTGTGTATGACGTCATCCCTTATCCAAATTCGAAAACAGGCGGATGATACCAAATGAGCAGAGGCTGAGATTTTTTCACTTCTGTAGCTTAGCAGGAACTGGGTTTCGTTGACTCTCTTCTTGGCAGAAAAGAATCTCTACTTTTTAAAAAACGAAAAAACTGCTTCGAAAAGGTGAACGAAGCCGCAAAAGATTGAAGCCGGATAATTGTTGGAAGTCCGAGCACAGTCAAAATGTCGGCGCCAAATAGTTTTCAGATGCATTCTAGATGACACTTGCCTCCAACACCATTTCCCCCACCCCACCCCACCCCTTAGAGTGGGTGGCTATTTAAAATAGAGACAATCCCCGTGTGATTCTCTTCCTACCCCAATTATTTGCAGCCACAAAGAGAGCTTTGTTCCACATCCTGATTTCTAAGGGGTGATTCATAGGGGAGCCTCTGTATTGATGAAGCTGCTGAGTAATTGCACACAACCAACAGATCTGGCCGCGATCACAGCTACCCAAAGGGAGAAGGCATTCACTGAAAGTCTTGGTCTGTGAATCTGTTCTAGGGCTGAAGTCAGGGCTTAATATAGTAAGATGACTTGGGAAGGTCCTTGGCTGATGCTGCTGACATTTTCCTAAATTGCAGAATAACGAGAGTTGGAAGGGTTCTTGGAGGTCTTCTAGTCTAACCCCCTGCTCCAGCAGGAGACCCTATACCAGTGATGGCTAACCTTTTTGCCATCGCGTGCCAAAAGCGGTGGGAGCGTGGTGGGGTCACACGCACGCGTGCCCACATCCATAATTCTATGCGCCATGCTCACCCCACTTTTGGCACGTGATGGCCCAGTAGGCCCGTTTTTTGCTCTCCTCAGGCTCCAGAGCCTTTCTAGGAGCCTGGGGAGGGCAAAAACGGCCTTCCCCAACCCCCCAGAGGCCCTCCAGAGGCTGGAAACAGTGTGTTTCCTGACTTCTGGTGGGCCCAGAAGGCACGAAAATCAGCTGGCTGGCGCACGCATGTGTGCTGGAGCTAAGCTCACGTGCCCACCGATATGGCTGCGCCTGCCACCTGTGGCACCCGTGCCATGGGTTCGCCATCGCAGCCCTATATCATTTCAGACAAATGACTGTCCAGTTCCTTCTTTAAAACCTCCAGTGTTGGAGCACCCACAATTTCTGGAGGCAAGTTGTTCCACTGGTTAATTGTTCTCACTGTCAGGAAATTTCTCCTTAATTCCAGGTTGCTTCTCTCCTTGATTAGTTTCCATCCGTTGCTTCTTGTCCTGTTTTCAAGTGCTTTGGAAAATAGTTTGAAACCCCCCCCCCCTTCAATGTTGCAACTCCTCAAAATATTGGAACACTGCTATCATGTCACCCCCTAGTCTTTGTTTTCTTCAAAATTACTTTTCAAGCACACTAGAAACCACTTTTACTTCTCCAAAATGGTTTCGCAATAGCATTTAAGACTTATATGAGCCTGGGTGGCGCAGTGGTTAGAGTGCAGTACTGCAGGCTAGTTCTGCTGACTGCTGGCTGCCTGCAATTTGGCAGTTCGAATCTTACCAGGATCAGGGTTGACTCTGCCTTCCATCCTTCTGAGATGGGTAAAATGAGATTGTTGGGGGCAAGATGCTGCCTCTATGATTACTATATAATTATTCTTATTACTACTACTACTACTACTAATCTTCTCATCGTTCCTATCACCCATCTCCTCCCACTTATCTGTATGACTGTAACCTTGTTGCTGGTATCCTTAAGATTTATATTGACTGTTTCCCTATGCCTATCATTAAGTGTTGTACCTTATGATTCTTGACAAATGTATCTTTTCTTTTATGTACACTGAGAGTGTATGCACCAAGACAAATTCCTTCTGTGTCCAATCACACTTGGCCAATAAAGAATTCTATTCCATTCCATTCCATTCCACTCCACTCCACTCCACTCCATTCCAGTCCAGTCCAGTCCAGTCCAGTCCAGTCCAGTCCAGTCCAGTCCAGTCCAGTCCACTCTACTCTATAAACTGTTTAGAGAGGGCTGTAAAGCACTGTGAAGCAGTATATAAGTCTAAGTGCTATTGCTATTCAGTGGTGGGTTGCCCCCGGTTCGGACCGGTTCGCAAGAACCGGTAGTAAAACCAGCAGGAGACTCTGCCCACCACCCCGGATGTTGTCATAGACGATCTGCGCATGTGCAGTTCCCGTTGCGAACCGGTAGTAAAGGTAAGTAGAACCCACACCTGTTGCTATTACTATTATATACAGCTTCACAGTGCTTTACAGCCCTCTCTAAGCGGTTTACAGAGTCAGACTATTGCCCCTAACAATCTGGGTCCTCATTTTACCGACCTTGGAAGGATGGAAGGCTGAGTCAATCTTGAGCCAGTGAGGACTGAACTTACTTTAGAGGTGACAGCATTAGCATCAGAATAGATTCTGCTTCACTGCTGAGCATTATTGCAGTTACTTGGGATGATTATGATTATGACAACGATGATGATGATGATGTCATATCATATGCTAACATATGGTATGTCAACATATGTTAACAACCAGGTGATTGCAAAGAAATACATTCCTTCCATCCTCTTCCCTCCAAAATCTGGTCAAAACCTATCCTTCCATCCCCCGCACCATCCAGTCTCAACTGCCAGTACCTATCCTTCCATCTCCCTGCCGTCACAACTGATGAAGCTTCATGGATGAGAAGCAAAACATTTTGTTCTCCTTCCTCCAGGAAAAAAAACACTCCAGTTGCCTTTTGAAAAAGCACCTTTGGGACAACTATAACACCAGATGGCTGAGAAGTTCCACAAACACATCATCAAGGGGTTGTTAACCTTTAGCGGCCATATAGATTTTCTTCCTGACAATCCATCTCTCTATCCTGGTCTTTAAGTCTTCCAAGACCAACAATGTCTACCCATTGGACCGAGCCGAGGTGGCGCAGTGGTTAGAGTGCTGTACTGCAGCTACTTCAGCTGACTGCTAGTTCAGCAGATCAAATCTCACTGGCTCAAGGTTGACTCAGCCTTCCATCCTTCCGAGGTGGGTAAAATGAGGACCCAGATTGTTGGGGGCAATATGCTATTTAGTATACTATCGATTGTTGTAAGCCGCCCAAAGTCCTCGGAGAGTGGGCGGCATAGAAATATGATAATAAATAAATAAATAAGTAAGTAAGTAAATAAATTGTTTCAAACCAATATCCATCTGTTCATTAGAACAATTAACCAGTGGAGCGACTCTCCACCAGAATCTGCAGATGTTCCAACACTGGAGGTTTTTAAGAAGATATTGGACAACCATCTGTCTGAAACGGTATAGGGTCTCCTGCTTGAGCCATGGGTTGGAGTAGAAGACCTCCAAGGTCCCTTCCAATTTTGTTATTCTGTTATTCCTGTATCTTTCTTCTGGTCATCCCCTTCATCTCCTTCCTTCTACCTTTCTCAGCATTAGAGTCTTCTCTAGTGTTGGCCCTGTGAGGTAGTCCAAACAAGAAGCAAAACCAGAAGGTCTAGCACTAACATTATTGTAAGGTTACATCAACAGACCTTTGCGTAGTGGTGTGGTGGCCTCCTGAAAAACAGGAGTCTGTGAGTTCGATCCTAGGTAGAGGCAGATATTTCTCTCTCTGGGCACAATGAGAATATATCTGCTGAACAAAACTCCATATTGGCAACAGGAAGAGCATCCAGCCAGTAAACACTCAGCTCCATTGAGTTGCCCAGACTCCATCCCACAAGGGATTATGGGGTTGTTAAAAGAAGATGATTAACAGATCCTTGCGTGTCTGAAAGTACATCTCTTCCCCCTTCATCTTTACAGTCTAAGAAACTAGGGAAGGTTTTTCTGAGAGGTTTGGTACACCCACATTCCTTCTGCAGGCTCAGCTGCCACTTGTCTGATCATTGTCTCGTCTGCGGCTCTTTTTCCGGTCTCCCAAGTTTATTCTCACATACAATTAGGCCAGAGAGCTCAGTCTTCACATAATGTGACCGAAATAAGATAATTTGAGCCTGGCGAATTATCCCAGTGTAGAAATCTTTCCTTTCCTCTCTCGTTCTAATTTAAGATGTATTCCATTTATATTAAGCTGAACTCTGTCTCATGCATGACTCGAAGGAGATCAAATGTACACATAAAAATCTCCTTTCAGACGTATATATATTTGAAGTCCCTTTCTTCCCACACTCCTTTATTAAAATAAATGATATTCGTTCTTGAGCTTAGCTTTTCGGGCCATGGAATGAACTTTCTCTACACTTAAAGAATGAAACTGGATTCCTTTGCCATTTTAATTAGCGTGACTGAAGAGTTTTCCATTTGATGGATGGATAGTGTCATCCATAGTTGTGAGTCATACTTCCAGGATTAAAACCCATACGATTTTTTCCACATTTTGTTCTCGAGAAGTTCCTTTTAGCATCTGGCTTGGAGAAGCAGGATGTTTTGGATGAGTTAAGCCAGAGGTTGGGACCAAGGGCCCCTTTAGGATTTGAGGACTTCAACTTTCAGAATTCCTGAATTGAGGAACCAGTTGTTAATTTATTTGAATCCCACCACTGGTCTGTCTGCTTTGGAAATTTATTGTTATTTATTAGATTTTTATCCCGCCTTTGTTACTTCATAAGTAACTCAAGACAGTGAACATACATGATACTCCTTCCTCCTCCCATTTTTTCCCCCACAAGGACAATCCTGTGAGAAAGGATGGGCTGAGAGAGAGGGATCGGCTCAAAATCACCCAGCCGTCTGTCTAGGCCTAAGGTGGGATTAGAACTCACCATCTGGTGATTGGCCCAAAGTCACCCAGACAGTTTTCATGCCTAAGGCAGGACTAGAACTCACAATCTCCTGATTTCTAGGCCAGGACATTAACCAGGATATTAAACTGACTCTCTGGAAATGTCAACTGATTGTGCTTGAAATATATTGTGCTCAGAAATGTGGAGACAGGGCAGCCACGTATGTAATGTGCTATATCAAACCTACAATATGTGTGTACATTTTTTTCCAGTCAGGTTTTCCACCGAGAAGATTTTTTAATTCACGTTCCAGATTTTGATTCACAGTATTTATAAATCAAGGGAACATGTTTTGTAAAAAAAAAAAAAAAAAAATCCAGTTTCTTTCCATCTGGGCTCCTAGTGGCTTATTTTCATGGACACGTCCATGTTGTTTTGTGGGCAGCAGTACAAAATTCATTTGTCATTTCCTTTGTCTGGGATATTGTCTTCTAGCCTAATCCCTAGGATTATCTCGTGGCCTCCTGTCCAAGTTCTAATGAGGTCCAGTCTTGCTGAGCTCATTTGGGTGAGGCTACTTCTCCTAGGTAATTGAGGTCCAGTGGACAAGTAGCTTGGAATAACCTCAATCGGGCTATCTATTATTTATACACCAGGAATTCCTGGCAAAGAAGTAGAAATTGGATCTTCAGCTTAGGTACTGAGATGTTAACATCACCTGACAAGGCCTTTATTTATTTGCTTCCTCCTCCTATTTTCCCCCACAAAAACAACCAGGGCTGGGATTCAACTGGTGTAACAACCAGTTCGCTTCACGCGGGCCAAACACGCACTCTGCGCACACGCAGTACGATTGAAAACAGCTCTAAAACTTACCTTCTACTGCAGCCCTAGTGAGTAAAACAGCTGAGACGCAGCAATCCGCTCTGCTGCGCCTATCACCTGGGCTTCAAACAAAGAAATTTAGAAATTGGTATAGCACAGGGGCGGGTGGGCAGGCCCAGCTGATCGTCGGAGCGAACCGGTTCACTCTCAGCTGACTGTCGGAGCTACTGGTATGCTCGAATCAGTCCGAACTGGCTGAATCCCACTCCTGACAACAACCCTGTGAAGTGAGTTGTGCTGAGAGAGAGTGATTGGCCAAAATCACCCAGCTGGCTTTCAAGCTTAAGGCAGGACTAGAACCCACAGTCTCCTGGTGATTGGCTGAAAGTTACCTAACAACCATGTTACTAATTTTAACACCTTCATTGGTTCACGTAACTGTGGCAAGAAAGGTTGTAAGAAAGGGGGCAAAAGTCATTTAACCGCTATCCCGTTTAGCAACAGAAATTTTGGGCTCAACTGTGGTCATAACTTGAGGACTACCTGTATACATGTATCTTCCTGCCATCCCATGAGTTGAGTTAGCGACGTCACCAGTCATGGGATTCAGCCGGTTCGGGCTAATTGGTAGTTAAATTGCTGGCTGGCCCTACCGCTTCTCACCCCGCCCCTTCCAGGAGTCCCTAAATGCCCCATTTTGGTAAGTGCAAGGAGGCCTCCTAGGTCCAAAATGGGGCACGGGGGGAACGTGTCCCCCCCATGGCCCGCTTTTGCTCCCAGGAGGGTGCAGGAGGCTGAGTGCTGCCTGTCACCCCCTCTGGCCAGGCCCACCATGGCCACACCCACCCATCCGGTCATTAGGGCAGAGAACCGGCTGTTAAATTATTTGAATCCCACTACTGACCACTGGTCACGTCACCATCATGGTGAATCACCGATTCATTTAAAGTCAACGCGTTTAGCACTCCTCAAAATAGGGAAATGCTGTATCGCCATGCTGGTTGGGTGTAGAATGACTTTGCCAAACGGAATCTGAACAGCTCTGGGCTCTGAATGAACACAAGCAGCTTTGGTTATCAGTCATCTTTAGTTTTCCACGCTTTTAAGAGAAATGCTCTGGAAGTGGAAGTGTTACATCTGGCTACAGCTGCAGATTACATGGTCCACTGAGGCCGGGATGCCGATGGTTGAAATGAACGAGAAACAGCTGTGCAGAGATCAGGAACGGCGTGGAAATGCTTGTGTGGTATCACAACAACCTTCAGATCCTCCTTCCCAAAGAAAAGGCACCAGGCTAGAAAGTGAGAAGTGATGTTCCTTAGCCATGAAAGCTTGGTGACTTTGGGCCAATCCCCAGGAGACTGTGAGTTCTAGTCCCGCCGTTAGCATTGAAAGCCAGCTGGGCGACTTCAGGCCAATCACCAGGAGATGGTGAGTTCTAGTCCCGCCTTAAGCATGAAAAACAGCTGAGTAACTTTGAGCCAATCACCAGGAGATGGTGGGTCTTAGTCCCACCTTACGCATGAAAGCCAGATTTCCCCATTGACTTTGCTTGTTAGAAGATTGTAAAAGGTGACCATATGACCCTGGGACACTGCAACCATCATAAATATGAGTCAGTTGCCAAGGATCTGAATTTTGATCAATTGGCAGGTGCTTTGGAGGATAAGTCGACCTCCCCTTCTTTCTGACAGCCCCTCAAATACTGAAAGACTCCTATCCAGTGGTGAAATCCAGATTCTTTTACTACTGGTTGTGTGGGCGTAGCTTGGTGGGCATGGCAGGGGAAGGATACTGCAAAATCCCATTCCCTCCCCACTCCTGGGGGAAGGATATTGCAAAATCTCCATTCCCACCCCACTCTGGGGCCAGCCAGAGGTGGTATTTGCCGGTTCTCTGAACTATTCAAAATTTCCGCTACCGGTTCTCTGAACTGCTCAAAATATTCGCTACCGGTTCTCCAGAACCTGTCAGAACCTGCTGGATTTCACCCCTGCTCCTATCCATACCTAGAATACTGCATCCAGTTTTGGTCACCACCCTATAAAAAAGATGTAGAAAAAGTGCAGAGAAGAGCAACCAAGATGACTAGGGGACTGGAGACTAAAACATATGAAGAACGGTTGCAGGAACTGGACATGGCTACTCCAGTGAAGAGAAGGACCAAGGGAGACATGCTAGCAGTCTTCCAATATTTGAGGGGCTGCCACAGAGAGGAAGGGGTCAAGCTATTTCCCAAAGCACCTGAAGGCCAGACAAGGAATGATGGATGGAAACTGATCAAGGAGAGATTCAACCTGGAAACAAAGAAAAATTTTCTGACAGTGAGAACAATCCTGGATGTTATCTGGATCCACGGATTGTCAAAGCAGATTAGATATTTATCAGGGCTGCTGATGACCCAGTGTTGGGTGGGACAGCCAGTGTCCTAGGAGCCAAATAAATAGATAAACTTCAGAATGTTGTTTATAGATAAATTTTAAAAAATGGGCCGCAAAGTACAAGGCCATGTTTCAGACAGACAAGTGTAAACTTCTTCACTGAAGAAGTGAAAACAATTGCAGGAGGCTAAGATGGACAATACTTGGCTTAGTTTTTTTGTTTTTTGTTTTTGTTTTTCAATTCTTTTTTTTTTCCCCTTTTGTGGAAAGAAAAACGATTTTGGGAGAGCCATTTATTGCGAACTGAATCAGAGTCACAGTGTTGATGTGGTAGAGAAAAATGGACCAAGGCATGGGCGGGCTCTGCTCAGAGAAATATAGTTTTTTGGAACCTAGCAAATGGAGAGAGTATTAATGTCCACCAGAAGAAAGGTTAAGGCAACTGAAAACCAAAATTGCAAAGAGTAGTTTGGAAGAAATGGGATTGCTTAGTTTGGAGAAGAGGCAAACCGAGTGGGGGGAGGGCGGAAGGGAAGAGATGATGGCACTTTAAATTTTGTCACAGAGAAGGAGACCTAGAGAAATAGCTGATTTATATTTATATTATTATTTAAATTTTTTAAATTATTTAAATGTATATATTATTTAAATAAATCTAAATTATTTAAATATTATTTGAATACATTTATATTACATATATTAAATATATAAATTTAAATATATATATATTATTTAAATAAAAATATATATTATTTAAATTATATATTATTTAAAATTTATATATTATTTAAATATTATTAAATATTATATTTATATAATATTTAAATAGGTTTATTTAATATAAATAGAGAAATAGAAGGAGACCTAGAGACCTAGAGAAATCAACCTATGGAACAGAAGTTGCCTTCGGAAGTTGTGGGAGTTTCATGGAGACTTTCAAGAAAAGATTGGACTGCAATTTGTCAGAAATGGTCTAGGGCAGGGGTCAGCAATCTGCGGCTCTGGAGCCGCATGTGGCTCTTTCACCCCTCTGCTGCGGCTCCCTGTCACTCAAATATGCGTCACAGCTGCCAATGTGCATCACCCACTGGCACGCTATATATTGAGCTTTTCAACCCCCGGTAGGCCAACCATGGATAAATCCAAAAAAAGAAAAGTTTCAGAAGAAAACAGAACATATGCTAGTTTTGTGGCTGCTCAAGAAATAGTCAGGCACAGGAATGATTTTGTGGCTCCCGGTATTTTCTTTTCTGTGGGAAACGGGTCCAAATGGCTCTTTGAGTGTTTAAGATTGCAGACTCCTGGTCTAGGGTCTCCTGCTTGAGCGGGGGGGTTGGACTAGATGACCTATAAAGTCCCTTCCAACTCTGTTAATCTGTTAAAAGAGAAATATCTTTATTTTTCTAATCTTGCACCTGCCTGAAAAAAGGGTTTCTACTTTCAGTAGTAGCACCCAAGTCCTCCGCTCAAACTTGCATGTGAACCAATACATTTCTTCTCCGCCAATTTGGAAGTGCACGCAGCCCCTTTCTCTGTCACTCAGGACACAGAGTAATGGATTTAACTGAAAGGCCAGCAGATTCCAACAATATTATAAAATAAGTTCAATTTAGCCGTGGAATCAATGACCCTGAGAGGTGGTGGGTTCCCACAAAATCCCCCTGCCTGATGCTTTCAGTTGGATTGTCTCAAAGGTGTGTTTTCAAAAAAGTGCCTTTTTTTCTTAAGAAAGAAGAAAACATTTTGCTTTTAATCCAAGAAGCTTCATCAGTTCTGATCAAGTTGGATTGGATGTTCTCTCTGGTCCCTTCCAACTCTATGATTCTGGGTAGTCATCCCATGGAAGTGGTCCTCCAAGGATCCAGACGGGATTTCCCAGTCCTCCCAGACAATCCCAAAGATCAAACTGGAAAGCTTTTGCAAAGAAAGCACAGATAGTCCTCAATTTACAACGATTCATTGAGTGACTGTTGTTACAACGGCACTGAAAAAAAGGACCGGTGACCATTTTTCACACTTAGCGACCGTTGTAGCATCTCCATCATCACGTGATTTACATTCGGATGCTTGACAACAGATTTACATTTATGACGGTCGCAGTGTCCTGGGGTCATGCGGTCCCCTTTTGCAAACCTTTGACAAGCAAGTCAATGAGGAAATCAGGTTCACTTCACAACCGGATTACTAATTTAACAACTGCAGCGATTCACTTAACAAATGTGGAAAGAAAAGTCATAAAATGGGGCAAAACTCACTTAATAAATTTCTCACGTAGCAACATAAATTTTGGGCTCAATGGTGGTCGTAAGTTGAGGACTACCTACATCTGGCTTGCTTCTGAATTAGAACCCTCCTTCTAACAAGGATGGTGTCATGATAATGTCATACTTTGACCTGTTTTCCTTCGCTAACGTGCCCCATCTCCAGTGTTTTAGCTTCATTCGTTTATACTTTTTTTGCCTCCCCCTTCTCTCCCTCCGATAATAATACTTTAATGCAACATCTTGCATTTGGAGAATAGAATAGAATAGAATAGAATAGAATAGAATGGAATGGAATGGAATGGAATGGAATAGAATAGAATAGAATAGAATAGAATAGAATAGAATAGAATAGAATAGAATAGAATAGAATAGAACAGAACAGAACAGAACAGAACAGAACAGAACAGAACAGAACAGAACAGAACAGAACAGAATTCTTTCTTGGCCAAGTGTGATTGGACACACAAGGAATTTGTCTTTGGTGTATATTGTCTCAGTGTACATAAGGAGAATAAAATGCATTAATCAAGAATAAAAACATACAACACTTAGTGATAGTCATAGGTTACTCATAAGCTATCAAATCATACTAGGAAACAAATAAAAACACTATAATTGAAAGATACAAGCAACATGGTTATAGTAATAAGTGGGAAGAGATAAGATACTAGTAAGGAAGAGAAGAATAATCGTAATACAGTCAGTAAATTATTTGACAGTGTTGAGGGAATTAGTTGTTAAGCAGAGTGATGGCGTTTGGGGAAAAACTGTCCTTGTGTCTAGTTGTCCTAGTGTGCAGTGCCCTATAGCGTCGTTTTGAAGGTAGGAGTTGAAACAGTTTATGTCCAGGATGTGAGGGGTCTGTAGATATTTTCCCAGCCCTCTTTTTGACACGTGCAGTATGCAGGTCCTCCATGGAAGGCAGGTTGGTAGCCATTGTTTTTTCTGCAGTTCTAATTATCCTCTGAAGTCCGGGTGTGTCTTGTTGGGTTGCAGAGCCAAACCAGACAGTTATGGAAGTGCAGATGACAGACTCAATCATTCCTCTGTAGAACTGGATCAGCAGCTCCTTGGGCAGTTTGAGCTTTCTGAGTTTGCGCAGAAAGAATGTTTTTTATTGAGCTTTTTTGATGATGTTTTTGATATTGGGTGTCCATTTTAAGTCTTGAGATATGATAGAACCTAGAAACCTGAAGGACTCTTACTGTTGAGACTGTGTTGTCTAGTATTGTAAGAGTATTGTAAGAGTATTGTTGTCTAGTATTGTAACAGCGAGCATCAATTTCCCCCTCCTCCCTGCAACATTTTAATTCTTTTTTCTACTCTAATGTAGTGCAACCAGCCCTGTTAGGACTTACTTAGCAGCCAGGAAAACACCCATCCAGGCGCATACAAAGAGAGAGGGTTAAGCAGGGAATATTATGAAATTCTTTCTAGATGCATTACGTGCTTTACCAAAACTGCAGGCTCACAATTTTCTCATGTGTGAGAAGCCAGGATGTTTCCGATTTTTCCAAGATTGAACAGGATGACGCAAAAGGGTTTTGATGTTGCCATTGTAATGGTTTATATAAGAAAAGGGCAGATTTTGGAAAGCAACCCCATTAACTCAGAGTTTTAACCATTGCAAAGTCAACAGTTTGTCAATCGGCCGGCGCCGAGCCTCTCCTTCAGAGGAGAAAAGAAATAACTTAATGGATTGTTTAATTGGGTGGCAAAAATTGTTTACAGTCAGCCATCGCAATGTTTGTGATTTTAATAATGGTTAAATTCACCCATTCCTGCTCCCTCTGCCTGGCTCTTCCCTCCCAGCTCTGTCATTCTTTCATAACCAGCTTACGTCTAGTTTAATTCATTTGTGTATATTAACGGCTGAAATTTCCCCCGTGTCCACATAATTGTGATTTTGCCATCGTCTCAAATGAAGACTGACTTCTAAAATCAGAAATGGGAAATAGACTGGCAATTAAAAAGGTGCTTTAAGGACAGCCAAAACTGCAGGAGCCTCCAGCTATTGTTTCAGGTGTGGCCATCCTCCCCTCCCCACCCCCAGCAGAGCCCAGCCAGCACTTTCATTGGTAAGGGTATTAACGTGGGTATTTTGATTTGATGGGCAAAAGAATTTTGCATTTTCGGTTTTCACAGTCCTTATTCACTTCCATACATTTGCTTTTAACATTTTTGCAAAGGACAAGAGTGCAGAGAAGAGTGACAAAGATGATTAGGGGGCTGGAGGCTCAAACTAGGGGTGAAATGCTCTCGGTTCGGACCGGATCAGGCAATCCGGTAGTGATCGTAGCCGGTGGTTTGGAGAACCGATAGTGATGGTGGAGCGAAGCTCTGCCCACCCGCCCGGGTGTCGTTACTTCCTGGTTTTAACCAGGAAGTAATGTGTTGTTAACCCTCTGCACATGCACAGAAGGTTTTGCACATGTGCACAGAAGGTTTTGCGCATGTAATGCGCGGCGCATGCACTTCCAAACCGGTAAGGAAGGTAAGTAGATTTCACCCCTGGCTCAAACATACAATAAACGGTTGCAGAAATTGGGTATATCTAGTCTAATGGAGAGAAGGACTAGGGGTGACAGGATAGCAGTGTTTCAACATTTGAGGGGTCACCACAAAGAAGAACGGGGTCAACCTATTGTCCAAAGCACCTGAAGGCAGGACAAGAAACAATGGATGGAAACTAATCAAGGAGAGAAGCAACCTAGATCTAAGGAGAAATTTCCTGACAGTGAGAACAATTAACCAGTGGAATGGCTTATCTTCAGAACTTGTGGGTGCTCCAACAGTGGAGGCTTTTCAGAAGAGTTGGACAACCCTTTGTCTGAAATGGAGCAGAAGGTTGGACTAGAAGACCTCTAAAATTCTTATATCTGAGGAGAATGGAGGAATCCTCATGGTCAGTCTTCAGTGGTCATTTTGTATATACAGAATACCAGCATTATATCTTGGAAGCCTTCTAGATAAGAAGACCCTAAACCATTGTGGAGAAATGGCTGTCCAATCTCTTCTTATAATGTAGTGCATGGAGCACCCAAACTGTCCAGAGACAAGCCTTTCCATTGGGTAATTGTTCTCACTGTCAGGAAATTTCTCCTTAATTTTAGGCTGGATTTCTTTTTGGTCCCATCCTCTCTCCAGGTGCCTGCAATATCTCTGGCTTCTCACATATCCATCGCATCCCAAAGGAAAGTCATCCAAATCTATCAAGATAGCATTACTGCCACTGCTCCAGCAGACTTCTGCCCTTGAGAAATGATTACTGTATTTTACATATTTGAAATAAATGAAGCAGTTGAAATGTGGTGATAGGAAACATTTACCTCCAGTCTTATCTCTCTTCTCAAAATGTATCTGGAGTCCAGATGGACTTCACAGATCAGGAAATGATGGTGGTTGCAGTTGAGAGCTTTCTTTTGGGTCTCTTTTTTCTCAGAGGAAAAACAAAAGAAAGCTGGATGATGAAGAGCGATCCAGAATTCTCAACCAGGTTTTGCTGGTTAGGAGTTTTGCAAGACAAAGTCCAATGCAGGTAAAGAGAAGGTGAGGTTGGGATGTAGGGATGAGTTTGCTGGGACCTTGGAGACTGTCAGGGAATGGACTTTGATGATCAACTTAGAGTAATAACTTGGTTCTTCAGGTTCCCTAGATGTCTTTTGACTTCTGTACTGGTCAGTGTCTGTGGTATCCCAGAGCAATGAGCGCTATGAGATGACACTTGGACTATTTCAGATGGTGGTATTGGGTGGGCAGTCTGCCAGTTAATGTTGGAGAGTGGGAAGCTTCCATTCCAGGGTGCCATCCATCAATGTTTTTCAATTCTATCTCTGCTTTGTTTTTCCTTCTCTTTTTTTTTTGGTATCCTGCACTCAAGAATTATTTGATTTTCAGCTGTAATGTTGGTTGTCAGAGATATAGAATGTCAAACAAGGAAATAATGAGAATGCTTAGTCCTTGCTGGTCACATATTCCTCTAAATCTGTACGGTATTGTGTGCCTTGTTCTTCAAATTCCTTGTGTGGATAAAATGAGGTCTAGGGCAGTGGTGAAATTCATTTTTTTTTTACTACCGGTTCTGTGGGCGTGGCTTGGTGGACATGTGGCTTGGTGGGTGTGGCTTGGTGGACATGGCAGGGGAAGGATACTGCAAAATCCCTATTCCCACCCCACTCCAGGGGAAGGATACTGCAAAATCCCCATTGTCTCCCCACTCCTGGGGGAAGGATATTGCAAAATCCCCATTCCCTCCCCACTGCTGGGGGAAGGATATTGCAAAATCTCCATTCCCATCCCGCTCTGGGGCCAGCCAGAGTGGACATTTGCCGGTTCTCCAAACTACTCAAAATTTCCGCTACTGGTTCTCCAGAATCTGTCAGAACCTGCTGGATTTCACCCCTGGTCTAGGGAGGGAGAAGAAAGCCAGAAAAATGTTGAGATGCCAAGTATTTTGAATGGGACTAGGAGAGGTAACCTAGATATGCAGGCAATAAGCATGGAATGTTAGGTGGCCGCAAGATGGGTAGTCCTTGACTTATGACCATTCTTTTAACAAGAATTTGAAGTTACAACAGCCTTGGAAAGTTACAACCATTGCACCACCCATATTGTCCCATAATCACAATTTGGGCCGTTGACAACCAGGTCATATTTATGACAGTTAAATAAATAAATAAATAACAAATAAATAACTTTATTGTCATTGTACGTGTATACACAGTATACCCATACAACGAAATTCACTTAACACCCAAAGACCAGGTCCAACACACATAATAATCCCCAAACACAATCCCACCCACCACAATTCCCCACCCCTAAACCACCCAAACATCCACACAACAGACCAAGTAATACTGTCCAACAGTTGCACATGGTTGTGATTGTTGATCTTCCCAGCCAGCTTCCAGCAAACAAGGTCAATTGGGGAAGTGAAATTCATTTAATGACCATGTGATTCTACCATGTAATTTAATAATTGCACCACTTAGTGACTAAAAGTCCAGTCCCAATTGTTGGTCATAAGCTGTATTCCATCATTAGGGAACAAATGCAGAGAGTATGGCGAGCTATTAGAAAGCATTTTAAACCTTGCTGGATGCAGGAACACAGTCATGATATAGGAGATATTACTGAAATTGAAGAAATCCATAATAGAAATTCAAGAATCAAAGAATGTAAACTTATTGAAAAGGAGTGAGCCAAACAATGGACAAAAGTAGTGGCATTATATGGGAAGGAAGGACATAACTCTAGGAATCTGAGTATGAAGGTCCAGTCAAGAGCATTTGGGTAAGAATACAAGGAAGGCAGGAAAAATATGATATGATCGCGGAATAAGCCACCACACCAGGTCAAAGATCTGCAGGCCATCTCCAAGACCACATTATAAATGTCTCTGTGTGGCGAGAGATAGCAATAATTATAGATTTCAATCATCTGGATAAAAGTTGGAAAACCAACTCATCATCAAAGACCTCAAGGTCCCCAACATTCTCAGTTGTCTTGGTGATTATTTCATTTTTCAGAAAGTTTAGAAAGAGACAAGGGAATGACTCCTCTAGGTCTGGTCCTAACCAATCAAGAGAAGTTGGTTGAAGAAGTAAAGCAGTGGGGATCTTGGGAAGGAGATACCATATCAGCTGAAGATCTTCTATGCTACAGAAAGAGAGATTGCAACATAATCCTAGATGCTCCTTTCATGTCAATAGACACACTTTCAAAATTTTATAGGTTGGATCTGAGGGAAAGAAATCCTTATATCAAAGTGGGTTTACTTTTAGGGGCATTGGGGACTTTTCAAAAATACATTTGAGAAACATAAGAAACAGAAAAATGATGTGGATTCATAGGGAGCTTTTGACCGAGCTAAAAAAGGGTGTAGGAGGTTAGCTAAGTGCTAATAACTAACATCTGCAGAAGAAAAGCCAGTTGCTAAAAGAACAAAAAGGGCTTTAGGGGCTAAGTCATTAGCACAAAGAAGAAAAAAGGAACCGTGATCCATTGCTTGAAGAAAAGAGCTTGCAGAAACAGAGAGCTAGAATGGCGTTGTGGCGAAGGTGCTGAATTAGAATGTTAAGATATTTAATTTAATAGCTGGAGCGGTGAAAGGTTGGACAATGAGTAAGAACACACAATTATAACTAATTGGTTGAAGAGAGCTGGCCCCTACGTGAGGGAATCTGAGCTGTAATTGGTTGCTGTGAGAGTAAAGAGGGAGTTTCCTTGTTTCCCGCCTTTTTTCCTTTGTGTGCTGTGTGGGCTCTGTCATTTACCTCATGATATTCCCACTGTGCTGATTTACCTGACGATGTTCCTATACAACCCAAACAAGATAGTCAGACAAATAGGAACATCATCAGGTAAATCAACACAGGGGAATATCATGAGGTAAATGACAAAGCCACACCAAATATATTTATTATAAATATATATATATATATATATATATATATATATATATATATATATATATATATATATATATATGTGTGTGTGTGTGTGTGTGTGTGTGTGTGTGTGTGTGTATGTGAAAAAAGCCCAGAACCGAGTAGACGAGATTCTACTGAGCTGGAGCTACAAAAAAACCTTGGCTACGTAGGGAAAACCTGGCTAGAAGAAAAACACACATAAACCCTACGAAGAAGTAAGAAAATATATATATATATATATATATATATATATATATATATATATATATATATATATATATATATATATATATATATATCACCAACCTTGGTCTACTTTGGCAACCTGCCAAAGGCTATTCTTGGCAAAAGTCCAAAAGCAGAAGACGCGGACAAGAAATAAATGCAGCAAGACAAGAAACAAATCTATCAACATTGTTTTCCGACAAAATGACCAAGAGCCATTGCTGGTCTTTTAAGCCTTATGGGAGAGGCCAATAATCTCTTGGCCTTACTCCCGAGTTGTCCTTTTTGCTTTAGCTGCTCTTGCCTTCTGGCAGCTCTTCTTATGCATGTACTAGGAACAGGCTCCTGTTCCTCTGCCTCTCTGCTGTCCGCCTCTGGAGGCTCCAGAGTCTGCACATCACTCCCAGGTGGCCCTGGCTCCATCTCTGCCTCCGATGCAGAGCCCTCATCCGGGCCTTCCCCAGCCTCCAGGACTGGCCCATTATCCTCCCCAGCCTTCTCACTGTCCGACTACAGTGCCAGGTCCGCAGGCTGCTGGCGGACCACAATAGATAAAAAGGAATCTCTTCACCTCCTACTTAGTTTCAGTCTTCTTCCAAAGGAGAATTGAGTTCAACAGACATAGGCAAAACTATACCTGTTTCTTCCCTCACTACAACCCTGGGAAGTTGGCAAATTAAGTGGGGATTTGTCACTGCTCAAGGCTCTAAGATCTATTGTAAACTCAGATCTTTATAGCTACAGTCTAGGGCAGTGTTTCTCAACCTGGGCAATTTTTAAGATGCGTGGACTTCAACTCCTAGAATTCCTCAGCTAGCTGGCTGGGGAATTCTGGAAATTGAAGTCCACGTATCTTAAAAATTGCCCAGGTTGAGAAACATCGCGTCTCTGTTTTCCCTTTCATCTAAGTTTTCCTTACACAAGATGACAGTAAGTAAATTAACTTCTTGAAAAGGTAAATGATACGTGTCCTGGATTACAGTGAAATTTGACTGCCGACTGCTTTCTCTCATTCCTTTGTTATGCAATAATTTGCAGAAAATGGTTTGTGCGGTGATGATAAAAACCCTTTGAAAACGGTATAATTCAGTGTAACTGTATTTTAAGAGAACCTCCTAATGGACTAAGGCAGCGATAACATTCTGCAATTTCTTTACACAAACACACACACACACAAACAGATACATGGACCACCACCTCATTGTAATGAAGTATTGAATGTTCAAGGCTATTACTTCCAGCCTGAGTATTGACTTTATCCCAGGATAATAAAAATAAAAGCAGGGGGGAAAATAAATGAAGGAATTTGGGGATAAGGAAGAAATACAAATAATGAAATTGCATTGATACAGATGGTAATCAAACCAATTCGAGAAAGCTATCTAGTGTATTGCAGTCCACGGGAGACCATTTTATTTCTAGCAAAGGAAAAGGTCTCATTTCTCTAAACTGGAAGGTTTTCTGTAATCTCAGCCAGAGGTTTTCATAAGACAGGTAGGTGCTTGACCTATGACCCTAATTGACCCTGGAATTTACAGTCATAAGTCGTGATGGTCGTGATTTGATCACGTGACTGACTCGATTTTGCAACCTTTTCATGCGGGGGTTGTTAAGTGAATGCGGGGGTTGTAAAGTGAATGCCACAGTCGTTAAATGGACCCATTGTTTGCTGTTGACCAGAAAAACCGATGCTGCAGAGCAACTCCTCCAATTCTTATTTCGATCCACAAGCTGCACCGAAACTCTTTGCTTTGTTTTCAGAATGACGAGCTCAAGAGTTGCCTCTCTTTGGAGCCTCTCCCTTTGGAGCCTGAACAGCTGGCCCAGTTTTTAGTCACCATGTGTAGATTACGCTGGAAAAACAGGAGGCGCCTAAGGACGATGGCAGGGTTTTAATACTAATGACAATGACCTCAATAATTTCAGTGGGGCAGGAAACCTTGGCAGCTGCACCGTGGCCTCGGTCCAGTTCATAGTGAAAACTATGCCATACTGTGAGAACTGTTGGCCCTCGGTGGAATCCTCTTTTCACCAAAGCAGAATTGAATGAACGTGGAAGAAGAATGACGATGAGACCCTGGAGAAGATCAACTCTGCTCACTTGATGTTATGCAAGCTCTGGCTAATTTTCTGCTGCCGGCCTTCCCAAATAGGTCAGACAGGAAACACAACGAGATGAGCTAATTCTACATTGTTGTAAGGCTACTTTAACAGCATTTTGCAAGCCTGAAGCATGATTCTCCCCTGAAAATACACCCTGAGAAATTAGGGAGAGTCTCTTCTGAACCTCTTGCTCCTCCCCCTCCCCCCCCCCCAATATGTAGTTACAGACTAATGCTGCTTCTTACCTCAGGGATCCTCAAACCCACTGGGCCGCAGACCAGTATTGGTTCATAACCTGTTAGGAACCTGGCCATACAGCTGGAGGTGAGCAAAATTGTGCATGTGTGGAATCTAGGTTGCATGCTTCTCCTCCACTCTCCCCCACCCCCAGTCTGTGGAAAAATTGTATTCTGTGAAGCCGGTCCCTGGTGCCCAAAAAGTTGGGGACCGCTGTCTTATCTACGATTCCTGTCAGTCCTCCTGGGTAAATCAGACAGCAAGCACGACTAGACAAAATCCTGCCATATTGGTGATTGTACTGATGATGATCTTATCCATTCAATCATGTCTGACTCTTGGCAATCCTATGAGCCAGGTCTTGCCACATCTTCCAATCCTGTACTGTTTCTCTGAGTTGTTTTATGCTCTAGCTGGTATCAGGTTTGATGGTGTCCAGTCACTGTGTTCTTTGACGACCTGGTTTCCTTTTACCGCTAACTCTTCCAAACATAATTGCTTTCGCCAGTGAATTCCCTCGCATGACATGTCCAAAATAAGTGAGATGCAGTTTTGTGATTTAGGAAGACTGTATTATGTTCTGGGAACTGTTAAGGAGGAGCTGCCTTCACCTTTCTTTCACGCATAGTATCAGAGCTGAATTGCCTCTTACTCCTCTGGAATGCAGCCCCTCCCTCCCGAGAATCCACTTTTTCCACTACTTTCCATCACAACCTGTGCCTATAGGAAGAGAGATTACTCATGGCCCTGCCTTGATAGAGGACTCAACAGTGCAGTCCTACCTGTGTTGCTAACAAGGAATGATGTAACAAATGTAGGTGAGCATATTTACATCAATTTGAAAGAGGATAAACCATGGACAAGTTTTGGCATTTTCTCCAGTGTGCTGGATGGGGAAATCAGGTCTGGAGGAATGGTTGGTTTTTGTCCAGTGAGGGGTTCATCTTGGTGGATGATCTTCAGCTATTACTGCTGAAGTGGATATCTAAATATTCTGGATCTCATTCAGTTCAGATGTAGGTGATGAGCAAGCAGAGCTGGAGGGGGTGGCGTCAAACGGGTCATCAGCTTAGAATCTTTATATGTTTTCACAGACAATCTGAGTCCAGCCCCCTGCCCCCAAATTCCACTGATCCTTATTTGGTGCCAGTTTAGTATTGTACTACTTGACTAGATTCTTGTGTATAGGCTTGAATAAATCATCTGTGCTGCAATTTAACATATGGCCATGATTCTTTGTGCCTGACATTAGCCTAATTCAAGGCTGAACTTGGATCATTTGTGGCAATGTAAGGACTCTAAGCTTATGACATGCTTAACACCGCCTCCAGCTCTGCCTGCTCTTCTCGTATACCAGCAGCTCTTCCTGATCTGCCATCATCCCACAATGCTGAGATTGCATTTCCTACACTTTCCAACCAGAATACCTCCCCAAATTTGAGGAGAGAAGAATTTGGAATTGTTTAAAGTCTTCCATGTGCTGTCGAGAAAGCTGGAACTGCAGTAATCCTCCTCAGCTTACATTCTAATGAGTTAGTTGATTAATTTATGCAGCCTTTCCCAGCTTTGTCCGGTAGCAACTATTGAGCCACTTCAGAACTTCTGATGCTTTCGAAAAATAATCACATTCTCGAACAATACTGTAAATTTATATGGGAGCCGAAGGGGTTATTTTATTTGCATGTCAGCAGAGCTCATTAACAACTCTGCTTTAAGCCCGAGGGACTAGTGAGCAAAGTCAAGTGACGCCGTCCTAGAGAAGAAACATATCAAACTGCCCTAGAATGCAAAAATGAAGCTAAAAATACTTAAATAAATAAGAAAGTGGTGTCCTGAAGGCATCATTAAGAAAAAATAATTGCCCTGAAAAACTGGAGCAGTGTTGATCCTGTATCTGCAGTTATTTTGACTCCTTCTTTGCTAAACTGGATGATGTGTTGCTCTTAAAATGGAATAGCGCGGTAGCAATCATGGAAAGAAGCAGTCACAGATATTAGTGTTCTAATTTGGAAATAGCAATAGCACTTGTATACCGCTTCACAGTGCTGTACAGTCCTGTATAAGCGGTTTACAGAGTCAGCCTATGGCCCAGTGGTGAAATCTAAAATTTGTTACTACCGGTTCTGTGGGTGTGGCTTGGTGGTGGTGGAGGTAATGTGACTGGATGGGCATGGCCAATTTTTTTTTTTTTACTTTTAAAACCATTTTTTACATGTAAAACAATGTAAAAAAATGCTTTCAAAAGGCTCTGATGATCCCAGCTGAGTTGCCTGCTGATCAGTTTTTTCTTTTAAATGGCTCTGACGATCCAAGCTGAGTTGCCTGATCGGCAGGCAACTCAGCTTGGATTGTCAGAGCTTGGCTCGTCATAGGCATTTAAAAGAAAAAAAGCCTCTGATGATTGCGCGGCTCAGCTGGGCATGGGAGGCGGGGGCAGGGATTTTTGCTACCGGTTCTCCGAATTGCCCGCCACCATCGCTACCTACTCACCCGAGCCTGTCTGAACCGGGAGCATTTCACCCCTGCTATGGCCCCCAACAATCTGGGTCCTCGTTTTACTGACCCTCGGAAGGATGGAAGGCTGAGTCCAAACTTGAGCCAGTCAGGGTCATAAGCACATTAAAAAGGAGTGGCTTCAATCACATGGGTGCAGGAACCATCTTGCCTTGGTATAAACCTTCTGAAGATCATCATCAGTTGTCAACCTATTCTCCAAAGCACTTGAAGACAGGACAAGAAGCAATGGATGGAAACTAATCAAGGAGAAAACCTAGAAAGAAGGAGAAATTTCCTAAAAGTTAGAATGATTAATAGGTGGAAAGGCTTACCTCTGGAAGCTGTGGGTGCTCCAACACTGGAGATTTCTAAGAAGAGGTTGGACAACCATTTGTCTGAAATGGTACAGATAGTCCTCGACATACAACAGTTCATTTAGTGACCATTTGAAGTCACAACAGCACTGGAAATATTTCACACTTAACAACCATTTCAGCATCATCCCCATAGTCACATGATCAAAATTCAGATGCTTGGCAACGGACTCATTTATGACAGTTGCTGTGTCCCGGGATCATGGGATCCCCTTTTGCAACCTTCTGACAAGCAAAGTCAATGGAGAAACCAGATTCACTTCATAACCGTGTTACTAACCTAACAACTGACGTGACTCATTTAACAACTGTGGCAAGAACGGTCGTAAAATGGGGCAAAGTTCACTTAGCAAATGTCTCACTTAGCAACAGAAATGTTGGCCTCGATTGAGTTCGTAAGGCAAGGGCTACCTATGTAGGGTCTCCTATAGGGTACTTGAGCAGAGGTTTGGACTAGAAGACCTCCAAGGTTCCTTCCAAGTTTGCTCTTCTGTTATCATGATAAAAGATAAAGGTTTCCCTCACACATATGTGCTAGTCATTCCGGACTCTAGGGGGCTCATCTCAGTTTCAAAGCCGAAGAGCCAGCGCTGTCCAAAGACATCTCTGTGATCATGTGGTCGGCACGACTAAACGCCAAAGGCGCACGGAAAGCTGTTACCTTCCCACCAAAGATGGTCCCTATTTTTCTACTTGCATTTTTTTTACGTGTTTTCGAACTGCTAAATTGGCAGAAGCTGGGACAAGTAACGGGACCTCACCCCGTTACGCGGCACTAGGGATTCGAACCACTGAACTGCCGACCTTTCGATCGACAAGCTCAGCATCTTAGCCACTGAGCCACCGCTTCCCACTGGTTATCATGATAGTATTGTTATTAAAAGCTCCCTCAAGCTGGAGTTTCCTCCTTCTGCCATCCCTTGAGATTGATGAATCAAGATGGTTGTAGGCTCTTGGAGAGAAATTAAAAACCAGCAAAAGGCAGTCCAGATGTTCACCTCCACCCTGTGGCCATCCCATCACTAAAGATCTGCAAGAATGCCTGCCACAGCCGAGAGGATTTTTTTTCCCCCATCATTCATTTTTAAGGCAAATTTGCTTTCATCAAATTGAATGAACACTGATAGGAAAAAAGTAGGCTAATTACCTAAGTCAGTATTAGAGTCAATCCCAGAGGATGCTGGACTACAGATTCAATTACTGACTTCCTGTTGCAAGATTAAACTCTTGTTTTCAACGTTGGAGCAGGAGAATTTAAACTTCTTCCCTTGGATCAAAGGACTGTGTCCTAAGTGCTATTTACGTCAAACAAGAAATCTACAACACATCAGTGTCACCATTTATTTACTTATTTAGAGCATTCATATATCCTTCCCGAAGGGAAGGGAAGGGAAGGGAAGGGAAGGGAAGGGAAGGGAAGGGAAGGGAGAGAAGGTGAGGGAGGGAGGGAGGGAGGGAGGGAGGAATTAATTCCATGTTGTGAAACATGGGACACTTTTCCTCAGGACACTGCAAGCAGCCATAAATGTGGGCCAACTGTCAAGCATCCAATGTGAAATCATGTGACCATATGGGGGCAGTGATGGGATCCTCCCGGTTTAACAACCGGTTCGGTGATTGCGCGCTTCGCATGAGTGCACAGTTTGAAGAAATCTTCACTTTCACGTTTCTTCGGAGGAAAAACACAGCTGAGGCGCGGCGCGCGAATCGGCTGAGAAGATACAGGTAGGAAAATAGCACGGGTGGGTGTGTGGGCCCATCTGATTGTCGGAGTTACCGGTTCTCCCGAACAGGTAGAATCCCACCCCTGGTGGGGGGGTCATTGGAACCAAGTTCTAAATACCAGGCAGGTCCGTCGTAAGTTTGAATAATTGCTAAGCAACCAATCTTAAGTCAAGGACTCTCTGTGGTTCTATAAATGAACTATAAATGGTTCTTTATTGGCTGAGAAAAAAAGGAATATTGAAAGAATTAGCTACTATGCATTGAAGGGATGCAGTAGTAGGTGATTTTCTGCAAAAGAGCTGCAATTTTGTACTTAACTGAGCTAAGAAACATCTCTGCTGAATCCAGGACAACTTACTTCTGTATAGCAGGCAGAGAAATTTTCAACAGATGTCTTTATTTCAGAGCAGGCGTGGAGGAAGGGACGCAACTGCTGTGTGTATTTCAGTTTTGGCTCTGTCCCCTTCAACTTTGGCTCCATCAAAATTGGAAAGTGGCCTTGAAAACCTTTCCCAGAATTGAGCTGTAAAACCTTCTCTCTCCATGATGTGTCCATAATGAAATGAAACAGAACAACACAATTATTTGGAAGGCTTATTTGGTTGAACCTCCTTCTTTAGGGCTTGAGAGTAGACTACACGTCTGGGAGCAGAGGGACCTTTTCTGATGTTCTGGAGAACATCTGTTGAGAGGAACATGTCCTTATTTCTGAAGTGAAAAGGCTAGCTGGGTATGTTTTTCCTTCTTCCTTTGCTTCTTGGATGAGAAGCAAAATGTCTTCTTCTTCAAGGAAAAGAATAGTCCAGTTGCCTTTTGAAAAAAGCAGAAAAAGAACCATGACCTGGATGACTGAGAATCTTCACAGACATTTTCCCATACGCTCCTTCTTGATCCTGACAAACAGAATATTGCCAACGAGTGGAGCTCTTCTTGAAGCTTTATCTTCGGCTGAGGCCACCAGGTTTTCAACATCACCGTGAGAAAACTGGTAGAAGGAAAAGAGAAGATTGGGAAGGGGGAGGCAAAAAAGCTTTCTTACTCCCCAAACTTTTGCAAAAGTAAAAGCAGATAAATCTCTTCTTATCCCCAGAGCAAGTCAGGTGCTCCTAGTTTGAAGCAGCTGGGGGTTCGCAGGGATTTGGGAGAATCTCTAGCTAAGATTCTGTGCAGTTTGGAGAACCCCCAAATCCCACTCCTGACTGTCCCCACCCACCTCTCCCCTCCCCTCCCAGGAATCCCCACGCAGCCCGTTTTGGATGCAGGTAAGTGCAGGGTGTAAGTGCAGATACTCAGGGAGGGCAAAAAACGGGCCTACCAGAAGTTTGGAAAGGCTGGAAACGGCCCGTTTCCTACCTCCGGGGGGCCGGGATAGAGCGTTTTCACCCTTCCAGAGGCTCGAGGAAAGCCTCTGGAACCTGGGGAGGGCAAAAACACCACCCCCACCATGGTGCAGGAGGCGGAGTAGGCCACGCCCACCATGGCCACGCCCACCCAGCAACCAGGCAGAGAACCCCTTGCTAAAATTTTTGAAGCCTATCCCTGATTTGAAGCCTATTATGCTTGGAAAAATAGATTCCCCCCCCCTTTTTTTTTTTGAAAATGTAATAAAGAAAATTCTCTTCTCTACCTTTGGAAGCTGCAAAAAGATTATCCAGAATATTTTTTTTTTTTGCTCCATCTGATGGTTCCCAAGCATGTGAAGGCATTAGAGAAAATAATTTCAGTTGTCTGTCTGCTTATCACTGAAGCTAAGACTTTTACTTCTCCAAAAAGGAAACTGATTTAACAATAACACTTAGACTTATATACCGCTTCATAGAGCTTTGCAGCCCTCTCTAAGTAGTTTTACAGAGTCAACCTATTGCCCCCAACAATCTGGGTCCTCATTTTACCAACCTAGTAGTTGGAACACAAATCCAATATGAGAATTCTGAATACAGGTAGTCCTCAATCTATGATCACAATTGACCACAACATTTCTGTTGCTAAGCAAGGCGGTTATTAAGTGAGTCACGTTCCATTGTATGAACTTTTTTTGCCATGCTCGTTAAGTGAATCAAGCAGTTGTTAAGTGAATTTGGTGTCCCTCACTGTCTTTGCTTCTCAGAAGCCATCTGGAAGGTTGCAAATGGTGATTGCATGACCTCGAACTGCTGCAACCATCATAAATATTAAGTCTGTTACTTAACGCTTGAATTTTGATTGTGTGGACTCATGGGGATGCTGCAACGGTTATAAGTGTGAGGACCGGAAGTCACTTTTTTTTTAGTGCTTCAAAATGTCACTAAATGAATGGTTGTAGGACTACCTGTAACTGGATCTTGAAATGTCCTCTGTGCTCTAGTATAAAGATTTTTTGCACCTTGCTGTGAATTACTAATTCCAGACACCTTCCAAAATAAAACAATTTTGCCTCGGAGAAAAAGCCGAGATTTGGCAATTACCGTATATTGTTTTGAGACAACTCAGCAATCAGCAAACTTTGCGAGATAACAGCTGCAATATAATACAGAATTTGAGAATTCCCTGCTCAAGCACTTGTGTTTTTCAACCATCCTCAAACTCACGATGCCGGATGCGAAATGGAGATGATAAAATATATCTTAATCTTCTTTTGTGGCCGTGAATCATATTGCCTCCTCTCTCTCTCTTTTTTCCTGTATTTTTGGCAAATGGCATGGGGGACGCAGATAAGCATCATCCTGTATCAATAACATTTGACCCGCTGTGTATCATAAGCAGGATGGTTAATGGCTTGCGTGATATTATTTCTGTCAGTCATTTATGAAATGTGGGCCTTGTGCCTATAATTTACGTGGCACTCTAGGAGTGTTTTGTGATGCACTGGAGCAGCTGTGTGCTGTTATGAGAAAGATGCAGATTTTGTGGGGGGGATGATAGACAGGAAAAGATGAGGCTTGCAGATCGGTGGATTTTTGCTTCTGGCATTCAGACACCGTTGCTTTGTTCTTGCAGTTGGTTGCCTGTGGCAGCTGCTGACAATCCCTTCCCTAAATTTGTCAATAGATTTTTAGAGCGCCAATGTAGCTGTTTCCTGCTTCCAAAAAGAGAGAGAGAGAGAGAGCCCCGATAAATTAAGAATTCTTTCCCTCCCTTCTTTCCTCTCTTTGTGTATACACGGGTGCAGTTTCCATCTCTTTTGTCTAAAGCTCAGTATATGTAGAACTGATTGGACATTTCTTTATCTGTGTGAACAATCTTGTGGTAGTTCAAAGAAGTGCACTCTTACTGGAGCCAAATGACAGCATGGGTGAGGCAGTGTTACAAAATGGAAGTGTGCATCTGTTGTCCCCAAAGGTGCTTTTTCAAAAGGCACCTGGACTTTCTTGTTTTTCCTTGAAGACATTTCACTTCTCATCCAAGAAGCTTCTTCAGTTCTCTGAACAATCTTCTCATCCAAGAAGCTTTTTCAGTTCTCTGAAGAATCTTCTCATCCAAGAAACTTTTTCAGTTCTCTGAAGAATCTTCTTGGATGAGAAGCAAAATGTCTTCAAGAAAAAAAACAAGAAAGTCCAGTCGCCTTTTGAAAAAGCACCTTTGGGACAACCGTGGCCTGAATGACTCAGAATTTCCATGGATGTGTCTGCTGTTGTTTTTCATGGTTTGGGGAAAGATTTAGAAATATTCTTCTTTTCTTTTTGTTCTTCTTTTAAATATGGAACATACAGTATACTGTTTCTGTGTTCCTCTCCTCCAAAAGGTGAGACGGCGCCTATTTTCATGATTAATTGTCAGGGATTGTGGAGAAGGTGCTGTGAAGTTGCATCCTGTCACCTCAACTTTACACCTTCCCATCATTGCCATTAGCAATGAATCCGTGTCCTGATAGTTCCTTTTGAAAAAGCACCAGCTGAAGAGATGCTGAACTACAATTCCTTTGAAGCTTGTTCTTCTTGTGAGGGTCACCCTATTCTCCAAAGCACCTGAAGGCAGGACAAAAAGCAATGGATGGAAACTAACCAAGGAGAGATCGAACCTAGAACTAAGGAGAAATTTTCTGACTGTGAGAATAATCAGTGGAATGGCTTTCCTCCAGAAGTGGTGGATGCTCCATTGCTGGAGGTTTTCAAGAAGAGATTGGACAACTCTTTGTCTGAAATTGCATAGGGTTTCCTGCTTGAGCAGGAGGCTGGATCTTCAAGGTTGCTTCCAACTCAGTTATTCTGTTACTGATGAATGCAGTGCACTTTGGCCCCAGGCCAAGAAGGGAATGGAATCAAAAATATATTTCTCTCTTAGGGATTCAGGTCTCTTTATAGGTTCATCAGCCACCAAAGTACGGTAAAAACAGTTGAGTGGAGAGCATTTAAAGTCCCACTTGTTATGAGTCATGACCGTGTTTTGAAATCTGAACATATAAAGAGATCAGAGAGCTAAGGGAAAGGGATATTTTCTGGTTGCCATAGTATAGAAAAAGATGTGAAGACCCAAGTGGCACGGGTAGCCATATCAGAGGGCATGTGAGCTCAATTCTGGTGCACATGCGTGCACTGGCCAGCTGATTTTCGGGCCTTCTAGGCCCACTGGAAGTAAGGAAACAGGCTGTTTCCTGCCTCCAGAGGGCCTCGGAGGGTGGGGAAAGCTTGTTTTTCTCTCTCCTCAGGCTCCAGAGCCTTTCTAGGAGCTTGGGGAGGGCAAAAACGGCCTCACCCCCCCCCCCCCCGCCAGGCCCTCTGGAGGCAGGAAATGGGCCGTTTGCCAACTTCAGGTTGGAAATTGACAAACAGCCCATTTCCTGCCTGTGGAGGGCCTCTGGGCGGGGAGGCAGTTTTCATCCTCCCCAAGCTCCTAGAAAGGCTCTGGAGTTTGGAGAGAGAGAAAAATGGGCCATTGTGTGCCCGGAGCGGGGGGCGGAGCGGGGTGGGTCACGCACGCATGTGCTGGGGTGGGGCGCATACGCAAGCTCCCCCCCCCCCGCTCCTGGCATGTGATGGCAAAAAGGTTCGCCATCACTGATCTAGAAGCTAAATTATATGAACAGTTAAGGGAAATAGATACGTCTACTCTATTTATTTTATTTATTTATTCAATTTATATGCCGCCCCTCTCCGAAGACCCAGGGCGGCTAGCCTATTGAAGAGAAGTAGTAGGGGGGGACATGGTAACTGTCTTCCAATACTTGAGGGGCTGTCACAGAGAAGAGGGGGTTGACTTACTCTCCAAAGTACTTGAGGGCAGGACAAGAAACAATGGGTAGAAGTTGTTAAAGAGAGATCCAACCTCGAACAAAGGAGAGATGCTGAACTACAATTCTTTTGAAGCTTGTTTTTCTGGTGAGGGTCACCCTATTCTCTGTCTGAAGGCAGGACAAAAAGCAATGGATGGAAACTAATCAAGGAGAGAAGCAACCTAGAAATGAGGAGAAATTTCCTGATAGTTGAACAATTAATCAGTGGAACAACTTGCCTCCAGAAGTTGTGGGTGCCTCCATCACTGGAGGTTTTCAAAAAAAGACTGGACCTCCATTTGTCTGGGGTGATATAAACTCTCCCACCTTTGGCAGGGGGTTGGACTAGAAGATCTCCAAAGTCCCTTCCAGCCCTATGACTCTACGATTGTATATTTCCTTCAAGTACGAGCTGTAGCAAAAGCCTTTGCATATCCAAGCGTTTTATTGCGTTATTTGCTTCTGAGGCTGTTCTTCGTCTTAAGCAGGCAAAACTGGATCCTGAGCACCA
Organism: Arizona elegans; assembly: GCA_022577455.1. Lineage (NCBI taxonomy): Eukaryota > Metazoa > Chordata > Lepidosauria > Squamata > Colubridae > Arizona > Arizona elegans. The sequence goes on along the minus strand of JAKOOJ010000007.1, from coordinate 83,878,171 downwards.
TCTGTTCAAGCGCTTAGTGGACTTGATCACTTCATTTTGCTTGTGTGTGTGTGTGTGTGGATCACATGCATTCCGTATTCAGGAAAGTCAAGCTGTGGTTCTGTCCAAAATTCTCCACCTTCTATCTGAAATGGCGCCATCCAGAAGAAACCAAACATTTCCACCATTAACGCAGGGAACTCATCTTAACAGCAAACAGATACATCAATAACCTTTCCAGAAGAGTGATTAAGTTTAATGTTTTTTATTCTTTAACTGTTTCCATAGCAGGCTTACATGTAAATAGATAGTGGGGGTGGGGGGCGGAATTATTCCCAGCATGTACATTTCAGATCTAAGAAAACGCAGTGGGGCCAGATTTTACGGGAAGCTATTGTCTTATGATTTTTATTGATTTTTCATTTTTGTAGCATTGGCACGCTAAATATGTCAAGCAGATAAATCTCTAAATCGTATTGTTTAGAAGTGGCAATGCCTAACTTCTGGGACTAATTAGCACTTGTTCTTTTGACAGCACATTGAGATTGTTCAGATCCACTGAGCTAGAAACTGCAGCATTAAACCATCTGACTTGAAGTATATATTCTTCCATCTCTTTTTTTAAAAAAATTATCCTAGATCATTAAGATAGTATATCCATGCTAATTGACAGCCTTATCTAAATTAAAATAGTAAACCAGCTTAGAAATCTTTTTTTTTCTTTCTCCTAACGGAATTCTTCTTAAAATAATTAGTTCCTCAATCTCAGAATCAGAATTTTCTTACCAAACTATAGTTACCAGGATTCTTAATAAGAACCTAGGATGACTACAGATCATCCTCGACTTACGACCACAATGGAGTCCAAAATTTCCGTTGCTAAGCGAGATAGTTGTTAAGTGAATTTTACCCCATTCTACAACCTTTCTTGCTGCATTTGTTAAGTGAATCCCTGCAGTTGTTAAGTTAGTAACACAGTTGTTAAGTGAATTTGGCTTCCCTATTGACTTTACTTGTCAAAAGGTCACAAAAGGTGATAACATGATCCTGGGACATTGCAACCATAATAAATATGGACCAGTTGCTTAGCATCCAAATTTTGATCACATTTTGACCTTAGAGATGCTGCAACCGTTGTAAGTATGAAAAGCCATCATGTCACTTTTTTCAATGCTCTTGTAACTTTGAATGGTCATTAAGCAAATGGTTGTAAGTCAAGGACTATATCTATATCTATCTATATCAATATTCTCCTTATGTCAAGGATTTGGCTACATTTTGTGGTCTCTGGAAGCCCTTGTGCCATCTTCCCCCAATTAAGCTTTTTTTTAAAATGCTCATTTCACAAGTCTTCTAAGAATTCACAGATCTTACGCTGAGATTTCTCTGATCGTGTCCAAACCATCAAATCTTACGAACTTTGCATTGTCCAAGACTTGATTTATACCATCTGTATGCAAAAGATCTTGAATCCGTAGCAGGGTATTAGGAGAAATGAGGCAATATTTCCCAGACTAAGACCACCGTTGGAGAATTCCAGGGCTGTCAACTCAAAGCTGAATAAATGACTTAAAAGAAGGCACTAAGGAGCCATTCCATATTCTTACTAAGAAAACCGCATGGATGTGTCCGTGAAGTCACGATGAGTCAGGTTTGACTCGAATAAGGCTTTAAGGGAGAGAGGCCCCTGCCACCATTTGTCTCTTCAGAACAAGTGTGATGAGATAGCAAAGTTTCACAGATTAAGTAGCATAGCATTCCATTAGGTTCTCAAGAAGAAACCAAGATTTTTAGACTCTTGAGAATTGGATCTTGTTCGGCACTGCTTGGTTGAGGATGATATATGTGGAATTTGTTCCTCATTCTCTATGTGGAATCTTAAAACTATAGGATACAGAGTTGATTTTGACTATAGTTTACCAGAAGGATTTCTTTCCTTCCTTCCTCCCTTCCTTCCTTCCTTCCGATACTGCAGGGGCAGGAGGCACTGAATGGCAGTTTTGTTATGAACAAATAGTTCTCGACTTTTGACTACAGTTTGGACCAGAAATTTCATCCCTGAGCAATACAGTCACAGAGTGAGTCATCACGTTGACTGTGCCCAATTTCATGAACTTTGATTGCTGCAGTTGTTAAGTGAATCACACAGTCATTAAGTGAATCAGCTTCTTCCCCCCCCCCCCTCCCCATTGACTTGGCTTGTCAGAAGAACCCTGGAAGATTTCTAGTGGTGATCATGTGATCCCAGGATGCTGCAACCATCGTAAATACATATCGGTTTTCAAGCACCGAATTGCAGTCACAATGGGATGTTGTGATGGTTGTTAAGTGCGAGTTACTTTTTTCAGTGCCTTTTGTAACTTCAAACAGTTGTTGAACAAATTGCCAGGGCATTGCGCAGCAGGTCTCCAAATGGAGTCAGAGACACTGACACAAATTTGTAGTTTTGCATAAATAAATATATTTTACATCTATATATACAGCGAACAAGATAGTCAGGCGCATCACTACATCGTGAGGTAAATCATCAGGTAAAACTCAGAGTACACAGAAGAAAAAAGGCGGGAAAAACGGGATACTCCCTCTTCTCACCCAGCAACCAATCATAACATAGATTGCCTCATGCAGGAGCCCGCACTTTCCAACCAATCAACTACAACTATGTGTTCTGGCCCATTATACACTTTATCATTCCAGCTATTAAATTAAATATCTTAAGACAAATGGTTGTAAATCTGTAGATAGATGTGTTATTTTTAGCCTTTTACTGTATCTGGTAACTGTGGCAAAAATTATTGCATGCAAAAAAAACTTGAAAAGCAATGAAATAATGTCTAAAGTGGAAGATTGGATTGTAAATAATTGAAATTGCAGAAATGGTGAAGCTGACCAGTTTGGTCAGGGAAAACACCCAATTAAGACTTTTTTTAAAAAGATTGGAACCTTATTGACTTTTTGCTGACAGACGAAAAAATGAATTGATGATGATGGGATTTGGGGATTGAAAATGAAGTGCAGAGGTTGGAAAAAAGTCAACAATTCCTCAATAGAAAAAGTGTCGGAAGGCACAACTGGCTGGTTTTTTTTAAAGAAAAATGTCTTACTCGTTTCTTTTCTCTTTTTTTCTATCTTTGTTGTTATCTTTTGTATATTTTATTATACAAGCTTCTATTTTTTTTAAAAAAAAAGCATGTTGTTTGTAGTCTAAAAGGAGATTGAGAATAGAGAATCAACTTTTTAAAATAAAGCTTTACTAGTTTATGTCTTACTTTTTGTAAAAGAATTTTTTGCGGCCTTTGGAGGAAACGGGCCGTTTCCGGCCTCCAGAGGGCCTCCAGGGAAAAGAGAAGGCTGTTTTCACCCTCCGCAGGCTCCTAGAAAGTCTCTGGAGCCTGGGGAGAGCGAAAAAACGGGCCTACCGGGCCCAGTGGGCCATCACATGGCAAAAGTGGGAGGAGCATGGGGGGATCGTGCACACAGGCGCGGGAGGGCGAGACGCAGGGGGCATTGAATTATGGGTGTGAGCATGAGCGCACGCTCTCCCCCTTCACGCTCCCCAAGCTTTTGGCACACGACAGCAAAAAGGTTAGCCATCACTGCCTTAGACATTGGAACACTGTTATCGTATCATCCCTAGTCCTTCTTTTCATTAATTAGACATACCGAATTCCTGCAATCGTTCTTCGTATATTTTAGCCTCCAGTCCCCTAATCATCTCTGCCCTCTTTCTAGAGTCTCAACATCTTTTTTATATCATGGTGACCAAAACTCCAAGACCAAATCTTGGGCCATATCATGGCAACCAAAATGCAATATTCCAAGAATGGCCTTATCAAGGCATTATAAAGTGGTATTAACACTTCATGTGATCTTGAGTTTATCCCCTTCTTAACGCAGCCTTGGACTGTGTTGGCTTTTTTGGCAGCTGCAGCAAACTGCTGGCTCATATTTAAGTGACTGTCCACCAGGACTCCAAGGTCCTTCTCTCAGTTACTACTGTTGAGCCAGGTATCACTTATTCTATTCTATTTAAGTGGTGGTCTATTACATTTCCTAGATCCCTCTCACAATTTTTGCTTTTGAGCCAGGTACCACCTATTCTATGCCTGTGTATTTACTTTTCCTTGCCTAAGTATAGAACCTTGCTTTCCTTATTGAATTTCATTTTGTTAGATAGGGCCCAGTGTTCAAGTCTGTCAAGATCCTTCTGTATCTTAAGCCTATCTTCTGGAGTGTTGACTATTCCCACCTTTGCTACCAGTTCACAAATGTAAGCTCTCTCACTTCGCTCACCCTCGCCACCTCCACGCATGCGCAGGGCCTTTCGTGCCTGCGCAGAGCATCAAAAACGGGATGTAATGATGTCCAGGTGGGTGGGTGGAACCTTCCGTAGCCGCTGCTACCGGTTTGTCCAAACCGGATATAACCAGCTGAATACCACCACTGAGATAATGTATGTAACTAGAAATGTATGACTTAAAGTCCACCTTCTGAGGTTGTACAGCCGGTAAGTAGGAAATAGTTGTGGAACCCTCCATGGTGGCATCTCGTTTTTCCTCCTCCGAAGCCACTTTTCGTCTTCCAACCTTTTAAACTATTTCAGTTTCCTCGTTCGGACTATTGGCTCGCGGGGCTGTCACTTACTCTTGATTTGCTAATTGTTTGATAGTCATTAGAGGGCTATGCCAATACATTTATGAATTTGTTTTACCAGTGAATAGTATAAAAGCCCTTCGCTGCACTGCAAATCGGAGGATTATAGATGTATAATGTGTCCAAAGCCGACAGCCCTAAGCACTTGGGAAATTGGGAAACAGATGACACATTTTGGAGACAGAGCAAAAAGTCTCACTTCAGTATGCAGGGGGATTTAATTGAGCCATTACAGCTTCTCTCGGCAACGTGTGCAATGACCTTTACACAGGAAGTGCCATTAACCGAACAGAAACACAGACAAGTGTGTTTAGAAGAGGTGAGGAGTGGAATTCTCTTATCGGTTCCTCCTCATTCCCTGACATGAACCAATATCTTTTATTATTAGGAGGGGTTTGGGCAGCATTACTCCAGCTTAAAATATATTCAATACACAGAGCTAAGTCAAAGGATGTCCTTCCCTTCTGCAAATCAATTCCCAGAGGTGGAATATTAAGAGGAATGCCAAGAAACATTCAGGAATGTGATACTAAGCAATCAGACAGGTAGCCCTTGGCATACAACCATTTGTTTAGTGGTTTACAGGTAGCTCTTGGCTTACAACCATTTGTTTAGTGACCGTTCAAAGTTACAACGGCACTGGAAAAAAGTGGCCTGTGATTGTTTTTCACACTTATTGCAGCATCCCCCCATGGTCATGTGATGACCAAAATTCAGATGAACGGCAACTCGTTCGTATTTATGACGGTTGCAGTGTCCCCGGGGTCATGTGATCCACTTTTGTGACCTTCCGAAAAGTAAAGTCAATAGGGAAGCCAGATTCACTTAATAACCGTGTTATTAATTTAACAACTGCAGTGATTCACTTAACAACAGTGGCAAGAAAGGTCATAAAATGGGTCAAAACTCACTTAGCAACTGTATTTATTTATCTGTTTGTTTGTTTGTCAAACATGTCCAAGATAACAAGTATAGGTATGAACATAAACATACACAAAGGAAGTAAATAGAAATAAATGGGGTGGGATTCAAAAATTTTTACTACCGGTTATGTGGGTGTGGCTTGGTGGGCGTGGCATGGCTTGGTGGGCGTGGCAGGGGAAGGATACTGTAAAATCTCCATTCCCACCCACTTCAGGGGAAGGATACTGTAAAATCCCCATTTCCTTTCGATCAGCTGGGACTCGGGAGACAGAGAATAGATGGGGGCGGGGCCAGTCGGAGGTGGTATTTACCGGTTCTCCGAACTACTCAAAATTTCCACTCCCGGTTTTCCATAACTCATCAGAACCTGCTGAATACCACCTCTGACAGTAGGCACGCTTATGCACACCCTCCTTACGGACCTAAGAATGGAGTGAAGTCCACGGTAAACAGTTTGAAGTTGAAACTGTGTCTTGTTCAGTAAGAGAATTTTTGGAATCAATTGTGGTCTTAAGTTGAGGACTACCTGTATCTATTATTATGCAAAAGAAAAAGTTGAGGCTGTATGTAATTACCTTATTCTATTGTCCTAAAAATAATCGGAAGTCAGTGGGTTTTTTTTTTCCTTTTCTCTCTTACCGTATACTTTTTCCCCTTCCCTTTTTCCTCTCTTAACTTTTCCATTGTTTTCATTTTTCTTTGTATTTTACGCTTCAATAAACTAGTAAAATTGGTCAATTCTGATAAACACATTAGAACCGTTTCTCATTTTTCTGAAATTATTCTTGTATAGAACTGTCCATGGCCTATTTGCAACAGGGATTAAAAGCTATTATCTCTAGTATCTTTTTATTCCTTTTTAGTGTAATCCTGGTCAATTTTAGTTGCAAGATTTTCACAGCAGTCTAGAGCAGTCTTTCTGAATTTAAGATGCATGGATTTCAACTTCCAAAATTGTAGACCTAATTTATTATTCCAGTTGTCAGTAATCTCAATTGCAACTCTGTGAGATGACTATCCTTCTTCTCTGCAATCCATTCGTAGAAACATCTACGAAGGTTGCAAAATTCCTATCAAAATCACTGTTTTTTTTTTTAATTGCCAGATACCTTCTTCAAATTCCTGGCTGTTTTCAGTTTTTTCTTTAAAAAAATACTGTTTTGTTTTATATTTTATTTTATTTTATGCTCTATGGCACTTTATGATTGGTCTTGCACTGTTAAATTATTTATTTTATCATCCCATCCGGTGTCCTACCGAATTAAATAGGACAGGAGCATATACAATTTCGGAACAAAATTTCATCCAAGCGCCATAATTATGCCCATCAAAGTCTATTAAGAAGAAATCAATAGGACTTATTGTTTTAATTAGGTACTTAAGACAGTATTTTCAATACAAATTGCTAAATAAATTCCCGCTATCCCAGCATTGCCTGGACAAGCTGGCTGGTTGGCTCGAAAGCCTGGAGCATCTCATCCCTTTGGGATTCTGGTTTTGTTTGCTAATAATGCCAAGCCTAATTCTTGTCAGTTATGCTCCAGGCTTTCCTTCTTGCTGTGTGTGTTCATGCAAGGAAAATGTGAATACAGTACTGGGTTTAGCTGCTCTAATGTGTGCAAAAATTTAACAACCATTTCTCTCAATCACATCAAACCAGCTAAATTATACCACTGATTTAAAAGCCCATCCAAGCCCTGATAGGGAATTTCAGACATATGCTGGGCAAACATCTCTCTTTTTAATAGATAGACTTAATATTTTAGTACTATGACTTAAGCATAGCATAGTTAACCTGGGAAAGGAATCTACCACACTACCCTGTTTCCCCGAAAATAAGACATCCCCTGATAATAAGCCCAATCCAGTTTTTGAGCGCATGCACTAAAATAAGCCCCCTCTGAAAATAAGCCCTCTCCGAAAATATTTAAATGCATGCGCAGATGGTCCCTGCCATTTCCTCTGGTTTTCCCCACATGCCCCAAAATAATAAGATGTCCCCGAAAATAAGGCCAAGCGGTTATTTCGGGGTTCAAAAAAATATAAGACAGGGTCTTATTTTTGGGGAAACATGGTAGACATTTAAGTATTTTATTTATGGGGGGTTTTTGGCTTTTAGTTTTTTAAGATTGTAAGCAGAGTTAGCCTGGGATAAGATGGGCAGCCAATAAATTTTACAAACAAAACAAAACAAACAAACAAACAAACAAATAAATAAATAAATAAATAAATAAAGTAAATTTTCAGGGAGGATGAGGGGTTAATATAGAGAGAGATATGTATGTATGTGTGTACACACACACACACACACACACACACACACACTTTGTAAGGTCTTTTGAGGCTCTGGCTAAAATCCTAACCAACACTTTAAAAGTTTTCTTTTTAGCAATGTTTCGACAAGCTCTCTAACTTGTCATCATTGGGCCCCTACTTTCAGTTTAGAAGCTGTGGGTATGTTGCGAGATCGGAGTTGTCGCTTTTCTATGTTCGCTGCTGCAGCAGTTTTTTCTCCTGCTTCATTATCCTAACTGCAGCCTGACTGCGTTTTAAAGGCCCAGCTTTCTCTGGTTCCCTATTCCTAACTGTTAATTGCAAAGAAGGAAGGATTCTGGTAGGCATCACAACATTGCTGATTGCCTCAATAGTAGTAATTGTGAGAGGGATCTTGGAGTCCTAGTGGACAATCACTTAAATGTGAGCCAACACTGTGCTACAGCTGTCGAAAAAGCCAACACAGTTCTAGGCTGCATAAACAGAGGCATAGAATCAAGATCATGTGAAGTGTTAATACCAATTGGCACTCCAGTCTCTTCTTGAAAGCTTCCAGTGATGAAGCTCCTGCAACTTCTGAAGGCAACTTCTGTCCATTGGTTGATTGCTCTCACTGTCAATTTCTCTTTGTCTCTATGTTGAAACTCTCCTTGATCAGTTTCCATCCATTATTCCTTGTCTGGCCTTCAGGTGCTTTGGAAAACAGCTTGACCCCCTCCTCTCTGTGGCAGCCCCTCAAATATTGGAAGACTGCTATCATGTCTCCCCTGGTCCTTCTCTTCACTAGACTAGCCATATAGATCATGTGGCCATGGGAATGCTGTTACAGTCATAAGTGCGAGGACTGGTTTTAAGGCATTTTTTCAGTGCTATTGTACTTTCAAACAGTCACTAAATGGCTGTAAATCGAGGCTTACTTGAACCTTATATATTCATCCTCATTATGGCATCATCACAGCTTACCATGGAATTCATTATCCACCTCCTCTTTTTAATCCTGTTGAGTGCACAAGTCCATGTAAACCCCATAATAATTTCTAGAAGCAGCAAATTATCTTTAGATTATTGACTTCGGTTTTTAAAAGTGTAAACATTGATCTAATCTTTCCAAAATGGGCTTTATGGAATTTAAGGAACTGAGTGTTTAGATCTGAAGGAAAGACATATTTCAGCATCTAAAATTTCAGGCATGCGAGTAAATATCCCGCAGGACAACTTTTCTTGTTTAGCAACAGAATTTTTGGGCTCAATCGTGGTCGTAAGTCGAGGACTTCCTGTATGTCGGTTAGGAAGTATATTTAGTAAAACTAGAAAAGGAGGGTTCAGAATAAATGGGTCAGTGAATGAGGACTGAATGCAAAATGAGCAGTTAACGTGAAAGAATCATGTTGAAGTAGTTTGATCATTTTGTTTAATTTGTGTCTTTGAGTCAGTGTTGACTCCTGGATTAGTTCCTGCAGCTTTCTTGGCAAGTTTTTCAGAAGTGGTTTGCTTTTGCCAGCTTCCTAGGGCTAAAGGAAGGACTGGCCCGAGGTCACCCAGTTGGTTTTTTTTTTTTTTTTTTATTGAAAAAGTTTTCAAATACAAGTTTTTCCCCCTTTTCCCCCCCCCCTCTTCCCTAACCCACCCTTTCCACCCAACCCCCCCCTTGACTTCTTCACAACAATAGGCTATTTCATAACTAGTTACATACATAATATCTTCCCTTTCCCTTAATCCCTTCTCGGAATACTGACCCTTAACTTGTTAATCTTATAACTCCCATTTTTACGGTAATCTGCCCTTTTTCTCCTCCCCTAAACTTATTGAGTATTATTACAAATTAACCTTTAATCTTTTATATATATTAATAAAACATTTTAAATCGGCCTTCTCCCTGCAACCAAATTTGTTCAATTCTGTCCACTTCCTCCACTCCTCTAAATATATGACTTGAAATCAGACAATACAATTCTAAATATAATCCACTACCCACTTTACTAGAATATACACATATCTATATATGCATCCCATTTTATAACAATCAGTAAACTAACCTATTTCAGCCCTTCAATTCCTACAAAATCATGCAATACGATTCTAAATATAATCAACTGCCCACTTTACTAAGATGTACACATATCTATATATGCATTTCATTATGTAAAAAAAGAAAAGACAATAACTTTAAGTTTATGATCCATATAATATCTTCTTTGATGTCTTTCCACTAGATTGTTAAATCCATCACCCATAATAGGGTAAAATAACATGCTGGTGCAACAGTTTGTTCAAAATCTTCAGTCATCTTCTGCCCCCATCAGTAGTAGATATCCTCACACCTGTATAAAAGTAAAAACAACCACCTGAGTGACATTATAATTATGAATATATCCGTATGGTTATAGTTGTGGTATTCATCAGGATTGTTAATTCCCGTCATCCTACTGAGTAACATCCAGATCTTCTGCATGCCCCAGCAAAACTCTCCTGCCTTATAACTCAAAGTAGTTATAATATATTTCCAAGAGAAAAAAAAAGTAAATAAGAAAAAATTAGATGATTCAAATCCAACAAAGTGAGGCTCTTTCCACTTCCCAAAATCATGGCCTTGCAGAGATCTGCCACAATCCTCAGGATAGTATCAAACAATTGTTCGCCACCACTGTCTTTTCTAATATTCATTCATTTTTTAAAGCGCCTGGCTTCACTGTTGCTTAGTTTGGAAATTGCTGTTTCTATAAGATCTGTTTCTTTTCTTTTTCTTTTTCGGGTTGAATTTCCATCCTCTTTTCTTGCTTACCAATTGTATATCTGCTGGTTGATTTTCATTCTGCTTTGTGGATTGTTCTTGTTGGGTTAATTTTATCATCTCATCTTTCTTCTCCATCACTTGTATATCAACTGATTGATTTGCGCACTTGTCTGTGACTTGATGATTCATCACCTTGGGTTCGGATGACACTGCTCTCTTATTTATAAACAGTCCAGCTGGGGTCTCCAAGGAGTCCAAAGACAATTTATCCATCACAGCCTCTGTAATTTGATGTTTTCCTTTTATTTCCAACTCCTTTTGCTTATCCTGTATTATGCCTAAAGGTGTTAAATTCATTTTTAGAATTTTTTGATAAAAATCTTCCGCTTTTTCAACAGTGTGCAATTGATATCTTACGCCTTGATATCTCAATATTAAACCAGCTGGGATGTCCCACCTGAATAGGATATTTCTTTTTTTTAATTCAGTCACTAAAAAGCCAAATTTCTTCCTCTCCGTTAACATCTTGGGCGGGAGCTCCTTGAAAATCCAAATCTTTCTTCCATGAAATTGCAAATTGGAATTAAAAGAGTTCTGCACAATATTATTCCTAATTTCTTTATCTGTAAAATAGATCACCACATCTCTAGGCAGTTGCCTTTGCTTTGCCCACCAGGAGTTTATTCTATAAATTCTATCAATCCTGCAATACACTTCATCAGGTTGAACCTTTAAGATCCCAGCCAGAATTTCAGAAGATACTTTCCTTAAATCATCTCTATTATTTTCCTGCAGACCTCTCAATCTAATTGCATATTCTGTAAAATTATATTGAATCATTAAAACTTCTCTTTCAATCCTCTGTTGTACATTTTCCTCATTACCAATCTTTTGGTCAGTCTCCATTTTAGATTTGTCTTCCAAGCTATTATCCTGAATGTTTATCAAATCCTTTTTAATTTTTTGAGTCATGTCATCCAAATTCTCCTCGACTTCCTTCATTTTAGTCTCTAATAATTCAGTCTTTGCCTCCATCCGAATCAGAAAGCCTGATAAACCATTAGCAACTTTTGAAATCTTTTTATTCAAGAAGTCAGACTCTGATTTCACCAATTCACCAATTTCTTTAATTTCCTGCTTAAATTTTTCAAGTTGCTGATTCACAATCTCATCCCTTCTTACAATCTCTTCAAGGATAAATTCTAATATATTAAAATCGGGTTTCTGACGCTGGAGAGTTGAAATTTGTTGGCGCAATTTCTTAAGGGGGGAAATTCCCCCCCCCTGTTTGTCCAGCTGTATAAGTCCTGATGCCATTTCCCACACAGACAAGATTTAGCAAAAATAAGAGAAGAAATAGAAAACAAAAAGACTTTCCCTCATTAAAAAAAACTTCTGAGCAGCACAGGAGCGAGGTTTCTCTAGAAATGTAGCCAATGATATTTATTCCGCTACATTGTAATAATGAAAAACGGAAGGACTTTCCCTTTTAGCCCTTCTCCAGCCACAGCAGACGCCATTTTAGAAGGCTCTTTTTCCCTCTTTTCCTCTGCTCTTTTCTTTTAAATAGTTTTTGAAAGGGTGAGATACTTGCGGTTCAGTATTAAGGGTCCAGTTCTTCATTTCTTTAATTATTCTTTTAGATTCACAGGCTTGCTCTTGACGCCTGGCTCTGCATAGGCAGAGGTCTCCCAAAGCCCGGAGCAGCGGCAGGGGATATGGGGCTTCTCATCCGCTCCGTCCCAAAAGTTAAAAAAATAACTTTTGGGACTCTGCGGGGAGTTCTACCCACCCCTGCCGGCTCTCTCTCCGTTTCCTCTTGGAAACGGAGTTTTTTCGAGCCGCCATCCGCTGTAACGGCGGCTCTATACAGGCAGAGGGAGCTGACGATCCCAAAGGAACGTCTGGCGGCGGCCAGCAGCAAACCGGAAGTCGTCACCCAGTTGGTTTTGTGCCGAAGGTGGAACTAGAAGTCTCGGTCTCCCATTTTCCTAATGCCTTTAATCACTTCACCAAATTGGCTCTAGTTTGGTGATAAACAGAGAACAAATTAGGATTGAGTTGACAAGTAAATGTCTGGAGCGAAAGAGTTGAAAGTAAGGGGAAAATTGGCGAAGTTTTAACTGAATGAAAGGGGTCAAATCCTTCAAAACCAAGGAAGTGAGAATTTGAAAAAGATAAAAGAAAGTGTGTGTGCAGCAGTGTATATACTGTATATATGGTGGCAAGTCAGGTTTGCAAAAGTAGAAAGGTATAGAGAATTATACTTGCGTAGTTTGAGAAAGTCAGTTAGAGGTTAAGGCTAGAAACCAGGAGACTGAATTCTAGTTCTTCCTTAGACACAAAGCCAGCTGAGTGACCTATCTCAGCCCTAGGAAGGAGAAGATGATGATGATGATAATAATAGCAAACCACTTTAGGAAATCTTGCCAAGAAAACTGCAGGGATTTGTCAGGCAGTCGCCAGAAGTCAACACTGACTCAAAGTCACGAAAGTAATATCCAAAACCTCGATTTGGGCATAAAAGTTTAGGTTCGCACCAAAGTGGTACTTATTTATCTACTTGCATTTGCATGCTTTCAAACCAGTGATGGGTTTCAAAATTTTTAACTACCGGTTCTGTAGGTGTGGTTTGGTGGGCGTGGCTTGATGGGCATGGCAGGGGAAGGATACAGGAAAATCTCCATTCCCTCCCCAATCCAGGGGAAGATTACTGCAAAATCCCCATTTCATCCTGATCAGCTGGGACTTGGGAGGCAGAGAATAGATGGGGATGAGGCCAGTCAGAATTTTTACTACCGGTTCTCCGAACTACTCAAAATTTCCTCTACCAGTTCTCCCGAACCTGCTGAAACCCACCTCTGTTTCAAACTGATAGGTGGGCAGGAGCTGGGGCAAGGGATGGGAGCTCACCTCGTTGTGTGGCACTCAAGCCTTCAACCCGGGCTGTCAGCTTTCCAGCTGACAAGCTCAGCTTCTTTAACCACTGAGCCATTGCACCCCCTAGATTTAACTATATCTTCATTTTATTTCTGTGGTTTGTCTTTAATGTCCATCTCCATTGCTACTTACCCTTTCTGCACTTCGCATAAAATTGCTAGCCCCAAAAAGGAATATTATAATGGATATTATAGGAGCCTTGGTGGTGCAGCAGACTAAAGTGCTGTTAAGTAGCATTTAGCTGCCAGCTGCCTGCAATTACTGCGAGTTCAAATCTCACCAGGCTCAAGGTTGACTCAGCCTTCCATCCTTTCGAGGTAGGTAAAATGAGGACCCGGATTGTGGGGGCAATAAACTGACTTTGTATAAAATATACAAAAGTATGAAGGCTATTACTTAATGCATTGTAAGCCACCCTGAGTCTCCGGAGAAGGGCGGCATATAAATTGAATCAATCAATCAATCAATCAATCAATCAATAAAATATATATTCAGCTATGGAAGGGGTATCAAACTGGATTTCTTCGAGGGCCGGATCAGCATTGGAGTTCTCCTCCATGGGCCATCTGGGAGGGGGATTCAGGGGGTGATGGGACGGATGCCTCCTGCCGCACTTTGCTGGCCAAAACAGGGTATGGGGGGGGCGCATGGGCCTCGCACGCCCCATTTTCGGCCTGGAAGGCCTCCTGCAGAACTTTGCTGTGTAAAACGGGGCGGGGAGGCTGCGCATGGATCCCAGTGCCCCATTTTGCCTGTCAGAGTGCTGCAGGAGGCCATCCAGGCTGAAAATGGATCACAGCGTGGCCGCATGCAGCCCCCCCCCCCCCCCGTGCCCCATTTTGGCTGGCAGGGGCATTGCGGACCAGTCCTGTGCTATTTTCCAGTCTGACCCTGCGGGCCAGATTTAAGCATCCCTGATCTATGGTATGGCACTGTGTGGTCCTTTCTCATGTCACCTCCTTTGCTTAATGCACTTTCTCTACCTCTGCAGTCTTGGACTGTTTAAGATGGAGAAACCAACTGGGATATTCCGTATGCAAGGTTTCATTACTAAGAATTAATCATTCCTTTCGGCTGAGCAGAAGCATTAGCTAGAGAGATCATGCTCCATTATGCCCACTCTAAGAGAAAAATCTCATCTTGAGGCTGTGCAGTCTGAAAAAGCAAGAGGCCTTTTTACTTGACATTCAATCGGTCAAACTAAAATAAGAATGGGATGGTGTTTGTCGATGCGGAGTTCCAAAAAGAGGTAGTCCTCGACTTACGACCACAATTGAGCCAGAGTTTCCTGTTGATAAGCAAGATTAAGTGAGTTTGGCCCCATTTTGCAATCTTTTTTTTTAAAACAACAGTTCTTAAGTGAATCACTGCAGTTGTTTAATTAGCAACATGGTTGTTAAGTGAATCTGGATTCCCCCTTGACTTTGCTCGTCAGAAGGTCGCAAAGGGGGATCCAATAACCCCGGGGACACTGCCAGTTCCATGTATTTTGATCACGTGCCCATGGGGTTGTTGCAGTGATCATAAGCGTGAAAAAAAACAGTCACGTCGCTTTTTTTGGTGCTGTTGTAACTTGAAACCGTCGCTAAATGAACTGTTGGAAATTGAGGACTACTAGCATATGAAAGAAGCAACAGTGGTACCGTGTTTCCCCGAAAATAAGACCCTGTTTTATATTTTTTTGAACCCTGAAATAAGCGCTTGGCCTTATTGCCATGCAGTCAAAAGCCCGATTGGGCTTATTATCAGGGGATTGTCTTATTTTGGGGGAAACAGGGTACAATTCTAAAAACTGCTGACTTTAGGGTTGTTGGAATATAGGAAACATCTTTGGAGAGTTGAGTTGTGTAAGTCAATTCTTGAATTAAGGTGCATTGTGTTCTACTTCTTTAGAAGTGGCTGTTGTGTCCCTGAAGATTAGGAACCTCAGAACTTCAAATTATCGTCAAGATTTTTTAAGCCATTCCATCTTAAGGTTGGAGGTGCTGCTAAAAGCTCAGATTCAGTTTCTTCTCGTAATTTTTGTAGTCTTCCATTCACATGGAATTCTCTGGCTTCAGGAATAGAGTACACTTTCTTTGGATGCTGTTGGTCAGCTTGTCGATCGAACCATCAGCAGTTCAGCTGTTCGAATCCCTAGTGCCGCGTAACGGGGTGAGCTCCCGTTACTTGTCCCATCTTCTGCCAACCTAGCAGTTCGAAAGCACGTAAAAAATGCAAGTAGAAAAATAGGGACCACCTTTGGTGGGAAGGTAACAGTGTTCCGCGCGCCTTTGGCGTTGAGTCATGTCGGCCACATGACCACAGAGACGTCTTCGGACAGCGCTGGCTCTTCGGCTTTGAAACGGAGATGAGCACCGCCCCCTAGAGTCGGGAACGACTAGCACCGATGTGCGAGGGGAACCTTTACCTTTACCTTTATTTGGCCAAGTGTGATTTAGACACACAAAGAATTTGTCTCGGGTGCAGAAGCTCTCAATATACATGCAAAGAAATAGAGTAATAATCATCCTAATAATGATACCAATAAGAGGGGATAGTAGGAAAGATGAGAAGATAATAATAATACCACAGCCCTACAACATGGGTGGATATACTTAGACATAAGACAGTAGTGTGGGGATTAGGTGTTCAGCAGAGCGATGGCATGCGGGAAAAAATCTGACTTTGTGTCTAGTTGTCTTGGCATGCACTGTTCCCTATAGTGGCATCCAGAAGGGAGAAGTTGAAACATTTTAGTTCCAGGATGTGAGGGGTCTGTAGATATTTTCTCATCCCTCTTTTTGGCTCATGCAGTATGTAGGTCCTCAGTGGAAGACAGCTGGTTGCAATGGTTTTTTCTGCAGTCCTAACTATCTGTGGGAATCTGTACCTGTCCTGTTTAGCTGCTGTACCAAACCAGACAGTTATAAAAGTACAAATGACAAAAAGAACAAGGACTCTTGAATCCTCAGTTATCATTAAGCCTGAACTGTAACTTGAATGAAAGTCAGGCCAACCTTCTTCCACTTCATTGCCAATATCTTGATAGAGTTTCTTCATCCAGGCACTCCCTATCTCCTTGCTGTGAGTACCCCATCTTACTTGACCTCTTTGAGATCATCAGCTGGTGGGCCGTACAAAATTAACCTTCAAGAATAAGAAGAAATTATCTAGATCCCATTATCCACTCCTTACCGTTCTGTCAAGATGGAAAGAATCATTATAAACTATTGGGTATGAATTATTTTCAACCCTTAGCCTTTTTTCCAATTAACATCTTGGGCATTCTTAAATTCTAGAAGAGAGAGAGAGAGAATGAAAGAGAGAGAGAGAAATATATTTTTAAAATCATCTTGGGCAGTGTTAAATTCTAGGAGAGAAAGGAAGGAAGGAAGGAAAGAAAGAGAGAGAGAGAGAAATATCTTTTTAAAATCATCTTAGGCAGTGTTAAATTCTAGGAGAGAAAGAAAGAAAGAGAGAGGGAGAGAAAGAGAGAGAGAGAGAAATATCTTTTTAAAATCATTTTGGGAAGTCTTAAATTCTAGGAGAGAAAGAAAGAGAAAGAGAGAGAGAGAGAGAAATATCTTTTTAAAATCATCTTGGGGAGTCTTAAATTCTAGGAGAGAAAGAAAGAAAGAGAGAGAGAGAGAAAGAGAAAGAGAGAGAGAGAGAGAGAAATATCTTTTTAAAATTATCTTGGGAAGTCTTAAATTCTAGGAGAGAAAGAAAAAGAAAGAAAGGGAAAGAGAAAGAAAGAGAGAGAGAGAAATATCCCTTTAAAATCATCTTGGGGAGTCTTAAATTCTAGAAGAGAAAGAAAGAAAGAAAATGAAAGAAAGGAAGGAAGGAAGGAAGGAAGGAAGGAAGGGATAAAAAAAAGAGAGAAAAATATATTTTTTAAATCATGTCATATAGACCCAAGAGGTTAGTATTAAAAAGTCCCACTTTCTCTGCAACCTTCTAAAAAGCCTAATTCAATTTCCTATCCTTACACACACAGATAACGACAGACGCACACTCCTTTCCCATTACTCATATAGACAAAAAAAAAAAAAAAACCCAAAAAAACCCAGAGTTTTTCGACACCTCCGTACACCAAAAATAGATTAGTTCTTCCCCAAATAGAAATGGTCACCTTTTGGCCATTTTCTGTCGCTGCCATTGGCTTTAAGACAATAAATTGTGATAAGCTGATCAGTGAAGTTGAAAAGATCAAACAGCGGGTCTCCACTTTCAACACAAAAATACAGTGAATTGATATTGTCGTGTTTTTTCCCTCCTCATCTCTCCAACCCTTGCAAATACATAGAAAGGGAACGTTGGAAGAAGATTTAAATTGATTTCTGTTAGAAAGTTTCAAATGGCACCTCTGAGAATCATTTCTTGTGAATCCAGAGGTAAGGAAAAGGAGTGACAGAATAACAGAATAGAATAACAGAGTCGGAAGGGACCTTAGAGGTCTTCTAGTCCAACCCCCTGCTCAGGCAGGAAACCCTACACCACTTCAGACAAATGGTTGTCCAATCTCTTCTTTAAAACCTCCAGGGATTGAAGCCACATTTGCTTAACAACTGTGTTAACAACTTAACATCTGCAGTACTTCACTTAACAACTGAGGTAAGACCCATATCAAAACAATTTACCTTTACCTTTACCTTGTATACACCACAGTACTTGAGCAAAATGCTCCAGTTGAGATCGGCATATGTGGGACTGATTGGAGTAGATTGTAGGGTTGTCAGTGAAATACAATTTTATCATATTTTATTTATCCATATCATAAATTATTGTATTTTATTCCAATCCCATTTTAAATTGTATTTTATTCCAATTCCATTTTAAATTGTTTTTATCGGACCTTAGTAATAATTTGTGTTTGGAACTCTGCACTTTGATATGGTCCATGGGCTAATCAATAATTTAATTTAATTTAATTTAATTAATCATATTTCTATGCCGCCCAACTCCCAAAGGACTCTGGGCGGCTTACAACAAAAATAATACAAACAATGAACATAATTTTAAAAAAAAACATTATAAAAGCTTTCTAAAAACATTAAAAACACATGCACACCATCCATGGCCGGATCTCACAAGATTGAATAGCGAGATCAACGGCCCCAGGCCTGCCGGAAAAGCCAGGTCTTCACCGCTTTCCGGAAGGCCAATAGGGTGGGGGTAGTCCGTACTAAAGTAAACTAACTAACTAACTACCTGAGGCAAAAAAGATTGTAAAATGGGGCAAAATTCACTTAATAAATGTCTCACTTTGCAACAGAAATGCTGGGCTCAATTAAGGTCATAAGTCAAGGATTACCTGTAACTATCGGTCAAAAGGTCAAACTAAAGGTAAAGCTCCTTCAAACCCTGTCACCTTCTCCATCCATCTCTTTCTGTAGTTCAAAGAAAGGAGGTTTTAGCTGGTAAAACAAACTCTGTTGTTATGTAGGCTGGTGTTGCTAGGTAACCATAAGATGGAAAGCCATCCAGGTCCTTGAGGAAGGCCATGAACCATCTGGAAAAATGCACTTATAATTATTGATCTATGGTATTGCTTTCCTACGAAGCATCCAAATACTGTATGCATCACTGAACTGAAATACATCAACCAAACATAATGTGTAAGGTTGCCAAAAATACAAAAGGCAAGGAAAGTGAATATTGGTTGAAGCCAGCAGAAATGCACACGGGGACAATATTGCAAAATACAGAATGAGAGAGTTGGAAGGGACCTTGGAGGTCTTCTAGTCTGTCCCCCTGCTTGAACAGGAGACCTTGTACCATTCCAGACACATGGCTGTCCAATCTCTTTGGAAAAAAACCTCCAGTAATGGAGCACCCAAAATTTTTGGTGGCAAGCCATAACACTGATTCATTGTTCCCATTCTCAGGAAATTTCTCCTTAGTTCTTCGGTTGATTCTCTCCTTAATTGGTTTCCATCCGTTGCTTCTTGTCCTGCCTTCAGGTGCTTTGGAGAACAGGTTGACCCCCTCTTCTCTGTGACAGCCCCTCAAATATTTTCAAATTATAAGGGGGGGAAGGGATGTGGTGGCTCAGTGGCTAAGACACTGAGCTTGTCGATTGAAAGGTTGGCAGTTCAGCGGTTCGAATCCCTAGTGCCGCGTAACGGGGTGAGCTCCCATTACTTGTCCCAACTTCTGCCAATCTAGTAGTTCGAAAGCACGTAAAAAATGCAAGTAGAAAAATAGGGACCATCTTTGGTGGGAAGGGAACAGCGTTCCGTGCACCTTTGAAGTTTAGTCATGCCGGCCACATGACCACGGAGACATTATCGGACAGAGTTGGCTCTTCGGCTTTGAAACAGAGATGAGCACCGCCCCCTAGAGTCGGGAATGACTAGCACATATGTGCAAGGGGAACATTTACCTTTATAAGGGGGGGGGAAAGGAAAATAATGAAACATTGGTTAGGTTTCATAGACCACTTGATAAATAGGCCCTGAGGTTTATTCCATTAACTTCTTATATAATCGCTTGACAAACGGTAACCACGAGTGCCTTAAAGTCAGACTATAATATGGAGGAAAATGTTATTTCACAATTATGAAGGAGAGAGGATGACTAAAGAAAGAAAACGAATTACCCGTTGGCCCCAAACACAGTTGATGCACGGGGATAAAAGGCAAATGAAGTGATCTGGTATTCTCACTGCAATATTGAATACCAGAATCTTGGAATAATAGCTTATGAATAATATTATCAGGCAATTTCTAGTAATTTCTTCTTGGGCCTTTTCTTCTAGTTTCTAGTTTTTCTTCAAGTTTTCTTCTAGTTAGCCTTTTCTTCTTTTTCTCCTTGGACTCTTCTAGTCCACCAAAGGTGATTTTTTTTAAAAAAAATATCCTCTTTTCAAATCTCTGTGACTTTTCATTGCATTTTTGTTAGGGCGTGGTCTAACACAGTGGTCACCAACTGGTGGTTCGTGGACCACTGGTGGTCCACGAGAAAATTTTGGTGGTCCGCAGAAAAATTATTTGCATTTTTTATATTGCACTAAATCAGGGGTCTTCTGGGACAGATGCATGCAATATTTGTGTTGCTGCAGAGAGTCTCCCCCTTCGGGGTCTTCTTGTGTGGGTCAGAGAGGGACAGAAATTCCGACTTGGGGTCTTTTTCAGCCTCCTGGTGTGGGGCTTTGGGCAAAGGTTGGAGGGAAGTGCTGCTGGTGGCAAAGAGCCAGAGGGCCTTGTTCCAGTGGGACTGCATCATGGCCTGGAACTGGCTGACCATTTCAGCCTGCTGAGCCTCCATGCGCCTGTACCTGGCCTTGCACTCCTGCAGGTCTTCCCTCTGCTTGGAAAGCCTATGCTCCTAGTCCTCAGTGAGGTGCTTCTAATGAGCCTCCTTCTCCATCAGATCCAATTTGAACTGAGCTGTTTTGCCAACTCTTTCTCGTGGTGGCTGCTTAGCTCCAGCAACTGCTTTCTATTAGGGCTCTAAGGAGCCCAGGTGGGGAGGCAAGGAGTGGCTGGGAGGGGAGGAGTGAGTAGAGGTTGGCGAGGCATCTCTCGATGTGAGTGACATCGAGTTGGCCACACCCACCCAGTCACATGACCACCAAGCCACGCCCACCCAGCCGATCATTAAGCAGATCATATTAGTGGTCCGTGAGATTTAAAATTATGAATTTAGTGGTCCCTGAGGTCCGAAAGGTTGGGGACCCTTGGTCTAACACCCTCCATTCAGGAGTGGTATTCACATACCTTCGCTACCAGTTCGCAAATGTGAGCACGCGCTTCGCTTGCATGCGCCACCTCCACGTATGTGCAGAGCATCAAAATCGGGACGTTTTTGACATCTGGGCGGGTGGGCGGAGCCTCCCGCAGCCGCTGCTACCATTTTGCCCGAACCGGATAGAACCGGCTGAATACCACTACTGACTCCATTATGGTTTAGGGGGTTCCACCGGTGGTGGGTTTCAAAAATGTTTACTACTGGTTCTGTGGGAGTGGCTTGGTGGGCGTGGGTTGGTGGGCGTAGCAAGGGAAAGATACTGTAAAATCTCCATTCCCACCCCACTCCAGAGGAAGGACAGAACTCTGGTAGCGCAGCAGACTAAAGCATTGTGATTAACACCAGCTGCCTGCAATTACTGCAAGTTCAAATCTCACCAGGCTCAAGGTTGACTCAGCCTTCCATCCTTTCAAAGGTAGGTGAAATGAGGACCCAGATTGTGGGGGCAATAAGCTGACTTTGTATAAAATATACAAAAGTATGAAGGCTATTGCTTAACGCATTGTAAGCCGCCCTGAGTCTCCGGAGAAGGGCGGCATATAAATCAAATAAAAAAAAAATCTCCATTCCCTCCCCATTCCAGAGGAAGGACACTGTAAATCTCCATTCCCTCCCCACTCCAGGGGAAGGTTACTGCGAAATCCCCATTTCCTCCTGATCAGCTGGGACTTGGGAGGCAGAGAATAGATGTGGGCGGGGCCAGTCAGAATTTTTACTACTGGTTCTCTGAACTACTCAAAATTTCTGCTACCGGTTCTCCAGAACTGGTCAGAACCTGCTAAAACCCACCTCTGGGTTCCATGTAAGCATCATTCTTAGTCTCCAAACTTTAGGAAGTTTTACAAGAATCTCCAAAGGGACCAATGTGCTTCACAGGGCCCCACATGAGCTAACCAGCACTCCCTCCAGCTAAGAGGGCATGGAGGGAGCAGAAGGAAAGACAATTATGACCCTATCTCATGTAATTAGAATAGAATAGAATAGAATTTTTTTATTGGCCATGTGTGATTGGACATAGAAGGAATTTGTCTTGGTGCATATGCTCTCAGTGTACATAAAAGACAAGATACTTTCATCTATGACTAACATTTATGGTAGTCATAGGGAACAAATAAGCAATCAAATCATATTACGAAACAATCAACATAAATTGTAAGGATACCAGCAACAAGGTTACAGTCATATAGTCATAAGTGGGAGGTGATGAGTGATAGGAACAATGAGAAGATTAATAGGGCAGACTTAGTAAAAAGTTTGACAATGACATTGGTTTACCTTCATCTTATTCTTTAACTTCCATTTGCTAATTAATTGTTCGGGTCTGCTCTTCGACTGTCTCCTTCTTTTATTTTAATACAACCTTTCCTTTCTTCTCCCCTTCTCTCTCCTCTTCTATCCCTTTCTACTTTCCTCATTCCTCCTCTCCTTCCTTTTCTACTTCCTCTCCTCAATGATCAATGATGGACAAAAGACTGTACATTTAAATATGTCGATTAAAAAAAAAACTCTGGGGACATTGGTTTACCTTTTAGAATAGAATAGATATTTTTTTTATTGGCCAAGTGTGATTGGACACACAAGGAATTTTGTCTTGGTGCATATGCTCTCATACATGCAGGGATTTTTGCTACCGCTTCTCCGAACCACCCGCAGCCATCACTACCGGATCGGGTGATCCGGTCCGAACCAGCAACATTTTACCCCTGGACTGAACGTGGTTGTGTTTTCGCTGTTGTTAAGAATTGAAATACCGACATTAAAGGAAAACACTGTCCCATTATTTTCCTTTTGTATCTATTTTATTTGACATGTTAAGGAGAACACAGTTTCAAAATCTCACAGAGCAGTTGGAAGAAAAGGATTTCCTTGTGTTTCTGCGCCTAAAAAATATTACTAAAATTTAAGTCAGTCAGTCTCTCTCTCTCTCTCTTTCTCTTTTTCTCTCTTTCTCTTTCTCTTTCTCTCTTTTTGGCTTCTGGACATCATAGCATTAGTGCCTAATGTATACAAACATTGCTAATGCACTAGAATTACAACATTCAATGCCATTGTACTCTTAGCTCAGCCATTAAAAATACATTAATGTTCTGTTTTCTGCAAATTGGCCCCTTTTGTCTGTAATTTATTCAGCAATAACGGCTATTTTTATACATATATTTCTCTGGAAAGTTAATAAGGCCACTCTGAAAGCTTTTGAGTTGAGGAATAGCAACTAAGTGCAGCAATGTTCCGGTAGTTTTGCCTCTATAGTATTAGGGTTATGTTTTGCATTTTTTGTGTGTCTTTACTAGGGTTGTTGCGATTAAGTATTCCGGGGGCCTAATTATTCCTGAGCCCTGAACTAACCTCTTACCGGTCCACCTTGTTATTTAACCCATCATGTTTGATGCTGGAAAATTACAATTTTTTTTTTTTTTGCTTAATTGCCTTAATTAAGCAATGAACGTGGATGCTTTTGAGCCTCATTGGACGGTGGAGCAATGACACCACAAAACAGTCGTTGCATTCATTGTTATTGCAAAACAAGCTGAAAATACAGACCATGAATGACCTTGTTTTAGAAGCAAAAGTGTATCTTTCTTGTGTGCAAACATGACTACTTTTTGTCTTGCTTTTCTCGAAGAAAGAAACGCAATCTGAGATATGGAAGTCACAAATAAGAAAAAATAATCCTGTGCAAATATTGTGCATGCAGACCAAGGCATGAAAACACTATTTATATCTTGGTCTGTTTCATCCTCTTTCCTAGATTGCATGGATTTTTGAACACTATGGGAAAGGAGTACAGGTAGTCCTTGACTTACGACCACAATCGACCCACCCACCCCAAGATTTCTGTTGTTAAGTGAGGCATTTGTTAAGTGAGTTTTGCCCAGTGGTGAAATGTAAAATTTACTACCATTTCTGTGGGTGTGGCTTGGTGGAAGGGGGCAGTGTAATGTGACTGGGTGAGCGTGGCTAACTTTTTTTTTTTTTTTTAACTTTTAAAAGCATTTTCGGCCGAAGAGATTGTTTAAAAAATGCTTTTAAAAGCCTCTGACGATCAGGCAACTCAGCTGGGATCATCAGAGGCTTTTAAAAGCTTTTTTTTTTTCTACAACCTCTTCGGCCGAAGAGTTGGTAGAAAAAAATGCTTTTAAAAACCTCTGATGATCCCAGCTGAGTTGCCTGATCATCAGAGGCTCTTTTTTTAAATTTTTAAAAGCATTTTTTCGGCCGAAGAGATTGTAGAAAAAATACTTTTAAAAGTAAAAAAAAAAAAAACCAGCCTCTGATGATCGTGCTGCTCAGCTGGGCATGGAGGGGGTGGGGTTTGCAGGGATTTTTGTTACTGGTTCTCTGAACCACCCGCCGCCATCGCTACCTGATCAGGTGATCCGGTCCGAACCGGGAGCATTTCACCTGTGGTTTTGCCCCATTTTACGATCTTTCTTGCGACAGTTATTAAGTGAATCTGTGAAGTTCTTTAAGTTAGACACACGATTGTTAAGTGAATCTGGCATCCCCATTGGATTGGCTTTGCTTGTCAGAAGTTGAAACAACCTGTCTCCAGAAGTTGTGAATGCTCCAACACTGGAAGTTTTTAAGAAGAGGTTGGATAATCATTTGTCTGAAGCGGTGTAGGGTTTCCTACCTAAGCAGGGGGTTGGACTAGAAGACCCCCAAGGTCCCTTCCAACTCTGTTATTCTGTTAAACTTCTGTTATGGTTGCAAAAGGGGATCGCATGACCCTGGGGCATTGCAACCATCATAAATACCTGTCAGTTGCCAAGCATCTGAATTCTGATTATGTGAGCATGGGGATACTGCAACCGTTGTTAAGTGTGAAAAACAGGAATGGGTAATTTTTTTTCACTGCCATTGTAACTTCGAACGGTCACTAAACAAACAATTGTACCGCATTTTTCAGAATATAAGATACACTTGACTATAAGATGCACCTACCTTTTTTGGTGAGGAAAAGAAAAAGAAATCTGCCTCTGAGCAATTTTGCGGCGTTACAGCAAACAGCCTGCTTTACTTTCATTTTCGTTTTCAGCATAGCTTGATTAGCACAAGGGGAAACAAAAAATCTGCTCCAGCAATTTACCTCCTTGAAGCAAGCAGCAGAGCCCTGCGCAAAACAGCTGAGAGCAAAACAGCTGAGAGTCGGGAGGCCGATCCAATCAACTTGTGCTAAGTAGGCTGTGCTAAGCTAAAAGGAGCTGTTTTCTCTTGCTGTTTGCTGCAAGGAGGTAAACTGCTGGGAGGCAGAGGCCAAAGGATGGGGGCCAGTGGGTGGGCAGGGCTACATTCGGTGTATAAGACGCACCTAAATTTTCACCCCCTTTTAGGGGGGGGGGAAAGGTGCATCTTATACTCTGAAAAATATGGTAAGTTGAGGACTCCCTGTAAACCAAACTCTGGGAAATCCTTCATCATTGGACCAGGGATGGTATTCACTTACCTTTGCTACCGGTTTGCAAATGTGAGCGCGCGCGCAGAGCGTCAACAACGTGGATCAATGGGAAGTGATGACCTCCGGGCGGGTGGGCAGAGCTTCCTGCAGCCGCCGCTACCGTTTCGCCCGAACCGGATAGAACCGGCTGAATGCCACCACTGCATTGGACGTGATTCTTAATCATCCGGGTCATGGTTGTTCCCAAAGCTGCTTTTCCAAAAGACAACTGGACTTTCTTGTTTGTTTGTTTGTTTGTTTTTTCCTTGCAAATGTTTCGCTTCTCATCCAAGGAGCTTCTTCAGTTCTGGACCGTGGGGAATGGAAGGATTTTTGTCCTTTGCAGTCATCTGGTAGTTAGCATTCAGTCAGAACAGAAGAAGCTTCTTTGGATGAGAAGGGAAACATTTTCTTTCTTCTTTTTTTTTATCAATAAAGTTTTTATTTTTATTTCTCATAAACACATTTACATGTACAGTCATTTCCATCATTTTTCATTCATCTTTTCTAACTTTCATTTTTCATTTTTACTTTTTTGGGGCTGCTCTTTTACCCTTTAACTTTACTCCAACCTTTCTTCTTCTCCTCCCCTTCTCTTCCTTCCTGTTTCTCCTCCTACTTTCTTCGTTCTTCCTCTCCTTCTCTTTCCTACTTCCCCTTCCCTTCCCCTACTCCTCTCTTCTTCTCCCCTTCTAATCTTCTCCTCTCCTCCTCTTTCCCTTCTCTTTTCTAACTCTCCTTTTCCCTTTTTTCTTTCTCCTCTCCTCTCTTCTTCCTTCCTCTCTCTCTCTACTCCTTCCCCTCTCTCCTCTTGAAGGGAAACATTTTCAAGGGGAAAAAAACCCCCAAGAAAATCCATTTGCTTTTTGGGAAAGCACCTTTGGGACACAGTTGCAAATGTTGTCACCCACTTCAAGATAACCACTGTCTAGAAAACACTGGGTGGTCACAAGAGAGAGGAAAGTTCAGAGCCGTAGAGAACTTCGCTCCGAGCAAAGTGTTTTTTAACTTGAGTGGTTTGAATTCCTGCCAAACACTGCGAGGTTAAAGTTGAAATAGGAAGAAATAAAAATAGGAAGAAGAAATGGTTGGATATGCCTTGATACATTCTTGGTAACAAATATATATTGGGCTTTAGTTGCTTCAAATATTTGATGGTTTGGCAATGACACCATCATCAGATGCGAGAACTCCATTATTTGGCACCCAAAAGAGTCACGGCGTATATTTTTTTCTTCCCTCTCATCCCCACCCAACTTTTCATGATTTTTTCCTCCCCTTTTGTCCTACATTTTTGCCTGTGGAACATCTGGAACTGTCAGAACTAAACTCAGGAGAGTGAAGATAAAGGCTTATGAGGAGGGGGAAAAATGCTTTATAATGAATAGATATTTGAATCATACGTACAGCCTGCAGGACTGTAGGGGTAGTCCTCGACGTACAACCACAATTGAGCCCCCCCCCCAAATTTCAAGTAAGGCAGTTGTTAAACGAGTTGTGTCTCATTTTACGACCTGTTTTGCCACCGTTGTGGCCATGCAGTTCTTAAGCGAATCGGGCTCCTCTCCTTAACTTTGCTTGTCGGACTCTACCTGAGAAGATTGCAAACAGTAGTTACACTGCAAACTTTGTAAATACATGCCAGTTACCAAGCACCTGAATTTTCAATCAAGCAATCAGAATAGAGCTGGAAGGGATCTTGTTGAGGTCCTCTAGTCCAACCCCCTGCTCAAGTAGAAGACCCCTAGACCAAAGCTGTCAAACTCGTGGCCCGGATGCATCACATACTGGCCACATCCAGTTTAGCGAAGGGGGGGGGGGAAGTCCCAATACATCACGTGACACCTCCATGACGATGCGAGTTTGACACCTCTGCCCTTGACCATTTCAGATAGGTGGCTGTTCAATCTCTTCTTAAAAACCTCCAGTGATGGCGCATCCACAACTTCTGGAGGCAACTTCTGTTCTGCTGGTTAATTGTCCTCACTGTTAGGAAGTTTCTCCTTAATTCCAGGTTGCTTCTCTCCTTGATTCGTTTCCATCCCTTGCTTCTTGTCTTGCCTTCTCTGATGCTTTGGAGAATAGGGTGACCTCTTCCTCTTTGTGGCAGCCTCTCAAATCCTGGGCCCCCTTTGTTGTCATAAATTGAGGACCACCTGTATAGCTTTGAAATAAATGCAAATAATTACGTAAGTCACCTTTCTCTTGCTCGCCTAAATGTAATTTTCACTCTCCCATCGTCGATTGGGTCTACAGAAGCAGATTTCACAACCAATTGAGCAACAGACTATCCCCAGCCACATTTTAATGAAGTGCATTGTGCAAATATAGCCTGTGTGATTATTGATGATTCAGGGTGTTATGTAATCTGAGAGAGAGAGAGAGAGAGAGAGAGAGAGAGAGAGAGAGAGAGAGGGAGAGAGAGAGAGAGAGAGAGAGAGAGAGAAGGGGGAGGGAAGGAGGGAGAGAGGGAGAGGGAGAGGGAGAAAGAGTTAAATAAATTATACTTAACTGTGCAGAAATATATTTTGCAAATATTTTGGCAGTGCACAACTTGACCTTGCTTGAATCAACTTGAGCAATTGGCTTGGAAAGCACCTGCTGGGGTGTTCACTTCATTGGAAAAGATTTGCAGTCATGTTCCCTTAAGGCCCATCAGTGTCTCATTTTTATTTATCGAACTGAAAAGAAGAATGGCTCTCAGCTTTGGCCCAGGCAGGGACTGAGTTTGCAGTAAACTTTTTTCCTGCTTGCATTTCTTTTTTTTTTTTTTTTTTTTATTGCAAAAGTTTTACAATTACATTTTCACCCCTTTTTTTCCCCTCCCCCGCTACCCCCCCCCAAACTTCCCAACCTCCCTAACCCACCTTAACCCTCCCCTCCCCCCCGGACTTCCTAATATACTCATATCAGATAAAAGGAAAAAACCCTCCTTTATATATAAGACTTAAACCCCTCCCTCCCCCTTACAAATTTTCATCTTCATTACCTTAACCTCTTTCTATCTTAATATAACGTTTTCAAATAAATTTTCCTCCTGATTACCTTAAAAATATTTCTATCATAATATAACATTTTCTAACAAATTTTCATCCTCAACCTTAAAAAATTTCTATCTTAATATAACATTTTCTAGCAAATTTTTATTCTCAACCCTAAAATATTACTATCTTGCTATAACATTTTTAAATAAAGGCTATTTGATACTTCCTAGTTTGATATTTATGCTGAACATAATCTATCCACTTCTTCCATTCCCATTCATAAGTCTCTTGAGAACAATCTTTTAAATATGCTGAAATCTTCGCCATCTCTGCAAACTGCTTGCATTTCTTGATCGACAAAAGACTGCACTATAATTGTTTTATTTTATTTTTTTAAAAAAAACATTAATCATACACACACACACACACACACACACACACATATATACATACACACACACACACACACATATGTATATATATATATACATACATACATATGTTTATATATATATATACATACATACATACATATATACATACATCCAGGCTATTTAACTCCCTTTTGAAGGTAAGCAATATTATGCAAAGGACTGAAAAAGAATAAATGAATTAAACGGAATAAAAGAAGAATGTGGAAAATGAGACAGGCATATAGCTAGTTCTAATTTATATCATGGAGTGGACAGCCATCGCAAATTTAATTAAATAGGTGGTCAGCATTAGGTGGACTTTTTTTATATAAACCCCTGAGGCCCAATATGGCTTTTGGTCAACTAAAGCTTTCACATGGTGCCTTTTAATAAGATGGAGGAGAGATTAAACAGCCTTGGTTATGTTTGTGACACGCGATATGCTGCTTGCTACTTCAAATGAAAATTTTGTGGAATATGGGCCTCTTTGGGCCAGTATGGAACATATACAGCGACAACACAATTTTATCTCAAGCATCTTGCTGCTATCCTATGCAAGATGGGATTTCAAATCTGGAGACTTGTGTGCAAACTAACGTACTCAGTTTGGTGTAGTGATTAAGGTGCTGTCCTAGAAATCAGGAGACAGTGAGTTCTAGTCTCACTTTAGGCATGAAGGCTGGTCGGGTGACTTTGGGCCAATCACCAGGAGAGTGTGAGTTCTAGTCCCACTTTAGGCATGAAAGCAATCTGGGTGACCTTGGACTAATCACCAGGAGACTGTGAGTTCTAGTCCCGCCTTAGCCATGGAAGTCGGCTGGGTGACTTTGAGCCAATCAATAGGAGACTGTGAGTTTTGGTCCTGCCTTAGCTATAAAAGTCGGCTGGGTGACCTTGGCCCAATCACTAAGAGACTGTGAGTACTAGTCCCGCCTTAGCCATGGAAGTCGACTGGGTGACCTTGGCCCAATCACTAGGAGACTGTGAGTTCTAGTCCCGCCTTAGCCATGGAAGTCGACTGGGTGACCTTGGCCCAATCACTAGGAGACTGTGAGTTCTAGTCCCGCCTTAGCCATGAAAGTTGGCTGGGTGACCTTGGCCCAATCACTAGGAGACTGTGAGTTCTAGTCCCGCCTTAGCCATGAAAGTTGGCTGGGTGACCTTGGCCCAATCAATAGGAGACTGTGAGTTCTAGTCCCGCCTTAGCCATGAAAGTTGGCTGAGTGACTTTGGCCCAATCACCAGAAGACTGTGAGTTCTAGTCCCACTTTAGGCATGAAGTCAACTTGGTGACTGGCTCAGTCACTATCTCTCAACCCAACCCACCTCACAGGACTATTGTTGTGAGGAAACTAGGAGGAAGGAGTATCACGTATGAAGGTCTATCATGTATGAACATTGCCTTTAGTTACCTATAAAAGACAGGACAAAAATAAAATCAATAAATAAATACTGTTGTGCATATCCTACTAATTTAAATGCCCTTTCAATATTAACATATAGCCATTGATTGCACCATAGCCTTAAATTCTTTCCATCCCAACCAGTGATGGGATTCAAAAATTTTTACTATCGGTTCTGTGGGCGTGGCTTGGTGGGCATGGCGTGGCGTGGCGTGGCTTGGTGGGCGTGGCAGGGAAAGGTACTGTAAAATCTCCATTCCCAGGGGAAGGATACGGTAAAATCTCCATTCCCAGGGGAAGGGTACTGTAAAATCTCCATTCCCAGGGGAAGGGTACTGTAAAATCTCCATTCCCAGGGGAAGGGTACTGTAAAATCTCCATTCCCAGGGGAAGGGTACTGAAAAACCCCATTTCCTCCCGATCAGCTGAGACTCGGGAGGCAGAGAATAGATGGGGGCGGGGCCAGTCAGAGGTGGTATTTACCGGTTCTCCGAACTACTCAAAATTTCCGCTATCGGTTCTCCAGAACTGGTCAGAACCTGCTGAAACCCACCTCTGACCACAACCCTTCTCATTTTCTCTTAACGTAGTTAAGTAAAGCAGCCTTTTCTCAAACAGGTACTGTTCCAGATGTTCTGAGATTACAGCCATTTTCTCATCCCAACACATATCAAATCAAATCTTTATTGTCAATGCATAACATGCATACCCATGAGATTGAATGAAGGCCTGGAAGGCTTCAATGCTGGAAGGTAGGGCTGAAAATGCAGATTCTGCAGAAACAGACTTGCAAAGAAACCTCTTCCTCCTTCTGTCTTTTAAAAAGCTTCTCCTTCTTGTGGCTTCGTACCCTGTTGCATTGTGTGTCAATTTCCTCCCAAAATGTCTGCTATCAGATTTAGGGTTAGCCAAGCACTCTCTGTCCTCCCTCGCTAGGAATGATTTCAGCTGAAGCAATACTTGATTTGCAGCTTAGATTCACACAACATCCATGAATGATTAAAAAAAAAAAAGCTTCTGGGTGGGTGGAACCGAAAATGAAGATTGTGAATTGTACCGATATAGATGTACGAATAGAAAAGAATATTTGTAGCTCAAGGTTGAACCGTGTGGGTCCTTGGTGCGCTCTGAGCTTGGTTGTTTTCTTGCAGAAGTTTCATTGCCTAACTAGGTAACACCATTGTTCTGTCCCCGTCCCACACGCACACACACCAACAAACGTCCAAGAGTTAAAAACCAAACCAGCCGACAAAATCCTTTTCCTTATGATAACGGAACTTGGCAGCAACCTAGTGGCTGCCTGCCAAGAGTTTATTACTCACGAAGAGATAACGTCTCTCCGCTTCTGGTACATCAAAGTAAAATGTTCAATAATTACAGAATAACTTAACTCCAAATATAATCCAGCAAAGTCCACGCTTCGACTCAACCCTTCCAAGACCGAGTGGCTGTGGCTGCCGGCGTCCCGGTATAGCTAGCTGATGCCATCGCTGGTTATTGGGGGCGAATCATTGGCCCCCACGGAAAGGGCCCGCAACTTGGGCGTCCTCCTGGATGCACGGCTGTCTTTAGAAGGGCATATGACGGCCGTGTCCAGGGGGACTTTTTATCAGGTTTGCCTGATACGCCAGTTGCGCCCCTTTCTGGATTGGGACTCCCTACGCACAGTCACTCAAGCACTTGTCACCTCTCGTCTGGACTATTGTAACGCTCTCTACATGGGGCTCCCCTTGGGGTACACCCGGAGGCTCCAACTGGTGCAGAATGCGGCCACGCGGGGGATTATGGGAGCGACTGGGCGCTGCCATGTGACTCCTCTCCTGCGCGAGCTGCATTGGCTTCCGGTGGACTTCCGGGTGCGCTTCAAGGTGTTGGTGATCACCTTTAAAGCGCTCCATGGCTTAGGGCCAGGGTACTTACGGGACCGCCTTCTGCCACCAATAGCCTCCCACCGGCCAGTTCGCTCCCACAGAGAGGGCCTCCTCAGGGTGCCATCGGCTAGACAATGCCGGCTGGCGACCCCCAGGGGGAGAGCCTTCTCTGTGGTGGCACCTACCCTTTGGAACAATCTACCCCCAGCGATACGAGTGATCTCCGACCTCCGGACTTTTCGTCGGGCCCTAAAAACTCATCTCTTTCAGTTAGCCAGTCTCTCTTGATTTTATGATTTTATGGTTGGTTTTAAATTTTGATATGGATTTTAAATTGATAAATTTTAAACTATGGGCCAAATTTAATTATTTTAAATCTATTTTTAATCGTATTTTATGTATAAATGTTCACCGCCCTGAGTCCGAAAGGAGAAGGGCGGTATAGAAATTGGAATAATAAATAAATAAATAAATAAATAAATAAATAAATAAATAAAGTAAGTAAGTAAGTAAGTAAGTAAGTAAGTAAGTAAGTAAGTAAGTCTATAGCAAGTAAGTAAGTAAGTAAGTAAGTAAGTAAGTCTATAGCAAAAGTCCGGCAATGCAGAATGGCGTGGAAGCTTTCAGCTTTGTTCGTCACAAGGTTTGACTGGCCACCACGCTCCCTTTTATACCCTGTGGGGTGTGGTCCAGTGACTCAGCCTAATCTCGGGCACGCCTTTTCTTCTGTTGCGTGCGCTTATCCCTGCGATGCTGCTGTGGATCCAGCCAAGACTCATTACTCTCATCACTGTCCACCTGTGGCTGCATGGACGTGCTTGGGCCCGGCCCTATCTCTTGACCTTCGGTGGACACCGAAGGCATTGCCAGAGAGGAGGGTCCTGGAGAGGGAGGCCTTGCCAACTCCTCTCCTTCACTCTGGGAGTCCTCTCCTGCCGATGACACAGGCTCAGGTAATGGAGCCACAACAACCATCAGTGCTAGAAGGAAATGGTGTTTGTTTTCTATAGTATACAAGGGGCTTGCTCTGTCAGTGTTGGTGGGAGAAAGAAGAATGTTGCTTCCAAGAACCAACATTGACAAGGCAAGCCGCTTGTATATAAACAGAGAGCAAACTCCACTCCCTTCTGGCACTGATGATGTTACCTTGTTGGGTAATGAAATGTCTGCAAAAAAAAAAAAAAATAGCCAAGTTCAGAGAGCATTTAAGGATCCCCACAAATCTACATATCTGCATCGGCAGATTTGCTTTATTATCATTGGGTTGGTATTGCCGTGACAGCAATGTCCTTTAAAATGAATGAAAAGCCAAATTAAACTGGTCAAAGCCCGTTTGAATTAAGATTCAATCAATCTTGCAGTTAGATTCATGTTTACTCTGATGTGGCATGCAAAACGTTTTCACGCATGATTTGTAGGACAGGAGCATCTCACTGGCTAAAATACAAGTAGCCCTCGCCCTTCGACCACAATCGAGCCCAAACTTTTTGTTGCTAAGCGAGACCCGAGTTAAGTGAATTGGGCCACATTTTACAACCCCCAGCAGCCAAATCAGACGAGGAGCAGGCATTCCCTCTTCCCCCTGAGAGCTCCGAGGGGGAAGAGGGAATGGAGCTGGCAGAGAGAGAGAGACAGAGGCAGATGGAGAGTCAACAGCTCCCAGGTCTGGAGGTGGCTGATGAGGAAGAGGAGGAGCAGCTGGGTCCAGTGCCTGACACCTGGATACACAGAAGGCAGAGGAGAGGAGAGCAGTGGAAATCTATGGGCCGGTCCTTTGGGACAGAAGAGCCACCACTGCTAACGAAACCCCACCCTAGCTCTGGGGATAAAAGGCAGGGGACGGAGATGAATAGATGTGGCAGACAACTATTCATCTCCCTGCCAGACAGACTTGTTATCCTGCGTTGAGAGAGAAACTTTTTTGCCGGGGCTGCTGGCGCTCCTAATAAAGGAATAATTGATTTAAATACAGAGGGTTTGTCATGTTTGGGGAGCTGGATCAGAACATATATAAGTCACTTTTTTTTCAGTGTCCTTGTAATTTTGGACGGTCACTAAATGAACCGTTGCAAGTTGAGGACTAGCTGTTTTGGATTCAGCTTTTTTTTTTAATTGCAATGTTTTTGGAAGCCTTTCTTGCCCCATCTCCTCTCTTTTAGGAGCCACTCTTTTTAATGTCCTTTTATCAATTTTATTTTATTTTTTTATCAATTTTGATCCTACCATTGCTGAAACATCCCTTCAGTTAGGAGAGGACTTCTTATCCAATTATCTTAATGATACCTTCACGGCATGGGCCCGGGGTACTTGCAGGACCATCTCCTACCGGCCTCCCACCGCCCAGTGCGCTCACATAGGATTGCCCTCCTCCGGGTGCCATCGGCCAGACAATGTCGGCTGGTGGCGCCCAGGATGAGGGCATTCTCTGTGGTCACACCGACCCTCTGGAATGAGTTACCCACTGGGCTCTGGACGGCCTCTGACCTCCGCACTTTCCGCGGCGACCTGAAGACATGGCTTTTTCAGCAAATTCCCTGATCGGCCGGGAGTTTTAATTGCTTGGGGATTTTAAATTGGATTATTTTAATATCATTTTATTGTCGTGCTGTTTTATTTTGCGAGCTGCCCCGAGTCTTATGGGAGAAGGGCAGCATATAAATACGATAAATAAATAAATAAATAAATAAATAAATAAATAAATAAATAAATAAATAAATAAATAAATCTGATCTACATAACCATGCATTCATGAGTGCATCTAACATACAACTCTAGCAAAAAAATCTTTTTTTAAAAAAAACAACTGTTAGAAATGGGCCTGGCCGTCCATGCCACGGATTTTCTGGCGGACAAGGGAACCATTCTAAAATTAGACTCTGCCATGCAGGAAAAGCTTGGAGCACTTAAGTTCCTTTTGCAGTAATATTTCTTTTCTGAGATAAGCATAATAATGTGTCACATTAGCTCCCGCCGTTATGCTTCAGGGCGCAAGGCACTTAGGTGACGAGTAAAACAAGCAATTAAGTGTTTATTATTGAGGTTTGCCATCAGGACTGGTGCCTGGGAGAGGAAGTCATGAAAAATGGAATACAGGAACTCCATCGTAAGCTACGATTTGAGTTGACGTGGTTTTCTTGGGAGCATAAGATAACAGAAGAACAGAGTTCTTCAGAGTTCTTCAGAGTCTCCCCTACTCAAGCTGGAGACTTTATATCATTCCAGACAAATGGTTGTCCTATCTCTTTTCAATATAAAATTTTCAATATAAAGTATTGACTGTTCATTGAAAGTACCAAAGGGCATATCTTCAGACAGGACCATTTTCATTTGAGAAGGCTCATTTGACAAAGGATAGAAAAGTGACTTCACATTTGCTGCACATTTAATCTCTGGCCTCCATCGAAGTCTAAGAACGAAACTGGGTTTTCATCACTGAGTACTAGGAACTTAAACACGTTTTTTCACGCTTCTTTCAATGGAAGTAGGAAATGTAGATCTTAAAAAATCAGCTTGAAAGGCTTCCTAATGAAGTAGAAGAAGCCTTGGTAGTACAGTGGTTTAATGCACCCTGTTATTAACACAGCTGCCTGCAATTACTGCAGGTTCGAATCTCGCCAGGCTCAAGATTGACTCAGCCTTCCATCCTTTCTAAGGTAGGTAAATTGAGGACCCAGTTTGTGGGGGCAATAAGCTGACTTTGTATAAATATACAAAAGTATGAAGGCTATTGCTTAACGCATTGTAAGCCGCCCTGAGACTCCGGAGAAGGGCGGCATATAAATCTTTTTTTTTTAAAAAAAAAGAAGAACCTCTATTATTTTTCCCCCTTAAAACCACTGATAAAACTGTTAGTATTGACTTAATGCAAAAGGGAGTCTCATCAGTAACGGAAGCTGTAGCCTGTGACGAAACCACAAAGGAAACGGAGAGGGCCGGCGTGAAACCTTGTGTTGCAAAGACACACACTCAGAACTACCCAAACTGTTGCGACGCAGCCAAAAGAAGTGCAAAGAACTGGCCATAATTCTGAGATCTGCACCAAGACATGAGGTACCGTGTCATTTTGCCTTTCTCCCCCTCCTTAATGTGTCTTCTATTTTCACTTGAGAGTAGTTTCTCCTACGGGACCTGAAGGGTGCTGAGATGTTGAGCAGCAGGTCCCACGGCAGAGGTTGCTCTGAAAAATCGGTACCGTTCTTCTTCAAAGACTCAGTTTGGCAAGTGTTAGAACAATTGATGAATTGAAAGTCAGACCAATTAATCAGCGGAACGACTTTCCTCCAGATATTGTGGGTGTGGTAACACCGGAAGTTTTTAAGATACTGGACAACTTTTTGTTTGAAATGGTGTCGGGTCTCTGCAAGTGTTCCAGAGGTTCTGAATTTACTTTCCTCAAGAAAACACCATCCTACCGCTGGAATAACTAAGTAACTGTCTTGTAACTTAATTATTATATGGTGTTGTGGAAACGTTACTCTCGCGCCCATTTTGAAAACTAAACGAGAGTGTATGTGGGATCGGAGGCGATGATCATGGTTCGTTGTATGGTCAGCCAGATGTTGAGACTAGGCTTGGCTCTTTGGTCCACCTATCGAGACCTTCCCAAGGAATTCTATTATTGTTTTTTTCATCTGGAAGAACTCTTCACAGGAGTGCCTTCAGTGGATTAGCAGCCATGTTGCGTTTTATCTATCTTTCACTTTTATGCACCTCCCCTCTTTCTTTTCTTCCTCTTTTGCCTTCTGCTGGTTTCCCCGTTGATACATTTTGAGCTTCTAGGGTTGGTTCGTGTTATGTGAAACCACTGCTCTAAGAACTTAATATGAATCATCTGAAGCAATGGGGCTCTTGTTCCCTCTTTCCGTAACCGTAAAGAGGAGATTCTGAATTTCAGGTCCCAACTAACTGCTGTTTAGTTTCTGTCTCTCAGGAGAGTTAATCTACCTCCTCAAAGATCATTAGAAGAAAGAGCTTCTACCTTAAGGCCAACTGCTTTAGAAAACACCTCAGGCGTTTTATAGGTGTCATTTAACACCGGCGAGATTGGCTAAAATGTATACAAATATGAAGCTGGAGTGCTGGAAGTGCAAGTACAAAGATTATAAAGTGGTACGTTATGTGGTTTTGATTCTATGCCTATATTTATACAACCAAGCAGGAGTGCTATTCAGCAGGTTCTGACAGGTTCTGGAGAACCGGTAGCGGAAATTTTGAGTAGTTCGGAGAATCGGCAAATACCACCTCTGGCTGGCCCCAGGAGTGGGGAGGGAATGGGGATTTTGCAATATCCTTTCCCTGGAGTGGGGAGGGAATGGAGATTTTGCAGTATCCTTCTCCTGCCACGCCCACCAAGCTACGCCCGCAGCACCGGTAGTAAAAAAAAATTTGAATTCCACCACTGCAATCAAGGATTGTATTAGCTTTTTTTCGCTGCCACCACACACTACTAGGAGAAAATACCCCTTGTGTTTTCTCTCTGCCAAGACAATGGTGAAGCGGGAGTCGTAAAAGAGAGACTTATTTTTCCGCTTAAAAATAAGCGGAAAACTCTGCATCTTCCTAGGGAATTTTGCATCCTTGGAACGTGCTCTCCAAAATGGGTCTGATTACGATAAGTCCCATGCGTGTTTTTGAAAATCGCTTCCCCTGCAAAGGCACTATAGAAACGTCGTCAAACAAAATAACGCCAGCGTTAGAAAGAGTTCTCTTTCAGGAGAATTTTTTGTTTGTTTTTTTTTTAAAAAAAGGAAGCTCGGATAAATAACATCTCGGCAAGTTGCATCCGTGTTCCTCTGCTGCCTTTTGTGCAAAGCCTGACCTTTTAAATGCATGCTGAAGGACACCGATGTAATGGCGTGGAAGCAGTGTGTGCTATAACTGCATTTGGTGTAAATAATGATTGTTGCAAATAAGCACCTCCAACTCGTTGCCTTTCAAACGGGCTTGTTCTGCATCTCTGTTCCAGTGAGGTTGCCAATTGGGTTTTGTCTACGGATTTCCTACATTGGTGTGATTTAGGGAATCTGGGAAATTCCTCTCAGTTTACAATCCATTGGAGGATGGAATACGGTGTTTGACGATGTATCCTACACCCCATCAAGGAACTGCCAAGCAAGGTAACGGTAATCAGGTCAACCAAAGAATCTCTTAAGATCAGTTCCACCTACACAGACAGGGCAAACCACTAAGTGCAGGGTTCCCCAACCTGTGGGCCACTGCCCACTACTGGGCCCGGGGCCTATTTGCAATTGGCACGCGTGAATGGCTGTCTGATGTGTGCGCCAGCATCTCTATCTCTCTCTCTCTCTCTCTCCCTTCCTTCCTTCCTTCCTTCCTTTTTCTTCCTTTCTTTCCATCCTTTCTTTCTTTTCTTTCTTTCTTTCTTTTCTTTCTCTCTCTGTCTTAATCCCTTCCTTCCTTCCTTCCTTCCCTTTCTTTCTTCTTCTTTTCTTTCTTTTTCTTTTTTCTTTCTCTCTCTCCCTCTGTCTCAATCTATTTCTTTCCTTCCTTCCTTTCCTTTATTCTCTTTCTCTCCCTCTCTCTCTTTCTTTCTCTTTCTCTCTCTGTTTCAATCTCTTCCTTCCTTCCTTCCTTCCTTTCCTTTTTCCTTTCTTTTTCTTTTTTCTTTCTCTCTCCCTCCCTCTATCTCAATTTATTTCCTTCCTTCCTTTATTCTTTCTTTCTCTCTCTCTCTCTCTTTTCTTTCTCTTTCTGTCTCAATCCCTCCCTCCCTCCCTCTCTCCCTCCCTCTCTCAATTTATTTCCTTCCTTTATTCTTTCTTTCTTTCTCTTTCTTTTCTTTCTCTTTCTGTCTCAATCCCTCTTTCTTTCTTTCTTTCTTTCTTTCTTTCTTTCTTTCTTTCTTTCTTTCTTTCTTTCTTTCTTTCTCAGAAGACATATTCCAATAGGACAGCTACAGAGAGATTGACTGCAATCTGGTTCAGCTCGCAGTCTGTCTCACTTTTAAGAATTCAGCACCCTGCAGCATTTATTTTGGTATGGTTGTCTCAAGTTTGGGCTATCAACTTGCATCTAACAACTTATGTTGCTTCCCCACCCAAGCTAGAGCATCTGTATGACCTCATGGATGACTTTTGAGGCTTGCCAAGACATGGAAGGAGCCAGACTGCTCCAAGCTGCTCCTTTTTAGCGTGCAATTGGGTTTTGTTTGGGATGGAGGGTATTTTCTGCATTCAAGTTATTTTTGACATAATATCCCAAAGGTGTTTTTTTTTTCCAAAAGGCAATCGGACTTTTCGTTGTTTTTCCCTGAAGACGTTTCGCTTCTCATCCAAGAAGCATCTTTAGTTCTGAAGATGCTTCATGGATGAGAAGCGAAACATCTTCAAGGAAAAACGAAGTCCAGTTGCCATGATCTGGATAACTGAGAATCTCCAAAGATATTTTGACATAAGGATTAGCAAATTGAATTCTTCTATCATGTGGCTGTAAATATCAAGTTGGCCAGTTGGCTATCCAACCTAAAGCCACAGAAGACAATAGAAGACTCTTCAAAGACTAAAATAATATATATGGCTTTTGTTCCTGTTCTATAAAATAAAATCTGACAGGTATAATACCATTAAGGGTTTTATTAATGGCTGTTAGAGGTGTGTTAGCAAAATATCTGACATATCTGAAAGAAAAACTGGGCTGATAAAGAATGGCCTTATTAAAATGATGCTCGAAGTAGTAGCCATAGCAATACCTACTACTGCTCCTGCTACTACAGCCGCAGCTGCAGATTTATTAATGTCTGAGACAATAAAGCAACATGTGGAAGTTAGCTGTCTAAATTTAAATTTTAAGGAGAAAGAGAGAAAATGTAGTGAACAGCACATGCAGATAAAAGCAAATTAAAGTAATGATTGCCAAGGTTGGCTACCTTGGGTTACATTATCCAGAAATTAGATGAGAGCATTATCTAGAAAACAGGGTGAAATCTTCCACTTCTAATTAAGAGTGTCCTGCCTCCCTTAAGGCAGTCTTTGCTTCTCTCTCAACCCTCTCCCTCTCTCTTTCCTTCCCCCTCTCCCTCCCCCTCTCTCCCCCTCTCCCTCTCTCTTTCCTTCTCCCTCTTCCTCCCCTCTCCCTCTCCCTTTCTCCTTCTGCCTCCTCTCTCTTGTGTGTGTATGTCTTTCATTTTTCATTCCTGGTGACTACCTGGGCACATCCTTCTTGGCAAGATTTTGGCATTGCCTCCTTCCTAAGGCTGAGAGGGATGGACTGAGAGAAAGTCACCCAGCTGGCTTCACACTTAAAGTGGGACTAGAACTCAGGGTCTCCATGTTTCTAGCCTAATGCTTTAACCACTATACCAAAGGTCTACAGAAATTCTCAGTCATCCAGGTCACCGTTGTCTCAATGGTGCTTTTTCAAGAGGCAACTGGACTTTCTTTGTTTTTTCATTGAAGACGTTTCTCTTCTCATCCAAGAAGCTTCTTCAGTCCTGAAGGAGAAGAACTGAGGAAACTTCTTGAATGAGAAGCAAAATGTCCTAAGGAAAAGCAAAGAAAGTCCAGTTGCCTCTTGAAAAAGCATATTTGGGACACTACAGCAATTTTTTCTTTTCTTTTAGAGTCCCCTGAGAAAACATGTATAGTATGAAAGGGAGGGAGGGAGGGAGGGAGGGAGGGAGGGAGGAAGGAAGGAAGGAAGGAAGGAAGGAAGGAAGG
Organism: Arizona elegans; assembly: GCA_022577455.1. Classification (NCBI taxonomy): domain Eukaryota; kingdom Metazoa; phylum Chordata; class Lepidosauria; order Squamata; family Colubridae; genus Arizona; species Arizona elegans. Next base: position 83,837,146 of record JAKOOJ010000007.1, on the reverse strand, counting down.
AAGGAAGGAAGGAGCGAGCTGGATGGGAGGAGGGAGGGAGAGAAGAAGGAAGGAGCTGGAGAGGAGGAGGGAGGCAGGGAGGGAAGAACGAGCAAGCTGGATCGGAGGAGGGAGGAAGGAAGGAAGGAGCGAGCTGGATGGGAGGAGGGAGGGAGGGAAGAAGGAAGGAAGGAGGGAGGAAAGAAGGAAGGAGCGAGCTGGATAGGAGAAGGAAGGAAGGAAGGAGAGGGAAAGAGGAAATAAGGAGGATGAGGAAGGGAGGGAGGGAGGGAAGGATAGAGAAAGGGAAGGGAGGGAGGGAGGGGCCAAAACTCAGGCTACTAACAATATTCTTAAATATCATTTCAGTCCAAACCACATTATCAAAAATAAAACACTATAAGCAGTTTCTACATTACGGTTCAGTGGTTTGCATTTTCTAAAAATTGGGACAATGCCAAGTCACATTTCTCTATCAAGATCCAACCAAATAATGCAACCCAATGAATCTTTTCTAAAACCTAAAATGTCTTGTTTGTGCATAATAGGAATTACAATAAGGGCCCCCTTCCTCCCAAAACAATCATATTTGATGGCCAACAGAAAATCCCCAGCTTGTTCTCTGACTGTGACAGAATGTGCCAGTTTGAGCTAGTGATGAAACTAGGCGATAGTGAGTTCTAGTTTCACTTTAGGCATAAAAGCTGATTGGGTGTGTTAGGGCCAATCCCTAGGAGACTGTGAGTTCTAGTCCCACTTTAGGCATGAAAGTCGTCAGCTGGTTGACTTTGGGCCAGTCACACACTCTCTCTCATCCCAACCTACCTCAAGGGTTGTTGTTGTAGTAGGGATAATAGGAGGAAAGAATATTTAACTAGATTTGTTAAAATCTATGAGAAGGCAAATATCGAATAGTGAATTACAAAAGCTGAATATACATGTTGATACGGGAAGCTGTAAAATTATATTACACTGTTATGTTGTTTGTGTTTTTATTTGTATTTGTATTTTTTCTTTTTCCTTTTTTCTTTTTTACTTGTGGTTTTTAAACTTGGAAATGTTCAATAAAAACTATTTTTTAAATAAAAAGAATATGAGGCACGTACACTGTCTTGAATGAATTATAAAAATAATAAAGACAGGATTTTTCAAAAAAAATTAAATGTAAAAACGTGTCTTGGATTCTGACTTTGTGGAAGACAAGAACAACACGGAATGAGACCAATGAGTAAATAGTCCTGCGTTAGGCTGTAATACTTTCTCACAAACACGAAAATTGTAGAATTGTTTTCCTTTGCTGATATGAGGTGTATTAGAAAAACATTGCTATCTCAGCTTTCTCCAAAACCCTTGCAACGAAAGACAACAGTACAGCTAAATCCCGCATAATCCTACTGTTGCTCCACTCGGGGGCCGCTTCTGACCTATATTTTATAACTTGGTGCCATTTATTTATTTTAAAAATCTAGCGCATGGCTTTATTTTCACGGCTGTGCTTTACACGGGTTAAAAAACAGTCTTGAGTTTCACCGTCTGGGCACTTAGGGCGAAACTTCAGCATCAGGAGATAAATTAGCTTCAAGTGGCGTGATTAATTCTTGCCAGCCCCCTTCAAAACTGAAACGGGGATCATGTTGTTGTGACTTGAATTTTGCTTACATGCTCACATTCCATAGTAATGGGATTCTCCCTTTGCAAATAGCGACATTTGGTGTCATGGAGGAATCCCATCTTTCTGATGTCAAAGATCAGATTGCACGGCTCCATGATAATGTTTTGTGTTGAGAAACCTGGTGTCCCTCCTCTTCCTCTCCTTCTCCTTCTCCTTCTCCTTCTCCTTCTCCTTCTCCTTCTCCTTCTCCTTCTCCTTCTCCTTCTCCTTCTCCTTCTCCTTCTGCCTTCAAGGATAAGTCCTTTCTTGACAGATTTCCACAAGTGGTTTTCCATTAACTCCTTCCTAGGGCTGAGAGAGAGGGCCTGACCCAAAGTCACCCAGCTGGCTTCAAGCCTAAAACAGAACTTGAACTCACAGTCTCCTGGTGATTGACTCAAAATCACCTAGCTGGTTTTCATGCCTTAGGACGGAGTGGAACTCATAATCTCCTGGGGGATTGACCCAAACCCAATTGGTTCTCCTGCCTGAGGGTGGGACTAGAACTTGCCATTTCTTGGTGATTGGCCCCAAAGTCACCCAGTCAGTTTTCATGCCTATAGCAGAACTAGAACTCTCAGACTTCTGGTGATTGGCCCAATGGCCTAAAGTCACCCAATTGGTTCTCCTGCCTGAGGGTAGGACTAGAACTTGCCATCTCTTGGTGATTGGCCCCAAATCACCCAGTCAGTTTTCATGCCTAAGGCAAGACTAGAACTCTCAGATTCCTAGTGATTGACTCAATGGCCCAAAGTCACCCAATTGGTCTCTCCTGCCTAAGGGTGGGACTAGAACTTGCCATCTCTTGGTGATTGGCCCAAAGTCACCCAGTCAGTTTTTATGTCTAAGGGCAGAACTAGAACTCTCAGACTCCTGGTGATTGGCCCAAAGTCACCCAACCAGCTTTCATGACTAAGGTGGGACTAGAACTGAGTTTGGTTTCTCTTCCGTTGCCTTAACCACTGTACCCAACTGACTCTCTGGAGCATTACAGAAAAATAATTCCATTTCTATGTGATGTATTCAAAGACATCTGTAACCTCCAATCTTCTCCTGGTGAAACATAACCTGCCCTTTCCACTCCTTTAGTCCAAGCACTTTAAAAAAACCCTGCTGTTTCTTGCAGGAGCATCACTTGTTAAAAAGGGGCTTTGACATTTAGCAATTATTTCCTTTTATATCTAGTTGCAGACGATGGTGGTGCCCTCGGAAGTCATGCCATGCAATTACTTGAGACAACTCTTTAGAGCAGAGAACATTTGCAAGATGACCTGGGGGTTGAGAAACCTTTTTCGCTCTTCATTTTTAGATTGTGGTTTTATTACAAGAAAGCACCATTATTTTCGAAAGGCTGTATTCTTGTGAGGCCCAAGTTTCTCTTATTGATGAGCGGGTCGGTCTGTGGCCAGTCTGTCTGTGTCCATTTTGCATGGAATCATTTGTATGTTTCCCTCCTTTCTCCATCAATCTCCATATTTTTTTTTTTGAAAAGATATTAGGGAGAGTGAGGAGAGGGAAGGAGAGAGGGGGAGAGAGAGAAAGAGAGAGAGAGAGAGAGAGAGAGAGAGAGAGAGAGAGAGAGAGAGAGAGAGAGAGAGAGAGAGAGAGAGAGAGAATTTCTACATGCATATGCCCCTCTTACTTGCTTCCATGATTTTATCCTGAATCTCTTACATTAAGTGCAATATCATATATTTTTAAATCAACACTTAAGACTACTGCTGGCTGGAGAATTCTGGGAGTTGAAATCCACAAGTCTTAAAGCTGCCAAGTTTGAGGATCCCTGCTTTAGATAAAGCAATTGAGGGGAGATTCTTTGAATGTCTCCAACTCACAATTGTCTGTAGCAACGTTTCTCAACGCCAGCGACTTTATGAGGTGTGGACTTCAACTCCCAGAATTCCACTTGGCTGGGGAATTCTGGGAGTTGAAGTTCACACCTCATAAAGTCGCTGATATTGAGAAACACTGATTGATATAAATAGCACAGAAAAGGACATATTTCCTCTTTGAGCAGTGCTGTGGCTTTAAGAGAATGGTTTTGCAGATAAATGCCTGCACTGTAAATGTTCTGCAAAGTGAAGCCGTTTGTGTTTGATGAAGGGGGAGGTGGGGGGGGAGGATTTAAGAATTACCATCTTTAAGAAGACTTTTCTTAGAGGTTCAAACCCTCCCCACACTCCTCCCATGGCATGGCATATTACTTTATTCTAATCTGCCCGTTAAAGGGGTTGAAGGGGGTCACCCTGACCCCTCCGTTGTTAGCATTTCATCTCTTGACAGCTGACACCACTGTCGGAAAAGAAAAATATGGCTTGCTAAAAGGGCCCATTATCAGCCCTGACAGCTGCTTATTGTGGTCCTAGCCATGGCAGCCTTCAACCCCCTTCCTCCCGCTTCAAAAATAAAATTTTAAAAAAATTGCCCTTTTTATTCTTTTCAACCCAACTGAAGGTTGGAAAAGAAGAAATCGCACAAAGAGGCCAGAGACTCGGCTTGTCCATTAGCAGGATAAATCTCCCAAGAACCCAACAGATGTAATGCAACGTACATGTAATGCTGCAGGAGAAACCAGCTGAAGAAAAATGAGGTTTGAAAATGAGCCAGATCTGGTGGGGGGCTAGGAAGAAAAGCAAAATTCATAAAAACAATGTATGCATCTTCCTTCCGTCCTTGTTGTGGGGGGGGGGGTGTCTTTCGAATCCACCCGGACTTCCTAACAGAGAGACAAACAAACCATGTAAACATAACAGGAGAGCATAAACTGAGACACAAACATAACCATGTTTTAATTAGATCCTCATGCTGACACACAAAACAGGCCCCACCCTGATTAGATAAACACACACACACAGCATTTATGCATTTTGTCTGATAACACCTTGGGGAGAAAGTGCATTGACACATACACAATAGAATTCTTTATTCTTTATTGGCCAAGTGTGATTGGACACACAAGGAATTTGTCCTTGGTGCATATGCTCTCAGTGTACATAAAAAGACAAGATACATTCGTCAAGAATCATAAGGTACAACACTTAATGATAGTCATAGGGTACAAATAAGCAATCGAATGATATTAGGAAACAGTCAATATAAATCATAAGGATACCAGCAACAAGGTTACACTCATACAGTCATAAATGGGAAGAGATGGGTGATAGGAACGATGAGAAGATTAATAGTAGTGCAGACTTAGTGAATAGTTTGACATTGTTGAGGGAATTAGTTCAGTGGTGGGTTTCAAAAATGTTTACTAACGGCTCTGTGGGTGTGGCTTGGTGGGTGTGGCGTGGCTTGGTGGGCGTGGCTTGGCATGGCAGGGGAACGATACTGTAAAATCTCCATTCCCACCCCACTCCAGGGGAAGGTTACTGCAAAATCCCCATTTCCTCCCGATCAGCTGGGATTTGGGAGGCAGAGAATAGATTGGGGCAGGGCCAGTCAGAATTTTACTACCGGTTCTCCGAACTACCCAAAATTTCCACTACCGGTTCTCCAGAACTGGTCAGAACCTGCTGAAACCCACCTCTGAATTAGCTGTTTAGCAGGGTGATGGCGTTTGGGAAAAAACTGTCCTTGTGTCTAGTTGTTCTGGTGTGCAATGCTCTATAGCATCGTTTTGAGGGTAGGAGTTGAAACAATTTATGTCCAGGATGTGAGGGGTCTGTAAATATTTTCACAGCCCTCTTTTTGACTCGTACAGTATACAGGTCCTCAGTGGAAGGCAAAGTTGGTAGCAATTGTTTTTTCTGCAATTCTAATTGTCCTCTGAAGTCTGTGTCTGTCTTGTTGGGTTGCAGAACCAAACCAGACAGTTATGGAGGTGCAGATGACAGACTCAATCATTCCTCTGTAGAACTGGATCAGCAACTCCTTGGGCAGTTTGAGCTTCCTGAGTTGGCGCAGAAAGAACATTCTTTGTTGTGCTTTTTTGATGATGTTTTTGATGTTAGGTGTCCATGTTAGGTCTTGAGATATGGTAGAATCTAGAAATTTGAAGTCTCTACTGTTGATACTGTGATGTCTAGTATTGTAAGAGGTGGCAGTATGGGAGGGTTTCTCCTAAAGTCTACCACCATTTCTATAGTTTTGAGTGTGTTCAGTTCCAGATTGTTCCGGTCGCACCACGAGGCTAATCGTTCAACTTCCCGTCTGTATGCGGATTCATCATTGTCTCGAATGAAACCGATCACTGTTGTGTCATCTGCAAACTTCAGTAGTTTAAACTGCAGTCATTGGTATAGAGAGAGAAGAAAAGCGGAGAGAGCACACAGCCTTGGGGGGCCCCTGTGCTAATTGAACAAGTATCTGATGTGACAACACACATTATTTAGAAGAATCCTTGATGGTCTCTGAGTTTTGTGGTTTTCTTGTAGACCTTTCATTACCCAAACTAGGTATGGTGTGATGATGTTACCTAGTTTGGTAATGAAACATCCACAAGGAAACCACCAAGCTCACAGACCACCAAGGACCCCACAGTTCAACCCTGAGCTACAAATATTCTCCTTTGTTGGTAACACATTATTTTATGGACCAGAAGAAAATGAATATGCCTCCTTCAGCCGCTGCTGGTGAAGGGGACAAAGAATTCTGAAGATCCGTCCTTGGTTTATTAAGAGAAAATCCATGACTCTGTGATGAGGGGATAGTGGTCATCAGGTGGTTATCAGTATAATATTGCTATTTGGCCACCCATAAAGGGACAAGATGTACATCACAAAAGCTTGAATTTGTAAAGAAAAGTAAAGAGGAGGTAAAGCTCTTCTCCAAAGCACCTGAAGGCAGAACAAGAAGTAATGGATGGAAACAAATCAACGAGAGAACCAACCTAGAACTAAAGAGAAATTTCCTGACAGTGAGAACCATAAATCAGTGAAACGGCTGGCCTTCAGAAGTTGTGGGTGCTTTTAAGAAGAGAATGTCTGAAATGGTATAGGGCCATGTTGGCGAACCTATGGCGCGCATGCTGGAAATGGCACGCAGAGCCATTTTTTTGGGCACGCGAACCGTTGCCAAGCTCACCTGAAACTGCGCATGCGTGCATGCCCCAGCTGGTGTGGTGTTCAGGCCTCTGGTGCGCATGTGCGCAATTCAGGAGACCCAGCTGGTCTTCGGAGCTCCCCTGCGCATGCACGCGCGTTTGTGCATGCACGCGAGATTGTGCGCAGACAGCAGTTGTGTGCGTGGGCAGATGGTGGGGTTGTGCGCGCAGCACATGGAGAGGAGCTGCGCGTTACTGTGGATGGCAGGCCAGCACGTGCAACGCGCAAAGTGCGTTCTTGTTCGGCACTCGATAAGTAAAAGGTTCGCCATCACTGGTATAGGGTTTCCTGCTTGAGTCAAAGAGGTTGGACTAGAACAGGGGTGTCAAACTCAATTTCATTGAGGGTGGCATCAGGTTTGTGTTTGACCTTGGGGGGCGCCGGGGGGGCATGGCCAGGGTGGCGTGGCCAGCGTCATGTCACTTGTGTCAGGGCACCTGTGGCTGCCAGAGTGCTCTGCCAGCAAAAACGGCCCCCGAGTTCCGTTTTCAGCCGCGATGGCTCCTGCAGCCTTCTGCAAGCGAAAACGTCGCTCAGGGTTGAAAACGGAGCCTGGGAAGGCTGCACGCGGCCCTCCTGAGTTCCATTTTCGCTGACAGAAACACCACAGGCAGGTCTTTCACTGTTTCCGGGACGGCCCTGTGGGCCAGAGCTAAGCTCCCTGCAGGCCCGATCCAGCCTGCGGGCCTTGAGTTTGACACCCCTGGACTAGAATACCTCAAAGGTCCTGTTGTGGCCCGCCAGCGGCCTGCGCAGATCGTGGCTGATCCCAATGAAGAGGAGGCTGGTGTGGTGTCGTGCCAGCAGCCTGCACAGCCAGCGCTCACGTCAGACAGCGAGGAGGCTGAAGAGGATGTGGTGCCAGAGGCAAAGACTCGGCCTGGGCCTTCAGAACCTCCAGAGGCTCCTTCCAGTGGAGAGAGCAAAGTGGAGGAGCTTCTCCTCAATGCTCGAGCACGCAGGGCTGCCAAAAGGCAGGAGTGGCTACTCAGGAGGAGGAGGTCTACTCGAGAGTAAGGCTTGAGGGTAATTGGCCACTCCCTTAGCCTATTTAAGTCGTACGCAGCTAGTGCGTTCTTGCTGGAAACAACTCGTATTATTATCAGAGTATTTTGGTTTATCATATCTTGTTTTCTGGGCTGGTTGCCAACCTTTGCCGGTCTTGTTTATTCTTGCTACTTAATAAATTTTATGAGGACTGTTGGTGTGTGTCAATATCCTCGGAAATCCGGAGCTGGGGCAGAACAGGTCCTTTCCGACTCTGTTATTCTCTTAGTGGTATATATTGCTGTTTGGTTACCCATACAGGGACAGAAATGTGCAGGACAAAAGCTTGGAATATATACGGAAAGATGGAGTTTGTTTTTTGCTTGCATGTGGAGCTTTTGATGATGGTGATTGCAGTTCCACCTCCTCTTTCTTTACCCATGTTCCTGTATTGTGGAATCCTAGGTGTTCTCCGAGCTTGGTGACTTTCTTGCAGACAGTTTCCTTTCCCAACTAGGTAACAAGGTCATATAGCACTGATGATATTACCTAGTTGGGTAATGAAACGTCTGCAAGAAAGCCACCAGCTCAGGACCACCGTTCAACCTGAGCTACAAATATTCACTTCTATCTTCATCTATTATTTACACAGCAAGTTATGGCATGGAGGAAAAAGAATAACATCAACATCTGAAGATTTCACAAGTCGTCCAAGATATGTTTACATTTCCTTTGTCTTTCCTAACATTAGAGCAGCAACTCCCGGTCCAAGCATTCTCCATCTGTGAGGATTTCAACATCCAAAATTCCCCATCCGGCATGGGCATTGTAGTGAGTTCTAGGAAATGCAAACCACACATTTGGAGATGCTCCAGAGAAGAAAAGCTTTATTTCGTGTTTATTTATTATTTTTATTTTTTACAAAAAAGCTCATCCAACAACGTGGAATAGTGGGAGACATAAAATAGACAAATGGAACTTTTCATATTTCTTTTTTCCAGGATTTCATCAGCTCCATCCAACCAGAACTTTCTCAAATCTTCCTCCTGGGAGGTTTTTCTTTGGCACTGGGGAACAACAGTATAAAATTTAGTAAACTGCAAATTGTGTTCAGGTTTCTCCTCTTTATTCAGCAGGAATAATTAAGCTGTTTTCCATTAAATGCAAACTCGGTTCCTCCCCCAGTCATATTCTCCAGATACTCCACAGTATGTACAAACATTGTACAATTTCACTTACTCGTATTCCAAAGATACTGAGCACAATAACTTTACTGTCTCTGAAGGCTTCTAGCTTCAATAGCAACAAGTTCTCAAATCGTATGCAAGTACAGGTAGTCCCTGACTTACGGCCACAATGGAGCCCAAAATTTATGTTCTTAAGTGAGACTTTTGTTAAGTGCCCCATTTTACGACCTTTCTTGCCACAGTTGTTAAGCGAATCACTGCAGTTGGTAAGTTAGTAACACGGGTGTTAAGTGAATCTGTCTTCCCCGTTGACTTTGTTTGTCAGAAGGTTACAGAAGGGGATCAGGTAACCACGGGACACTGCAACCATCATTAATATGAGTCACTTGCCAAGCGTTTGAATTTTGATCATGTGATTATGGGTGATACGGCAGTGGTCGTAAGTGTGAAAAACGGTCATATGTCACTTTTCTTCAGTGTTGTTGTAACTTTGAACAGTCACTAAACAAACTGTTGTAAGCTGAGGACGACCTCTATGATGTGGGTTGCACAGTTTTAACAGACCATGTTGTAGGAACCCAGTTTTTTTTTCAACAAATTCTGCTGTAAACATGGCTTATTGTGATTTGCAAACCCAGCCTAAATCCTATGCCTTTAGTATTTAAATTAGGCATTCCCCCCCTCCATTTAGGACATTTCTTTTAGACAACGAGTTCAATAAAACAAGGAAAAATACAAAAACAAGACACTCTCTCTAGCCGAATGGATTTGCTCTTCCTGTTTCTTATGTTGTTCTGTCAAATAATACCTTCTAATAGAATAGAGCTGTACAGCGTTACAGGAATAACCCGAAAAAGTCCTTCAGACTCCATAGAAGCTTGAATATAGCCCTTACCTGCACCTTTTCAAATAGCTGTATTTTTTTTTTTCCTGGTGAAGTAGATGTTGTCAAAATTTCCATACAATCCCCCCCCCCCCCCGCAAAAAAGACACTGTTGCTTTAAATCAGGGGTGGGCTTCAAAAAATTTAGCAAGGGGTTCTCTGCCTAGTTGCTGGGTCGACGTGGCCATGGTGGGCGTGGCCTAGTCGGCCTCCTACATCACGGCGGGAGGCATTTTTGCCCTCCCCGGGCTCCGGAGGCTTTCCTCAAACCTCTGGGAGGGCGAAAACGGCCTCCCCAGGCTCCAGGGTCCCTCTGGCCTTCCGAACTTCCGGTAGGCCCATTTTTCTCCCTCCCCGAGCCTCCACGCACACCCTGCACTTACCTGCATCCAAAATGGGCCGTGTGGGGACTCCTGAGAGGGGAGGGGAGGGGAGGGGTGGGCGGGGCCAGCCAGGAATGGTATTTGGGGGTTCTCCAAACTGCACCTCTGCGAACCCCCAGCAGCCCACCCCTGCCTGCTTTAAGGAGTTGCAAAAAGGTACATGCCCAAAAGAATATTTTTTGGAATGAAATTGGAATAATTTTACAGTCCTAATAAAGAATGCATCTTACATTTGTTTCTTGCCTATCTCCCCGCTGATCTACCATGCAGCGCATAGTGTCAGTTTTTATGAGAATAGGCTTAATATATCTGGGTTTCAAAACAAATAAATTCCAGAAATACGGGAGCCTTCAGATGGCCCATCAGTGGCGGCATTCTAAGCAGCGTGGTGAATTTGTAAGTTAGTACAAATTTGTAAGTCAGCAAGATTCCTTCTACAACCCGATTTCCTTCTGGGTCTCAGTTTTACTCTGGGAGGGTCCCGGAAGCATCCTAAGAAACCAGAAACTCTGATACGATTGCAAATTTTGTAATTTTTTTTCTAATGTAAGATTGGGTGGTGAGAATGTGAACATATATGAGGCTGTTATCTGTCTAAAAGGAGATTGATTTTACAAACGAATTCCAAAGAAAATACGTATATTTTTACGTATCCATTCACCTCTCTGTTTATCTGTATATCTGTATGTATATATGTATTTCTAACTCTTATCCATTCAGCCATCTTTTACCTCTCTTTCTCTCTGTTCAATTTCCCTTAGCTCTTCCTTCCTTCCTTCCTTCCTTCCTTCCTTCCTTCCTTCCTCCTCTGCCTTCCTTCATTCTTTCCTCTTTTTTCTTTCCTTCCTTCAATCCCTTCCTCCTTCTGTTTTGCTACTTTCCTTCCTCTCTCTCTTTTCTTCCTTCCTTCCTTCCTCTCTCTCTTTCTTTCTTCCTCTTTCTTTTTCTTTCTTTCTCTTTCCTTCCTTCCTTCCTTCCTCCCTCCCTCCGCCTTCCTTCATTCTTCATTCTTCCCTCTTTTTTTCTTTCCTTCCTTCAATCCCTTCCTCCTTTTGTTTTGCTACTTTCCTTCCTTCCTCTCTCTCTTTTCTTCCTTTCTTCCTTCCTTCCTCTCTCCCTTTCTTCCTCTTTCTTTCTTTCTTTCTTTCTTTCTTTCCTTCCTTCCTTCCTTCCTTCCTTCCTTCCTTCCTATCCACATCTGTGTACATTTGTCCTCTATCTCAGACACACAGAGTACAGTTCCTATTTTCTTTTCTTTTTAAAAAAGCATGATGTTGCATAAGAACCAGGCTTTTAAAAAGAAGTTGCATAAGTACCAGAATTTCTTGAGGAAAGTGAAATGGCATAGCAAAGCCATGAATTAGCTCCTTCCGGTTGCTGTTGATAACTGCTGTGTAAAAAATTCCCAAAGCTTTAACCGCAAGCCCAGTGCTACCCAAAGTATTAATTCATTAATGAACGGTTCATCTGAATCATCCAGTAAGGACATAATGCAAACATTATAAGCGAGAAAGCAGCGATAGGAGGTATAAATACAGGTGGTCCTTGAGTCACGACCACCACAGAGCCCAACATTTTTTGTTGCTAAGCGGGACATTTATTAAGTGCTTTTTTGCCCCATTTTACGACTTTTTGCTTGCCATAGTTGATAAGTGAATCACTGCAGCTGTTAAGTTAGTAACGCAGTTGTTAAGTGAACCTGTTTCCCCCATTGACTTTGCTTGTCAGAAGGTTGCAAAAGGGGATCACATGACCCCGGGATACTGCAACCGTCATAAATGTGGGTCAGTTGCCAAGCCTCTGAATTTTGATCACACGACCATGGGGATGTTGTCAAACAGTCATAAATCACTTTTTCCAGTGCGGTTGTAACTTTGAACGGTCAGTAAACAAACTGTTGTAAGTCGAGGGTTATCTGTAGATGCCTTCCAAAGGACATTGTCCAGTCTGAAACCAGTCACTCTGACCAACGATGTAACAACCCATGTGATCTTCTACTGGATGAGTTATAAATGTATGGCCTCCATTTTCTGTGGAGATTCTCAGTCATCCTGGTCATAGTTGTCTCAAAGGTGCTTTTTCAAAAGAGAACTGGACTGCTTGTTGTTGTTGTCATTGTTGTTTTGAGGAGGCAGGAGAAGACACCTCATCAGTGTGATGCTAGGGAGATGGAAGGATAGCTATGAGCCGCGGTGGCGCAGTGGTTAGAGTGCAGTACTGCAGGCTACTTCTACTGACTGCCGGCTGCCTGCAATTTGGCAGTTCAAATCTCATCAGGCTCAAGGTTGACTCAGCCTTCCATCCTTCTGAGGTGGGTAAAATGAGGATTCCAGTTGTTGGGGGCAATAGGCTGACTCATTAAACTGCTTAAACAGGGCTGTAAAGTATGGTGAAGCGATAAATAAGTCTAACTGCTATTGCTATAGGTACTCCCCGGCTCTTGCGAACCGGTAGTGGAAATTTTGAATAGTTCGGAGAACCGGTAAATACCATTTCTGACTGGCCCCACCCCCAATCTATTCGCTGCCTCCCGAGTCCCAGCTGATCGGCTAGAAGGAAAAAAATTGTTTAAACTCTTGCCGCAGCACTTCAAAAGGCCGCCCTACAGCTGATCAGCAGTAAAAGGCAATGTGATGGTAGACCAATGCTCTCCAAAAACAAATGGGTAGACTGGTATGCTCCAAGAACAAATGGGTAGAACGGTTTTACCTCTGCTAAATCCTAAAGAATTGTCACATGACCATCAAACCACACCCACAAAATGAGCCACGCCCACAGAACCGATAGTAAAAAAATTTAGAACCCACCCCTGGTACTTACAGTTGAGACTGGATGGTGGGGAGATGGAAGGTCAGATCCTATCCTTCCATCTCCCCACCATCACAACTGATGAAGCTTCATGGATGAGAAGAGAAACATCTTCTTCTTCTTCAAAAACAAACAGACACAGTCCCTTTGCCTTTTGAAAAAGCACCTATGCGGAACAGGGATGGGTTCTACTTACCTTTACTACTGGTTCGCAACCAGAGCTTCTGCGCATGCGCAGATCACCCATGATGACGTCGTGGTGGATGGGAGGAGCCTCCCGCCGGTTTTACTACCGGTTCTATAGAACCGGACCAGACCGAGAGCAACCCAGCACTGATGGTAGCGTAAAGCTACAGTACAATATGATGTGTGCATTCATTGCTTGATCTTGCAAACATGTCCCAGCAATTTTGCCTTGTAGTTTTAAAAGATAGCTGAGTTGTTTTTCCAAGACTCATTCCTGATGCCATTTCAGTATCTGAGCACTTGCAAAAATTACAGTTTGGGATCAGTGGGGAACAGTTAGTTGGCTTAGGAATCCACTCCTATGGAAACGGAATAATCCATTGGTCAAACTGACAACTTGCTGACACAAGGAACCAGCCCCAAGTATTAATCTCTTCGGTATATGATATTTTTCAACCAGAATGTTGCCTCCATTTGGGAAATTGTGTAGGCAGCGTGCATTAATCATTTCTGTATCTTTTTTATCTACCAGGATGCTACATTAGGAACTCACTGGGTTGATTTACATGGCACACAAAGCCACCATTTATTTAAACTGTGATTTATTATGCTATATGAGACAGACCTATACTACATTCGCACAGTACAGAACAGAATTAACAGAGTTGGCAGGGACCTTGGAGGTCTTCCAGTACAACCCCCTCCTCAAGCAGGGAATCCTATAGCATTTCAGGCAAATGGTTATCCAACGTCTTCTTAAAAACTTCCAGTGTTGGAGCATTCGCAATTTCTGGAGGCAAGTCATTCCACTGGTCAATTGTTCTGACTGCCAGGAATTTTATGCTTAGTTCTAGGTTGGTCCTTTCCTTGATGAGTTTCCATCCGTTGCTTTTTGTCCTGCCTTCAGGTGCTTTGGAGAATAGGTTAACTCCCTCTTCTTTGTGGCAGCCCCTGAGATATTGGAACACTGTTTGCTATTATGTCCTTCTTTCCATTAAGCTAGGCATACCAAATTCCTGCAACCATTCTTCATATGTTTTATGAAGTCCCCTAATCATGTGGTACCTTGCTCAATAGTAGCAACTGTGAGAGGGATCTTGGAGTCCTAGTGGACAACCATTTAAATATGAGCCAGCCATGTGCAGCAGGTGCCAAAAAAGCCAACATAGTTCTAGGCTGCATAAACAGACGGATAGAATCAAGATCACGTGAAGTGTTAATACCAATTTATAATACCTTGGTAAGGCCACACTTGGAATACTGCATCCAGTTTTGGTCGCCACGATGTAAAAAAGATGTGGAGACTCTAGAAAAGGTGCAGAGAAGAGCAACAAAAAGGATTAGGGGACAGGACACTAAAACATATGAAGAATGGTTGCAGGAACTGGGTATGTCTAGTTTGATGAAGAGAAGGATTAGAGGAGACATGATAGCAGTCTTCCAATATCTCAGGGGCTGCCACAAAGAAGAGGGAGTCAAGCTATTCTCCAAAGCACCTGAGGGCAGGACAAGAAGCAGTGGATGGAAGCTAATCAAGGAGAGAAGCAACTTAGAACTAAGGAGAAATTTCCTGACAGTTAGAACGATTAATCTGTGGAACAACTTGCCTCCAGAGGTTGTGAATGCTCCAACACTGGAAGTTTTTAAGATGTTGGATAACCATTTGTCTGAAGTGGTGTAGGGTTTCCTGCCTGGGCAGGGGGTGGACTAGAAGACCTCCAAGGTCCCTTCCAACTCTGTTATTCTATTCTATTCTATTCTATTCTATTCTATTCTATTCTATTCTATTCTATTCTATTCTATTCTATTCTATTCTATTCTATTCTATTCTATTCTACTCTATTCTATCTTTGTTAATCTTCTCTGCACTCTTTCCAGAGTCTGAACATCTGTTTTATACTAGACGAGAATTTCTGTAAGAAAAGGAACAAGAGGACTCTGAATTTAGCCTCTAAGAAGGTGGAAGGCTCCTGTCACACCCCCCATGAACTTAGAAGGAAAAAAAAATTGTGGGAAAAAGTATACTATCTCTATGATTTTTCCATCAGCAAAAGTTAGAAGGTGGTGAGTCAGATGCCCCCTCCAGCTCCTTTTTAATTGCTCCTGGATCTCCCCCGAACTGTATGAAATTCTTTCCACAGCCATCAAAAAATAGAGCAATGAAATCATTCCCTGAATTTTTTTTTTCCTAAGGTGTGAAAATTAACATTCTGTACCTAACACGTCTATTTTAGTATCCTCTTTTGAAAAATGTGTCTTCTTCAATAAAAGGACAACATCAACCCTTTACCACCTGGGGCTCTAAGATGCTTGGGGGGAAAAAATGTGTATTTTTAAGCACAACCTTCCATTATCAAAGAGATTTCCAAAGGCTGCAACAATCGCAACTGGCATTGTCTGACCTGGAAGCGTTTTATTTATTTATTTCTTTATTTATTTTGCATGAAGGCAGAGATAATGCCAATCAGCAATTTCTCAGTCCACTGGCCTCCTCCGGTCCCTCCAGAGGCTGCAAAATAAAACTTGCACTTTCATTTTCGGAGGGAAAAAAATGCAGATTGAGCATTTGGTGGAGATGGACTAAAATGGCAGCCTTCCTGTTTCCATATTTGCAATTAATCCACATTTCTGACAGGCCCCCTGACAGCACCAGTGCAGGAAGGGAAACGAACAGCCCGTGTAATAAATCTCTGGAGGGACTCAGCAACTGCCGTAGGGCTCATTAATCTTGATTATTTCTCATAATAGTTAATGTCACAAATCATCCATTATTCCCAATCATTCACATAAAGTTAATATGTGTATATGTAAAGAGAGAGAGAGAGAGAGAGAGAGAGAGAGAGAGAGTTCTAGATAGCCCTGCATTGCGAGCAGCAGCTCAGCTTCCTGTACAATGATTCTAGCACGAAGGAAGGTTTTTTAAAAGATGCGTATCTTGACAGCTGTGAGATGAAAGCTAGACATACACATAAAGGGACAGTGGACAGCTACCATTTTTGGAAGAGAAATATACTTTAAAGAAAAACCTCCTTTGCGCCGAACTGACAACCTCAGAGAGAAGGTTTCTCGTTCTAATTAGCTTTCTTTTGGCTTTAAAGAAAGTCCATTTTGACCAAGAAGCTGGTTCATTTGAGTTTTGTTATGGTGCTTTTTTTTTTTTTTTGCTTTTCTCTATCAAGCAGGCTAGGGGACGCGGTGGCTCAGTGGCTAAGACACTGAGTTTGTTGATCAAAAGGTCGGCAGTTCAGTGGTTTGAATCCCTAGCACCGCGTAACAGAGTGAGCTCCCGTTACTTGTCCCAGCTTCTGCCAACCTGGCAGTTCGAACGCACGTAAAA
The DNA here is from genome assembly GCA_022577455.1 of Arizona elegans. Classification (NCBI taxonomy): domain Eukaryota; kingdom Metazoa; phylum Chordata; class Lepidosauria; order Squamata; family Colubridae; genus Arizona; species Arizona elegans. The sequence continues at coordinate 83,820,697 of JAKOOJ010000007.1, read as the reverse complement.
ATGCCAAGTAGAAAAATAGGGACCACCTTTGGTGGGAAGGGAACAGCGTTCCATGCACCTTTGGCATTTAGTCATGCCGGCCACATGACCACGGAGATGTCTTCGGACAGCGCTGGCTCTTCGGCTTAGAAACGGAGATGAACACCGCCCTCTAGAGTCGAGAACGATTAGCAGATACGTGAGAGGGGAACCTTTATCAAGCAGGCTAAGGAATCTTTGCTTGCCATGACCCCAGTTACTACTACAATATAAAAAAAGATGTTGACAGTCTGGAAACAATGCAGAGAAGAGCATCACAGATGATTAGGGGGCTGGAGGCTAAAACGTACGAAGAACGGTTGCAGGAATGGAGTATGTCTAATCTTACAACCAGTTGTTGAGTGAATCATTGCTGTTGTTAAGTTAGTAACATGGATGTGAACTGAATCTGGCTCCCCTATTGATTTTGATTGTCAGAAGATGATCACGTGACCCTGGGACATTGCAACTGTCATAAATATGAATTTTGATCATGTGACCATGGAAATGCTGCAAAGTGCATAAAACTCTGACGAGTCACTTTTTCCAGGGCCGTTGTAACTTCAAATGATCCCTAAATGAACGGTTGAAAATTGAGGACAATCTATACCATTGATGATTTATTTATTTATTTATTTATTTAATTTCGAATTTATATGCCGCACCTTCTCCCGAGGGACTCAGCCAGATAAAAACATACAATACAAACATTAAAAAACAATTAAAAGGATATATATTATTTTGGCCCCAATTTAAGATAACAAACCAATTAAAAAATTAAAAATATGTTAAAAAATATGTTAAGCCAGCCCGGCTTGCTGAAAAAAGAAAGTTTTAGGGGCACGGCGGAAGGCATCGAGGTCTTGGATTCTCCTTATCTCTCCTTATCTAAAACATGATGATGTTTTATTGGCTCGTTTGCAGAAGTTTGGACTTATTCCTCTTTATCAGACGCAACCAAAACTTAAAATAGGGATGTTTATGGAGATTCTCAGTCATCCCGGTCATGGTTGTCCCAAGAAGCTTCTCCAGCTCTGAGGAGAAGAACTGAGGAAACCATCCAGTCAGAGCTGGAGAAGCTTCTTGGTTGAGAAGCAAAATGTCTTTGAAGAAAAACCAGAAAGTCCAGTTGCCTCTTGAAAAAAAGCATCTTTGGGACATAACATAGGGGTCTTGTATTGCCCCCTGGAGGTACCATCTTGCCTCCCATGATATAACGCTAAGTCGCTGTTATAATTCTGCGGATCAGCTCTACTTCTGCAGAGTCAGAATTGAGCATCTCACGACTATAAAAGAGTGGATTTTGGAGAATAAACTAAAACTGAATCCAGATAGGGCAGGGTTGATTTTGTGGGCCAGACTTCAAAATCCAGAAGATTCCAGTTATGGATGGAGTGGGGTTCCGCTTCATTGAGAAGAAGCTTTGATAACCGAGGGTCCTTCTGAGTCCACCGGTGTTATTGGCCAGCGCTTAACATCAACGGTCAAGAGGGACTTTTTATCTACTCTGGTTGATAACACTAAACCATCCTTTGCTGTGGGATAATGTCAGATTATTCATGAACTGGCAGAGACATGGTAACAAGATCAGCCAATGAATGGGAGCTGAGACAGACTGGAGCCAGGGCATGTCTTAGTCTGCAGCTTCTGAGTCTGTGCTGAGAAACGAAACTGAAACCAGTTGGACTTGCATCTCTGCTATACTGCTGCCTGTGTATTTAGCTTGTAACTGATCTCTCTACTTGTTACCACGTTGAAATGAAACTGTTCTCTGCTGTTGGCATTGCATATATATTCTTGTATATAAAAAAGCTTTTTATTTAAATGGATCCTGCTGAATCAGTTATCTGTGTGTGTTTCTGGATTTGAGTTTGCAAGAAACTCTGACAGATAATGTCCTGACTTTAGTAAGGTCTGTGTCAATAACTAATTTGGATCTTAGAATGGGTCTTTGCCATAGCCTGGAAATTAACAGTGGTCCCAAAATGAGCCACACAAATGTCACGTGAGATCTTGTTGAGGTCCTACATCACTCTCAGACTATAACAACCCCGCTGTGCTCCAGTGCTCTTTACAGCCCAATTCCAAAATATCTGTGTTGTGTATAAAACACACATTTTATACAGTGTAGCTGTGAGCCACAAATATGACTGCCTGCGCATAAGTGATCAATGAAGCAATTTGTGGGTTCCATGAGAGAAATATTTGGCATCGGAGACCAATATAGCTTTCTTTGTGGCAAGACCTGCTGTATATAACTGAATAAATTGACTCTGAGGCTGAAACACCCCTTGCTCTGTAGTATTTTTAGGAGGGAACAGGCCTTAAAATGCCATTTTTTTCCTGTTTCTAAAACATTACTTTCTTTTTAATGGCTGTTAATGTTTTTATTGTAGCCTGTAAGCTTTGCAGAGGTGAATAGGAGATGGGCAACTTAGACATTTTCCAAAGAATTAGATAAATGCCATCTGGAAGGCCAGAAATAAGACCGAGTCACAAATATAAGATGGGTGGGTGGGTGGGTGGGTGGATGGGTGGAGGGAGGGAGGGAGGGAGGGAGGGAGGAGAAGGAAGGAAAGAAGGAAGGAAGGAAGGAAGGAAGGAAGGAAGGAAGGAAGGAAGGAAGGAAATGAGAGAAGGAAGCAAGATGAGAGAACGAATACATATATATAGGCATCTGAAGCAGGATTTATCCCCACGGCTTCTCCCTAATATATCCCATAATACCATAGAACAGAAAATGAATTATGCAAAGTGGAGACTATGCCAAGCAAAATGAGTTGAATTTGCATCATAGCTTCTTCTTTTTCTTTTTTCTTTTTTTGGAAGGAGTGTCCATCCATGCAAAATTGTACATCCTTCGTATTTTATTTTATTTTTTAAATTTTGATTCATATGCTACCCTTCTCCGGAGACTCAGGACAGCTTACAGTGCGTTAAGCAATAGCCTTCATACTTTTGTATATTTTATACAAAGTCAGCTTATTGCCCTCACAAACTGGGTCCTCAATTTACCTACCTTAGAAAGGATGGAAGGCTGAGTCAACCTTGAGCCTGGCAAGATTCGAACTTACTTTAGTTGCAGACAGCTGGTGTTAAATTACAGTGCCTTGTCTGCAGAGCTATCCAGGCTCCTGGATTTAGATTTACTATATTAGATTTAGATTTAGATATATAGATTTACTGTATATCTATATCTGTATCGTCTATATATTTCATGCATGCTTCTATTTACCTGTATAAAATTGTTGTGTTGAATGCCACTCTTAGGCGAATGAAAATTGAATATCAACTAATCACTCTATTCTCGAGTGACTATGTCCAGATGGGACTATTTGATTTCCTACCCCCACCCCCAATTCTTCCTGACACGTTATGCAAGGTGGGGGGGGAACCCAGAAATATGTTTACTTGTCAAAGCTTGGAATCCAGCAACTCATGTATTTGTGTGTTTTTAAGATTCAATTTACTTTTAATAAACCTTAATCCTAAATCAAGGCTGAATTCAAAATAGGTTATTATAGGAGTTTAGTATGCTGTACACTGCCTCTTGATGTTATCATTCAAGCTCTGTTATAGCTGTCTTGGGATGACCAAGAAATGTTTAATTTTGGATATCCAACTGAAGAAGTGTTTTCTTTTTTTAATAAAAAAACCCACCTGTTTTCAGTAAAATCAAAAAGGTAGACGGGTGAAGATGGAGTTTATCCAAGCTCTGTAATTCCATAGTAATTCTATTGCTCCCTTTCTTCCATCACACACACACACATACAAACACACACAGAGAGAGAGAGAGAGACAAATAAATTTGGCGTCAAGCAGACAAGCAAGTTATCATTGCTATAAATATTCTCGCCGGTTCATTTCCCGAGTTTTAGAATATTATTTGCATGTCAGAAATGATGCCTCGTCCTTATGATGCCTGGGAAAGCAATCTAATTTTGCATCTCAGGTTGCCCCTTAAAAAGAAAGAGAAATTTGTTTTTTGTTTTTTTTTCATGAAGTGTAAAACTCAATTTGTAGTTCTGGGTATAAAACATGACTTTACGGCAGATTAGTTTGCCACAAATTTTGCTCCCGTCTTGACAGGGCATTGGGGAGGGGGAAGGGGGGTGGGAGCCACCAGCAATATAAAGTGGCATTGTAGGCAAAAATGACATTTCCCCCCCTCTCAATGGGGAGGAAGAAATAAAATCACAAGCATGGATAGATAGAAAGCATTAATAGCCAATTTATAGGTTTGGAGGCTGGTATGAGGTTTTTCTGAGCAGGTAGACTGGTAGCAAATTTACCATTCAAACAGTCCCCTTAATCCATTCCAAAACCTTTTGGAAAAATAAGGAGATTAAGATGATTATCTTTTAGGTTGCTGTTACAGCCGAGAATCAGAATCAGAATAGAGCTGGGAGGGACCTTGGAGATCTTCTAGTCCAGCCCCCTAATCAAGCAGGAGATCCTATCCCAGTGATGGCTAACCTTTTTTTCCTCGGGTGCCGAAAGCGCGTGTGTGCCCACATCCATAATGCAATGCACCCCCGTGTGCCCTGCCCCCCTGCGCATGCGCGCGCAACCCCCGTGCTCTCCCGCCACCTGTGTATGCATGTGTGACCCGCCTGTGGCCTGTTTTGGGCCTAGGAGACCTCCCTAAAGCCTCCTGGGACCAAAAACGGGCCATGGGGGGACACCACCTCCGCTCCCCACGCAAGTGACCCCCCCACCCCTGCACATGCACACGTGACCCCCCCCCAAGCATGTGCACACGTCTCCCACATGCACGGCAGAGACCCGAAAATCGGCTGGCCGCCAGGAGGCATGCATGCATGTATGGTAGAACTGGCCTAGGGCGACGGGTCGCATGCCTGCAGAGATAGTTCCGTGTGCTACCTGTGGCACACCTGCCATAGGTTCGCCATCACGGTCCTATACCATTTCAGACACGTGACTGTCCAGTCTTTTCTTAAAAACCTCCAGTGATGAAGCACCCACAATTTCTGGTGGCAAGCTGTTCCACTGGTTAATTGTCCTCACTATTAGGAAGTTGCTCCTTAATTCTAGGTTGTTTCTCTCCTGGATTAGGTTCCATCTCTCATTTCTTTTCTTTTCTAAGAAGCATGCCCTGTCCTCTACCTACACATGTACAACATTAATTTGACTTACAACAGTTCATTTATAATGACCGTACAAAGTTACAACGGAACCCAAAAAAGGAATTTATGACCGTATTCTGTTTTTCCACACTTACAACCGTTGTAGCATCCTCATGGTCCTGTCATCAAAAATTTGGACACTTGGCAGCTGTCTCATCTTTAGGATGGTAGCAATGTTTGAAACCTTCTGACAAGTCAATGGGGCAGCCAGATTGACTTAATAACCGTATTGCTAGTTTAACAACTGCTGTGATTCACTTAACAGCTGTGGCAAGAAAGGCCATGACCTTTCTTGCCCACAAGGTCACTTAACAACTGTCTTGCTCAGCAATTGAATTTTTGGACTCAAGTGGAGGAGTATCTGTAGTGAGATCAGCAAGCGGCAGAAACATTTAATAAATAAATTAAATAAATTTGAAAAAACCTTGGTCTAAGGTGTCTGGACTAGAAGACCTCAAAGGTCCCTTCCATGTCATTCTATTCTAAGGCAGTGTCTCTCAACCTTGGTGATTTGAAGAGGTGTGGACTTCAACTCCCAGAATTCCCCAGCCAGGCTGGCTGGGGAATTCTGGGAGTTGAAGTCCACACCTCTTCAAGTCACCAAGGTTGAGAGACACTGATCTAAGGAATAACCATCCAGGATTCAGAAATAACCAACCGGGATTCAGCCGGTTCGGACCAATTCGGGTGAACTGATAGTTACGGCCAACGGCTGGGCCCGCCCACCTGCCGTGGCACTATCCCGTCTTATACAATCACCATGTTTTTGACGCAGCACGCATGTGCTCAAGGCACACGCACGAAGCTATCCCGTCCTATACAGTTGCCGTGTTTTTGACGCAGTGTGCCTGTGTGCAAGGCGCACACGCGTGAGGAAAGCGAGTGTGCGCGTGCGCGCTCGCCTATTTGATTCTGGGCGAACCGGTTGTTCAATTATGTGAGGCCCATCTCTGGGAATAACCCCTCTTCCCATGTTGGTTTAATGTGTACAAAGAGGCTGTTCTCCAATTTGAGTTTAATAAATACACCGGAGTCTCTTTATCAGTGAAATCGCGGCCTATAGAAAACACGCTTCTTGCTACACCGGATATTTAATGTCAATTAATACGGAAAGATGGCAAATAATTACGTGTGACAAGGGTGTGATTATATTTCCCGCTAGAGGAAAATAATACAACATTATCACTTCCTTAATCATCCGTGTCCCGTATTTACGCCCAGTGGTCCTGTCACGCTCGTCCCCCATCCCCCCGGTTCCTCCTTAGCTGTCATCTAGGGCTGACCTTTCTTATGACATGTTTTCCATTTATTCCGAAACCTTTCTCCTCACCAAACGAGCCCCTGCCATTTTCCACTCCCCCCCCCCCACTCTTCCTTTCAGCTCTACAGCTCAATTTTCCAATCAAAGCCGCTCCTTAATTCAATCTCTCCCACACCTACCAATTTCAAATCCTTTTGCTTTTTCACGACGAGGGAGTCTTCCGAAGGCCGGTAGAGCCAGCACCCCAAAATTATGCCAATTTTGCAGCCCTAATTCTGGCAAGGCAAACTGTCTTCTTTTCGGTAAACATTGTATAATATTCTCCTGAGTTGTCACTTTTATCTTCTTCTTCTCCTCCTTGAGAAATCATGGCTGGAGTTAGTCTCCTTTAGTGGAAGGACAAAGAAAAAAGAGAGGAAATGACATTTTTTAAAAAAAGGAAAGAAAGAGAGGGAGGGAGGGAGGGAGGAAGGAAAGAAAGAAAGAAAGAAAGAAAGAAAGAAAGAAAGAAAGAAACAAAGAAAGAAAGAAAGAAAAAAGGGACGCAGGTTCATATTCAGTGATTCTGGATGGGGGTGGGGTTGGGGGGGTGAGATTTGAGGAAATGAAGACTGGAGGAAACGTTTTTTTGATCTGCCACCCATTCCCCCCCCCCCCCCCATGCATCAGGAACAGGCATCGGTTCATAGTCATTTTCCATTTCTTTGCATTTGGAAGTCTAGTTGGGGAAGAGATATGATTAAAATTAATTGAGGAGGGCATTTGCAGGGAGAATTAGAGGCATGTGGAAGTGATAATTATGCCTTCCCATTTATTTCTTCTCTTGCTTCCCCTTAATATTATATTGCCTTTCTCTCCCTCTCCCCTTTTTCTCCCTTCTCCTTCCCTTCCCTCCTCTTCCTTCCCTCCTCTTCCTTCCCCCTCCCTCCCTTCCTTTCCTTTCCTTTCCCTTCCCCTCCCCTGCCCTCCCTCTCCTCCATCCTCTCTCTCCTCCTCCCTCCCTTCCTCTCCTCCTTCCTTCCCTTCCTCCCTTTCCCTTCCCCTCCCCGACCCTCCCTCTCCTCCATCCTCCCTCTCCTCCTCCCTCCCTTCTATCCTCCCTCCCTTCCTTCCTTCGTCCCTCCACTCCATTCTTCCCTCTCTCCCTTCCTCTCCTCCTTCGTTCCTTCCCTCCCTCCCTTTCCCTTCCCTTCCCCTCTCTTCCTCTCCTCCTTCCTGCCTTCATTCTTCCTCCCTCCCTCCCTCCCTTCTTCTCTCCCTCCACTCCATTCTTCCTTCCTTCCCTCCCTTCCCTTCCCTTCCTCTCCCTTCCCTTCCTCTCCCCCTCCCTGCCTCCACTCCATTCTTCCTTCCCTTCTTTCCCCTCCCTTCTTCTCCTCTTCCTTCTTTCCTTCCCTCCCTCCCTCCGCCCCTCCCTCCCTTCCTTCCTTTCTCCCTCTCTCCCTCCCTTTCCCTTCCCCTCCCTTCCTCTCCTCCTTCCCTCCCTCCTTCCTTCCTTCTTCCCTTCCCTTCCCTTCCCTTCCCTTCCCTTCCCCTCCTCTCCTCCTTCCTGCCTTCCTTCTTCCTGACTTCAGCAGTGCCTTAGCAAGACAAGGAAGCCTCATAATTGTATGGAAGTGATGGGGGAAAGAGGCATGTTTCACTCCGGAATAGACACATTCCTAGAGTTGTATCCCATAATTAAAGCCCAGCGAAGAAGACGAGGAAGCCGTCTCTCAGGGTAATGAGGCTGAAACTGTGAATCGCAAGTGTTCACGAGTCCTAACCGTCAGGAGTACATGCAAATGAAGCCATCATCTGCCTGTTTCAAGGAGGGCGAGAACTGATGAGAGACCATTGCCTTCAACTTCTGGGTCTTATCTAACTTTAGAATCCTGACCCTTCATTGCACTGAGATATTGAGCTTGCTGGAGGCCAGTATTTCTCAACCTTGGCAACTTTGTAAGACGTGGGGACCTCAGTTCCCAGAATTCCAGCTGAAGTTCACACATCTTAAATTTGCCAAGGTTGAGCAATACAGCTTGAGAGGGTGATGGCCCAGGAGTTGGGGGAAGAAACGAAGAAGGGCAGATTACACAAACTCAAAATGTTATTTTTGTAAATTAGGTATATAATGGCATGAAGTTGCATCACAAAGCCTTCTCTTTGCTGTTTTACTTTTTTTAAAAAAAAAAATTGATTTATATGCCGCCCTTCTCCGGAGACTCAGGGCAGCTTACAATGCATTAAGCAATAGCCTTCATACTTTTGTATATTTATACAAAGTCAGCTTATTGCCCCCACAAACTGGGTCCTCAATTTACCCACCTTAGAAAGGATGGAAGGCTGAGTCAACCTTGAGCCTGGCGAGATTCGAATTTACTTTAATTGCAGACAGCTGGTGTTAAATTACAGTGCCTTGTCTGCAGAGCTATCCAGGCTCCAGGCTACTTCCACAGTGGTGGGGTTTTTTTTTTCTTTTCAGTAAGAAAAAAGCGAGGTCTGGTATATTCTTCAGAGACTGGGTTCTAGCATGGGAGAAATTGCCAGCGTTCCATTATTCTCATCTCTTGCCATGGTTTATATTTTGCATGAAATCCATAATGCAACTTGTTTGGCTTTGGCATGTTTGAACCTCAAACATGCCAAATGGTTTATTCAACCACTAAGCGAAGCCTTCTCCTCACTTTGGCTTTGGTTAACAGAATAACAAAGTTAGAAAGGACCCCAGAGGTCTTCTAGTCCAACCCCCTGCTCAAACAGGAAACCCCATACCATTTCAGATAAATAGTTGTCTAATCTCTTCTTAAAACCCTCCAGTGATGGAGCATCTACAATTTCTGGAGGCAAGTTGTTCCACTGATTAATTATTCTCACTGTCAGGAAATTCCTCCTTAGTTCTAGGTTGCTTCTCTCCTTGATTAGTTTACATCCGTTGCTTCTTGTCCTGCTTTGGAGAATAGCTTGACTCCCTCTTCTTTGTGGCAGCCCCACAAATATTGGAAGATTGCTAGCATGTCACCCCTAGTCCTTCTTTTCCTCAGATTTGACATACATAATTCCAGCAACCGTTCTTCATATGTTTTAGCCTCCAGTCCCCTAATCATCTTTGTTGCTCTTCTCTGCACTCTTTCTAGAGTCTCCACATCTTTTTTATATCATGGAGGCCAAAACTGGATGCAGTATTTCAAGTTTGGTCTCACCAAGGCATTATAAAATGATACTGACACTCTTACGTGGGTAGATGGATGTCCTGCAAAACTCATCCACATGAAACCCTCTTATGATAGCTGTTTTCTGAAGACGTTGGTAACGTGCTCTCAAAATTCCTAATGTGCCCACCAACCCAAATGTTTGCCCAGCGGGCTATAGCATGATCTTATACGATGAAGTCCTTCTTTTCCTGGTCTACATGGCTGTAAAGATAAGGGATGATTCCACCAAGTGACAGCACCTGCTGGCCTCCAAAATCATCTCCTCCCTCAGCTTCGAGATGAAGTACATTAGAGCTCTCCAAAGTTAGATGTAGGATCCTTAATAAGGTCCTGGACAGTGGTGGGATTCAGCCGGTTCGGGCCGGTTTAGACGAACCGGTAGTTAAATTTCTGGCTGGCCCCTCCCTCCCTGCCCCTTCCAGGAGTCCCCACATGCCCGATTTTGACTCCCAGATAAGTTCAGGGAGGCCTCATTGGCACAAAATGGGGCACCGGGGGTACGGTGTGGCCCTCTGCAGCCCGTTTTTGCTCCCAGGAGACTGCAGGGAGACCTACCTGGCCCAAAACAGTTTGTGTTCCCCCTCATGGCCCATTTTTGCTCCCAGGGGGGTGCAGGAGGCCAAGTACTGCCTGTCACACACCATGGCCACGCCCACCCAGCTGGTCATTAGGGCAGAGAACCGGTTGTTAAATTATTTGAATTCCACCATTGGGCCTGGACATCATATTTCTGTTTGGAACTTCCTCTAATCCCGAACAATTTGCAACTTGATGACTTCCCCATTTCTCGGAGAACATTTGTGAATTGGAGATGCTTCTAGGGTAGATAGTGAGTTTCAGATCTAAGCATCCCAGCGGCACAAATGTTTCCTATTCTGTCACCTAGTATCTCCCATCTAACTTGGAACATAGAGTAACAGAGTTGGAAGGGGCCTCGGAGGTCTTCTAGTCTAACCCCTTGCTCGAGCAGGAGGCCCTATACTATTTCAGACCAATGCTTGTCCAGTCTCTTTTTGAAAGCCTCCAGTGATGGAGCATCCACAAACTTCTGAAGGCAAACAAAGGTTGATTGCTTTCACCGTTAGGAAATTTCTCCTTAATTCCAGGTTGCTTCTCCCCTTGGTTAGTTTCCATTCATTGTTTCTTGACTTGCCTTTGGGTGCTTTGGAAAGTAGCTTGAACTCACACCTCTTTTTAGGAGCCCCTCAAACATTGGAACAATCCCAGGGGTGGGATTCAAAATTTTTAGTAACCGGTTCCCTGCCCGGTTGTTGAATGGGTGTGGCCATAGTGGGCGTGGCCTACTTGGCCTCTTGCACCACGGCGGGGGGCATTTTCACCTTCCCCAAGCTCCAGAGGCTTTCTTCGAGCCTCCAGGAGGGCGAAAACGGCCTCCCCCGGGCTCTGGAAGCTCTCCGGAGGCCAGAAATGGGCCCGTTTCCAGACTTCTGGAACTTCTGGGAGGCCTGTTTTTCACCCTCCCAGAACTTCCGTGCGGGCGCTGCACTTACCTGGCATCTAAAACGGGACATGTGGAGACTCCTGGGAAGGGAGGGGCAGGCTGGGCGTGGCCAGCCAGTCCTTGCAACTACCGGTTTGGTGAACCAGATGTCAAATTAGCATCCGGTTTCCCCGAATTGGTCCGAACTGGCTGAATCCCGCCCCTGAACAGTCCTATAACTGTTGCTGTTAGTGGCAGCAAGTCTGAGAACAATGTGAATTTCCTGGACCTTCAAACCCAATGTGGCATTGAAATTACTTTATTTCACCCATGGTTTGTGAGTGCAGAGTTTTGTACTAAAACATGACATGGGTAGCAATGGTTTAGAGAGCTAATATCTCCCCAGTTTCTCTTTTGTTCCTCTGTCTCATAGTCAGATGCTCCTCCTTGCAATATTTGGAGGAAATCTCTCTATTTTTCTTCTTCCAGGAATTTATTTATTTTGATATGATCCTTCGGGACTCATAACTATTACTATGTTAGGGGGTTTTATAATGATTGTCGCCTTTGTTGACAATTTAGGATAATGATTGAAAAACTCAATAATTGCATCTTGTTTTAAAGCAATTTCCTGAGGGGCACGATCTGCTTCTTGAGCAGGAATTTATTGTCTAAAGGTAGTAAATTCCTTAATAGTTATCATATTGTTAGGCTATTGTTGTTGTTATTTTCTCACACACACACATCGTGATAGCTGTCCTACAGTTGGGTAGCTGATGATTTGCTCTAATTAACACAACTCTTGGTGCGGTTGCTATAGTTACCTTTTTAGGAATGGCCAATAAAACCTTAGTTTTGAGAGGCTTGTTAATTCAGCATTTATGAAAAACAGCATCTACCGGAACTGGGTCATAAGCATTTGAAGGTGGAAGGAGGCTGAAAGAGCTGTAGCTAACAAGAGCACTTGCTCAGATCATGGCCAAGCTTGATCTAGAAAGCTATAATTGGGAGAAAGGGGTGAAGGAGCTAGGAAGGATCTATTTTTACACAAAGAAGGAGTGGACCTATTCTTTAGGGTACAACCAGAGGTTAAAACTACAAGAAAGTGTACACAAGATTTGTAGAACATAGAACATAGAATTGGAAGGGATCTTGGAAGTCTTCTAGTCCAACCCCTTGCTCAAGCAGAAGACCTTATATACCATTTCAGACAAATGCTTGTCCAGTCTCTTTTTGAAGAGTGATGGAGCACCCACAACTTCTGAAGGCAAGCTATTCCATTGGTTGATTGCTCTACCCATTGGGAAATTTGTCCTTAGTTCCAGGTTGCTTCTCTCCTTGGTTTGTTTCCATACATTGTTTCTGGTCTTTCTTTTTGGTCCTTTGGAAGATAGTTTGATCCCCTCTTCCTTGGTAGATGCCCCTGAGATATCAGAACACTACTATCATGTCACTCCTGGTCCTTCTTTTCATTCAACTAGACATACCCAATTCCTGCAACCGTTCTTCATATGTTTTAGCCTCCCTAATCATTCTTATTGCTCTTCTCTGCACTCTTTCCAGAGTCTCAAATGTCAGGGTTCCAAGTAACACCCCCAATGAAAGAAAACTCTGAGGCTTAAGTTTCCTCAATGTTCCATTTTATTAGAGATGTCATATTGGCACATCTGGGAAAACCTCAATCTGAAAGCTTCCAGGTTTTCCCCACCCAAAGGAAAGTTCAAGTCCCATCCCCTGCACCCACATGTCCATCACATGGTCCAATCCAAACACCGTCCCAACTGGAGATGCCTCCCAGTTCCAGCCCTCCAAGTACAAGGCAAGATGTCCTTGACCTTCTGAGAAAGGAATGTTATTATGACTACATGTCACCCATGCTCCATACAATCCCCCCTCCCAATTTCCCACAGTAGTAAATGTGGCAGGCCTGAAGATCCAACGAAAAAGATGGCTTCTAGGCCTGACAGGCTGCCCTGCCCCCAGTCAGAAAAGCATGTCCTAAAACGAGAGTAGCATAATGGTTAATTCGCCTTTTGGTTAATTCAGCTTTTATATATATATAGCCAAATGTATATATTGTAACCAGAACTAGATGCAGTATTGCAGATAGTATTCCAAATAGAGCTATAGCTCTATTTCAGGAAGAATTGAAAATGATGTACTTTTCCTCAAGGTCTTCAGACAAAACCTGTCCAACGGACTCTAATGGTTCCTACACTGAGTAAAAACTGCATAAGAGAAATTCTGAGATTCCTTCCAAGTCTATGATTCTATAATCCACTGGTTTACCTCTTATAGACACTGACATTTGATGGTGTGGGTACCAAAACCTCCAGTCTGTGATCGGAACTGAGTGGTACAGAATTGATGGCGCTTAGGCCAGGGTGGATAAAAATCAATGATTTTTTTAAAAAAATCAAAAAAAACAGTTTTTTTTTAATTTAAATTGGATTTTTTTTATTTAAATCGGATTTTTTTTATTTTTATCGAATTTATTTTAATAAAAAACTTTTGGGGTAAAAATCTAGTTTATAGATTATAAACTATAAATAGTTTTCTATTTAAGATACATAAATAATTTAGTTTATTCAACATGAAATGGAGCTTAGTTATGTAGCAGGAGGCTGTATATTCTGCAACACTGGGACTATCGGTGAGTCAACAGTGGGTCAAAGGAGTAGCAGAGATGACAGTTGCTCTTTTAAAATTATGATTTAAATCGAGTTGATTTAAATCAAGCCTTTTTACTGGTGATTTAAATCATGATTTAAATTGTGATTTAAATCAACTCAATTTAAATCAAATCCACCCTGGCTTAGGCTAAATTCTGATCATCACAGATCACTGGATTCTTTCATGAATTCCAGGATACCACTGATTAGGGGATTCTCTTATGAGCTTAAGTTTTGATTCCTGGAGACGCTGAGATGCAGACTAGGATTTAAATTGGGTTTAGAAGATCTTCAGACCATGGTCCAGCCATAGGGCCAACTGCGTGTCCATTTTAAGGGACCAACGGGAAGCGATGGCCTCATTTCTTGTCACTTTGATAGCTTCATGTGAGCTTCATGTGAAGCTCTCACGCTTTCCTGGATTTCCTGACACTTCCCTGAAGATTATCTTAGTTAACAGAATAATAGAGTTGGAGGGGACCTGAGAGGACTTCTGGTCCAACCCCCTGCTCAAACAGGAAACCCTACACCATTTCAGAAAGTTTCAATACATGCAGTGGCATCCATCAATTATGTTTGTTTCCAGGACCATTTCTCTGGATCTCCTCATGCCTAACTAGAAGAATCTGTGAAACTATTCTAGATGGGCACCTTGTGTTACTCCCCGAAGCAGACACATTTGACTTCTGGGATCTAGTATCTGACAAGATTCTTGTAATATAGGTCATCAACAATAAAGAACTTGGATTGGTCTGTTTACATGGAGTTGTTCTAATTTCTTATGCCCACCTTGGATAATATTTGCAATCTCAAAGAGGTTGTAAGGACTCCTTGAACAATTAATCAGTGGAATGTCTCCAGAAGTTGTGGGTGCTACAAGATTGGAGGTTTTTTAAGAAGAGACTGGACAAACATTTGTCTGAAATGGTATAAGGCAGTGATGGTCAACCTTTTCAGCACCGAGTGCCCAAACCGGAAATTGCATCCCTATGTGTGCATGTGCGCGCACTGGAGCACTGGGAACCCGAAGACCAGCATGAGCACTGGCTACCTAGTCTTCGGGTTTCCGGTACTCACTTGCGTGCTGGCCACCAGATTTTTGTGCGCACCGGAGCACCGGAAAATCTAAGACCAGCTGACCGACACACACATGCCTGTTTTTTGGTTAGTTTTTTGGGGCCATTTTCAGGCCATTTTCCAGACCATTTTTGGGGCCCTTTTTTGGGTTGTTTTCAGGCCATTTTTGGGCAGTTTTCTGGGTCATTTTCAGGCAATTTTTCAGGTCATTTTCAAGACATTTTGCGGCCATTTTCAGGCCTGACTTTTAGTAGTTTTTCGGGGCATTTTCAGGGCATTTTCAGGCGCCCCGGCATCCGTGAAGAGCAGCTGGTGATGACACACGTATCCACAGAGAGAGTTCTGAGTGCCACTTCTGGCACCCATGCCATAGGTTCGCCATCACGGGTATAAGGTCTCCTGCTCGAGCAGGGGGTTGGCCTAGAAGATCTCCAAGGTTCCCTTTTGACTCTTCTGTTATTCTGTTCTGTTAACTTCTTTGAGATTGCCAAAATGGAGAGCCATCCATTAAGTCTTGCGGTTTATAAGTAGCTCGTGATCTCTGTTTTGCTTAGAAAGATGTGATTCACTTGGATGCTTTGGACGTGAAATCAGAGGAGGCAACTCGGCTTTGTGGGAAGTTCTACGAGTCGGTAGACTGGGTTCCTATCTTTAAAACAGGCTGTTACAAAAGGGCTCAAGTACGGCTGATCTGCACTCATCTGCAGGCTGAACCAATCGCTGCTCTAAATTAAGTATGACATTTCCAGGTCAGATTGATATGGTGTGTCTTTTTAGTTCAGTAAGTGGTAAGGAAAGATTTTTTTTTAATGTACCGATGCAGTGTTGGGTAGGATTACATCACATCAGCGGTTGCCTCTTTTACTAAAATATTCCCTTGTCATAAGGACATCTTAGTGGAGTGGTGCGGTCCCCTAGAGGTGGAGCTCTCACCTCACAATCAGGAGGCTGTGAGTTCGATCCTAGGTAGAGGCTGATATTTCTCTCTCTGGGCATACCGAGAATATATCTGCTGAACAAAACTCCACATTGGCAAGAGGGAGGGCATCCGGCCATTAAAACACTCTGCTAGCTCCATTCAGTTGCCCAGATTCCACCCTGCAAGGGATTATCGGCTCGTTAAGTGAAGATAAGGACATCTGAGTGAGTTAAACCCACAAGGTATCCTCTGTAAGATTAAACTATACAAGAAAACAAACAACAGTTTAAATATTTCAAATCTGCAATAACCACACCGCAGTAAAAAAAAGGGATAGATTTTTGCAAGAGAGGGTACACTGGGGCTCAGTTGGGGTTGTTTGATCCTGAAGGGCAGAAGAAAAGTTCAATGGTACACTTGGTACAAGGCCCATGTCCTTCTCAGATGTAATATTTCCAACCCGTGAATTCTCCATCTTGTATCTGCATCTTATTGTTTTCCACTCTGTACTACTGTGTTTCCCTGAAAGTAAGACTGGGACTTATATTAATTTTTGCTCCAAAAGACGTATTAGGGCTTATTTTCTGGTTAGGTCTTATATTGGGTGGAAATACGATACTAAATGCACCCATCTGACTGACAATCTTAACTCGGACTTATTTTGGGGGTAGGACTTATATTACAAGCATCCTGAAAAATCATGCTAGGATTTATTTTCCGGTTGGGTCTTATTTTCAGGGAAACATTCAGGGAATTATTCTCAACTAGGTGCCTATTAAACACAGACTGTAGTTTTGCGACACTGGGAGAAACTGACCAGATAGGCAACAAAGACCTCTTCTGTTTTGATCACTTAGGAACAATCCCTCATTAGGAACTTAGTAAATTTACCTGCCAACCGAGCAGCTGAGGACATGTTAAATTAAGAATATGGGGGAGAGAATTCTGTTCAGGTTGCAGGAGTGGTGCAGTGGCCTAGAGGCGGAGCTCTCACCTCACAATCAGGAGGCTGTGAGTTCGTTCCTAGGTAGAGGCAGATATTTCTCTCTCTGGGCACAATGAGAATATATCTGCTGGGGAAAAAACTCCACATTGGCAACAGGGAGAGCATCCGGCCAGTAAACACTCAGCTCCATTCAGTTGCCCGGCTTCCATCCCACAAGGGATTACGGGGTTGTTAAAAGAAAGATGATTTAGCAGGTTGCAGTCTCAGACTCAGCTGTCCAGAAAGCCCCCCCCCCTCAAAAAAACGTAAGGTATGTATGCATGTAAATCCTGGAGAAAGGCAGTTCCGAAAAAGAAAGAATAAAACAGCGAGTTGATGTATGAAGAATTTAAGCCCTGACACCAAGATCGATGTCTGTATTTTCACTCGGTGAAGCGTGCAAGGTTTGGATAAGGGCAGTTTAGTCTATGAAAAACAGGTTGGCATTGCTCTTTCGCTATTGATCTCTCTTGTCACTTGTCCAGGAAGGACAATAATGTTAGGGGGTGTTCTGTTCTTAGATAATGCCACTTTTGCTTTAGAGCTTCTCAGTGTGTTTGGGTTTTTTTTTTTTTTTTTTTTTTTTTGCTGTTTTTTCTCCATAGCCAGCCGTGGAGAAACCTTTAAAGAGTTAAATCTCCCTCCTTCCTCTCCCTTCCTGTTTCTTGCCCTTCCTCCCTCCCTCCTTCCTTTGCTTTGATTGCATCTTGTTTTATATTGCTGTGAGCAATTATAATTTGCCGCCATTCAGCCAGGAAAGAGAGATAACTCTCTGCAGCCAGAAAAGGATTTTTTTCCCTCCATACCGTGTTTCCCCCAAATTAAGACTGGGTCTTATATTAATTTTTACTCCAAAAGACGCATTAGGGTTCATTTTCTGGTTAGGTCTTATTTTTGGGGAAATACAGTACCAAATGCACCCATCTGGCTGACAATCTTAACTGGGGCTTATTTTGGGAGTTGGGACTTATATGAGGAGCATCCTCAAAAATCATGCTAGGACTTATTTTCTGGTTGGGTCTTATTTTCAGGGAAACAGAGTAGAATCCTTCAGTTCTATGTGATTCGCGGTCTTTCTCTGCAACGTCCGAATTCTGCTTTCTGTTTTGGTGTTTGTACTGTTGTCATTAAGCTTTGGGGTTTCTTTCCCAGATCGCTGCAAATGAAATTCCAGGTTTGGGATGGATGGTCTACCAGAGCAGTAACTGAGCTTTTTTTTTTCTGAATCCCTTTAAACGGGGTGGGAGGGTCAGAGAACATCACCTGACCTATTCTAACCAATGAGATTTGGCCATCTACATGTAGAGTCTTTACAGTTGTGTCATAATGATGAACCACTGAATTTCGTACTGTAGTCCTTGGTTAGATGACTTATAAAGCTCTATAAACAGCCCAAGGCTCAAGAAATGAAGAAATGGTCTTCTCCAGGGCCACCAGGATACAGGTAGTCCTCGACTTACGGCCACAATTGAGCTCAACATTTCTGTTGTTAAGTGAGACAGTTGTTAAATGAGTTTAGCCTCATTTTAGCTATAGCACTTAGATTTATATATCGCTTCACAGTGCTTTCCAGCCCTCTCTAAGCGGTTTACAATCTGGGTCCTCATTTTACTGACCTCGGAAGGATGGAAGGCTGAGTCAACCTTGAGCCTGGTGAGATTCAAACTGCCAAATTGCAGGCAATCAGCAGAAGTAGCCTGCAGTACTGCACTCTAACCACTGTGCCACCACAGCTCTTACGATCTTTCTTGCCACAGTTGTTAAGTGAATCACTGCAGTTGTTAAGTTAGTAACAGGGTTGTTAAGTGAATCTGGCTTCCCCATTGACTTGGCTTGTCAGGAGGTCGCAAAAAGTGATCCCAACCCCAGGACAGTGAGGCCATCAAAAATACATGCCAGTTGTGAAGAATCTTAATTCTGATCACGTAACCGTGGGAATGCTGCAACGGTCATAAGTGTGAAAAACGGTCATCAGTCACTTTTTCCAGTGCCGTTGTAACTTCAAACAGTCACTAAATGAAATGTTTGTAAGTCAAGGGCTACCTATATTGGCTTACAGTGCAGTGGAATAGGGACTTTTTAATTAAGGAACTCACTTCCAAGAATTATTTGGTCTCCACCCTGCGTTTTGGTCTACAACCTGCAGTAGAAGAGAATATCTGTAGCTCAGGGTTGAATTGTGGAGTCCTTGATGCTGTCTGAGCTTGGTTAGGTTTTTTTTTTTTTTGAAGACGTTTCATTGCCCAACTACGTAACATCATCAGTGCTAAAGTGGAGCGGGGTTTGCTTCCTGTTTATATACAGCAGCTTGCCCTGCTAACATTGGTGGGGCTGTGATTTTCTTGGTAGTTTCTTGCTATTTGCTTATCAATAATCCAAATTCAGACGCTTGGCAACTGATTCATATTTATAACCGTTGCAGTGTTCCCGGGTCATATGACAAGGGTCACCTATGACCAGGGGTGGGTTCTAAATTTTTTTCTACCAGTTCTGTGGGTGTGGCTTATTTTGTGGGTGTGGCTTGGAGGTCATGTGACTAGGTGGGCGTGGCTAGCTGGTCAGAGTCATTTCTGGAAGGTCCTCGCACTTGCGACCAGTCCTTGCACTTACAACCAGTCCTCGCACTTACGACTCGACTCATTTGTTTGCTTTTAACACTGATCAGCTGTAGGACGGCCCTTTGAAGCCCCACGGCAAGAGTTTAAACAGTTTTTTTCCCTCTAGTCATCAGCTGGGACTCAGGAGGCAGCAATAGATTGGAGGTGGGAACAAATAAAAGGTAAGAATAACGTGGGTGGGTGGGGGGATGGGAGGGCAGAGGGGAGAACTGGTTCGGTGACGTTATATCGTCACCACTACCGGCTCGGCCGATCCGGACCGAACCGGGAGGAACCCACCACTGCCTATGACCCCAAAGCTATCTGTACAGATAGCCCTTGTTAGTTAGTTAGTTTACTTTATTGATTAGCCCTTGAGCCATATCAAAGTGCAGACCACAAATTATTACTAAAATCTGATACGAACCATTTAAAATGGAATTGGAATAAAACACCATTTAAAATGGAATTGGAATAAAACACCACTTAAAATGAAATTGGAATAAAATACAGTCTAAAATAAAATTGGCATGAAATACAATAATTTAATATTGAGATAAATAAAATACAATAAAATTATATTTCGGTATCACCCCTGCAATCTACCCCAATCAGTCCCTGATGCTGATCTCAGCCAAACGAACCATTTTGCTCAAGTGTGCTTTGAGCATTTTGCTCACAGCAACACCGTGCTGGGTTCAATGTTATTTTCAGATTTGCTTTCTTACAACAGTTCATTTAGTGACCATTCAAAGTTACAGCAGCACTGGGAAAAAAAGTAACTTACGTCTGTTTGTCACACTTAAGACTTTTGCAATATCCCCATGGTCACGTGGTCAAAATTTCAGTTGCTTAGCAACTGGCTCATATTCAGTGGTGGGATTCAAATAATTTAACAACCGGTTCTCTGCCCTAATGACTGGCTGGGTGGGCGTGGCCATGGTGGGTGTGGCCAAGGGGGTGTGACAGGCAGCACTCCGCCTCCTGCACCCTCCCCTCCCGGGAGCAAAAACAGGCTGTGGAGGAGACGTGCCACCCCTCCGAGCCCTGTTTTAGGCCTAGTAGGCCTCCCTGCACTTACCTGGGAGCCAAAATGGGGCGCGTGGGGACTCCTGGAATGGGCGGGGCAGGAAGGGGTGGGGCGGGGCCACCCAGCGATTTAACCACCAGTTTGCCCAAACTGGCCTGATCCGACCACTGTTCATATTTAGGACGGTTACAGTGTCCCCAGGTCACGCGGTCACCTTTTGTGAGCTTCTGACAAACAAAGTAGCGTGGAAGCCAGAATCACTTAACAACCGGGTTATTGACTAAACAACTGCCGTGATTCACTTAACAACTGTGACAACAAAAGTCGTACAATGGGGCAAGATTCAATTTTGGGATGGACTTTGGGCTGAATTTTGGTCATATGTCGAGGACTATCGGTATCCAGTGCACGGTTTTTATGTAATAGACATACCTGTGTGTCTCTTTGACATCTCTACGCCCAATCCTTTAAGCATTTCTGCTTCCTCCAACTTTTTTTCCACTTTTTTCTCTGCCTCTCGCACAAGAACTGCAGTTATATTATTCCGTGCGAACAGTTTGAATCTCTACGTTAAATTGCATTTCTAAATTTGAGTTGGCAAGTTGATTTTTTTTCTGTACGGTGTGATATTATTTAAAAAAAAAAACACAGTGAAAAAATACGTAAGATGCAAATCCTAGTGCGCTGCTCACATGTAAACACGTTTTCTTATTGAACGTTCCTTGCAAAAAGTACACACGCTGACAAAAAGCAAGTACAAAATCACATTTTAGATGTAACGATAATAGAAATGTTTGCAATTTGGGGGCGGGTGGGGGGGGAAAGAAAGTCTGTATAAAGCAGAGTTGAATGAAAAAGCACCCTGTAATCAGTTTGATGTTTAGCAAAAATTAACACTGGCTAAATCGTGTCTCCGTAGGGGTGACATGATAGCAGAATTCCAATATCTCAGAGGCTGCCCCAAAGAAGAGGGAATCAAGCTATTCTCCAAAGCACCTGAGGGCAGGACAAGAAGCAATGGGTGGAAACTCATCAAGGAGAGAAGCTATTTAGACCTAAGGAGAAATTTCCTGCACAGTTAGAACAATTATTCAGTGGAACAATTGTGAATGCTCCAACACTGGAAGTGTTTAAGCAGACATTGGATAACCATTTGTCTGAAGTGGTGTAGGGTTTCCTGCCTAAGCAGGGGGCTGGACTAGAAGACCTCCATGGTCCCTTCCAACTCTGTTATTATATTACATCATAACCCAAACGTGCTACACAAGCTTGTTGTTGTGAAGATAAATTGGAAGGAACACCAATTAACCATCTCAATCTCTTGGATAACAACTCTGTTATTCTATTCTATATCCTAACTAGTTATTCTAAAAGGATAAATTGATGGGCATTTTGGCTACTTCTACAAATATCCTAAGCAAGACTCAATTAGGTTAGAGACAGTATGTAAAACCGGGCATCAGGTTCAGCCCTATTGGGGTTTCTTCCTGTACATAATGGGAATAGCATATTACAAAAAATTGTATGTTATTAACTCAGGGGGTAGTTTGCACTGTGACCTCAACAATGTTAATCAACCTGGCAATATAAGAGAAAATAAAATACAATAAGGTAGTAATTTGCCAAAACAAAGGAGGGGAATAAGAGAGGAAACATCATACGGATTTTATTAAAATTTCCTCCCCCATCAGACCACTCTCCTCCAACTTTACTTTTCGAAAGGGAATATGCCGTGGCCACCGTTTGCAATAAAGAGAGAGTAATTGGTGCCACGTGGTGCCGTTACTTCCAGAGGCATTTCACTTGGCTGTCCCAATGGGAGCAAACAACTCAAAATTGAAGTTATCCCAGGAATCAGATCAAATGTAATTACTCCGGCAGAGAGCGGGAGAACAGCAGAACAGAAGAAAAGCCCATTTCTTATTTTAAAGACTCTTTTTGCCATCAACCAAGATGGGCCTTCGGGCCAGTGGTGGGATTCAAATAATTTGACAACCGTTTCGCCCAGGGTATCAGCAGGATATCAATGTGGACACGGTGGCTCAGTGGCTAAGACGCTGAGCTTGTCGATCGAAAGGTCAGCAGTTCAGTGGTTCGAATCCCTAGTGCCGTGTAACGGGTGAGCTCCCGTTACTTCTCCCAGCTTCTGCCAACCTAGCAGTTCGAAAGCACGTAAAAAATGCAAGTAGAAAAATAGGGACCACCTTTGATGGGAAGGGAACAATGTTCCGTGCACCTTTGGTGTTTAGCCATGCTGACCACATGACCACGGAGACATCTTCGGACAGCGCTGGCTCTTTGGCTTTGAAACGGAGATGAGCACCGCCCTCTAGAGTCGGGAACGACTAGCACATATCTGCGAGGGGAACCTTTGCCTTTACCTTACTTGCCCAGAGTCAGATTGGCTGTCGTGGGAAGCGTGGCCCATCCCTGTCCTCCAGTTCCACCACACATGCGGGATGAGCCTCCCGCGATGGCCAACCTGACCCTGGGCAAACCGATTCTTAAATTCTCCCTTTAAATTCTTAAAGGGAGAAGAAAGAGGAAAAGCAGCCTCCTCCTTCCCTCACTCCGGCCTCTCCCTTGCCCGTTTCGCCACTGTAGTGCAATGCAGTGCCCAGGATCCATTTTGATAGTGTGTGTGTGTGTGTGTGTGTGTGTGTGTGTGTGTGTGTGATTTAACAACCGGTTTGCCCAAACCAGTGCGAACCGGCTGAACTGCCTTCGTCCTTTCATCACAAGTGGTGAACAAGATTATGTCAAATAACGGGGGTCTCCAACCGGGGTGAAATCCAGCAGATTCTGACAGATTCTGGAGAACTGGTAGCGGAAATTTTGAGTAGTTCGGAGAACTGGCAAATACCACCTCTGGCTGGCTCCAGAGTTGGGAGGGAATGGAGATTTTGCAATATCCTTCCCACAGGAGTGAGGATGGAATGGGGATTTTGCAGTATCCTTCCTCTGGAGTGGGGTGGGAATGGAGATTTTGCAGTATCCTTCCTCTGCCATGCCCACCAAGCCACACCCGCCACGCCACGCCCACAGAACCAGTAGTAAAAAAATTTGGATTTCACCACTGTCCCCAGCCCCCAGTCAATGGACCGACAGCGGTCCACGGCATGTCAGCAACTGATCGTGGGCCAATCCACTGTCAATAACAACTGTCTTTCTTAGCAACAGAAATTTGGGGCTCAGTTGTAGTCGTAAGTCAAGGACTTTACCTGTGCACCCGAAATCTGGTGTGAGTCCCATGCCTATTATTGGACTTTCAATTGAATGAGAGAATGAGGGCTCATTCAGAGACCCAGAGGGTGGATCCTTCTATAGATGTACATGCACTACAGATAGTCCTTGACTTACGACTATTCGCGTTTAGAGTTACGATAGGTCTCCCCCAAGCACCCTCAGATTCAAAGTTGTGATGGCTGGGGTCCTATTCCATGGTCACCAACATTAGCAGGGCAAAGTGCATTTTGGGTCCTGGGCAATTGCCTGCATTTTACAGGCCTATTCTTCCAGCAGTAACAGAAAGAAAAGGGAATGGATGAGACTGTAGCTGTAGGATTTGAACAGGGTTCAATGGGGGTGGGGAGGTGACATTCCTCAGCTCCCGTTTCGCTTCGGTGTCCTCCCCAAAGAGTGGTACAAATGGACCTAAGCAGAACAATTGGCAGAAGAAGTGAGTGACAAGCGAAGATAACTGAAGGGGTGGTTAGGAAGCACTTATCTATCATGAACAAATGTTAGATTCAAAGAGCAGGCTGATTACAGCCAGGAGGCTAGCGGGAGCTGACAAATACTGCCTCTTCCTGTAACCTTGAGAAAGCTTGGAGGATTGGTGTAGCACCAGAAAGAAAGACAAATCTGTCTACCTGTCTACCTACCTACCTACCGTACCTCACTCTATATCTATCTATCTATCTATCTATCTATCTATCTGTCTATCTATCTATCTATCTATCTACTGTATCTCACTCTATCTCATCTATCTATCGTATCTATCTCTCTGGCTATCATCTATCATCTACCTACCTACCTACTGTATCTATCTATCTATCTTTATCTATCTCTCTATCATCTATCAATCTCTCTCTATCTACTGAATCTCTCTCATCTATCATCATCTGTCATCTATCTATCTATCTACTGTATCTCATTCTATCTCATCTATCTATTGTATCTATCTCTCTGGCTATCATCTATCATCTACCTACCTACCTATCTACTGTATCTATCTATCTTTATCTATCTCTATCATCTATCAATCTCTCTCTCTATCTACTGAATCTCTCTCATCTATCATCATCTGACATCTATCTATCTATCTACTGTATCTCATTCTATCTCATCTATCTATTGTATCTATCTCTCTGGCTATCATCTATCATCTACCTACCTACCTATCTACTGTATCTATCTATCTTTATCTATCTCTATCATCTATCAATCTCTCTCTCTATCTACTGAATCTCTCTCATCTATCATCATCTGACATCTATCTATCTATCTATCTATCTATCTATCTATCTATCTATCTACTGTATCTCACTCTCTATCTCATCTATCTATCAATCATATCTATCTCTCTGGCTATCATCTATCTATCATCATCTATCATATACCAATCTATCTATTCTATCTCTGTAAGTCGAGGACTACCCTGTATATTGATTATGTGCATGGACAATGTAAATTTTGTAATGTGCTGAATATCTCAGGAAGGGCTCATTTCTAGACTTAAAAATCTTCTGATTAAAGATGCTAAAAATGAACCTGAAATGCCCTCGAGCCAATTTACATGCAGTTCCCACTGAGCTTTGGGTCATGCCGTTCGCATATCAAGTAGTAACAAATATTCAGTGGCAAAGATCAGGGACAAAAATTAACTTTTTGTTTCAATTTTCTTGCATATTCAGATACGTTCATGAGTTCCTTCCACCCTATTTTTGCATCCACTTGGCTATACTCAAATTGTTTAAAAATTTGGACCCGCCGCGATATGCATTTTCTATGACATTACACGTTTTTCTCTTTTTGATTATCTGTAACCTACATTTCCCCATTCCCTTTGTTTTAAACTGGACACTTTGAAGAGATTACACAAATACAAAATGAACATGATAAAAGGATAAAATCAACTAGAGGTAAATAAACAGTTTTAATTGGATTTCTTGCATATCGCAAAAGTTTGGACCAGATGATCTTTTTTAGTCCTTACTGACTTCCAATTTTTCCAATGTTTTTGAATTGTGGTGTTGGAAAACACTTTTGACTGTCCCTAGGACCGCAAGGAGATCCAATCAACCAATCCTAAAGAAAATCAATCCTGGCTGTTCTTTGGAAGGACAGATCCTGAAGTTGAAGCTCAAATACTTTGGCCATCAAATGAGAAAAGAGGACTCCTTGAAAAAGGCCCTGATGTTGGGAAAGATGGAAGGCCAAAGGAGAAGGAGAAGGAGACAGTAGAGGTTGAGATGGTTAGATAGTGTCATCAACCCAAAGAATATTGAACTGCAAAGTAGGGCAAACAAAACTTTTGCTAGACCAATTATTGAATACAGTTCATCTGTCTGGAACCTGCACTGCATATCGGACATTAATATAATCAAACAAGTCCAGAGATATTTCATGAGAAGAGTCCTCCACTCTGCTTGCAACAGAATACCTTACGCCACCAGACTTGAAATTTTGGGCTTAGACAACTTAGAACTTCGCCATCTTCAGTCTGACCTAAGCATAGTACATAAAATTATCTGCTATAATGTCCTACCTGTCAATGACTATTTCAGCCTCAACCACAACAATACACGAGTACACAATAGATACAAATTTATGGTAAACCGCTCCAAACTCGATTGCAGAAAATACGACTTCAGCAACAGAGTGGTCAGTGCCTGGAATGCACTACCTGACTCTGTGGTTTCTTCCCCAAACCCCCATAACTTTAACCTTAGACTGTCTACTGTTGACCTCACCCCATTCCTAAGGGGTCTTTAAGGGAGCATGCTCAGGAAGATAAATCTATCTCAGCATCTACTTCTGTCCTACTATCGCAGCACCATTGAGAGTGTCCTGACATACGGCATTCTTGCATGGTATGGGAGCAGCTCTGTAGTGGACAAAAAAGCTCTACAGAGAATCATTAAAACTGCCCAGAATATCATTGGGCTCCAGCTACCAGTCCTGGATGACATCTTTGAATCTCGCTGTTGGAGGAAGTTGCATAACATTCTCCGAGACTCTTCCCATCCTGCTTACAATCTTTTTGGACTGTTGCCTTCTGACAGAAGATAGAGAACAATTAAAACTTGGACCACACATTTTCTGAATAGTTTTTATCCCAGAGCTATAATTGCACTCAACAATGAACTAAAGGGCCACCATCAGTGAGCTATTGGACAGCATTACTTGGTCTGTTGTGTGGATGTTTGGGTGGTTTAGGGGTGGGGAATTGTGGTGGGTGGGGGTGTGTTTGGGGATTGTTATGTGTGTTGGACCTGGTCTTTGGGTGTTAAGTGAATTTTGTTGTATGGGTATACTGTGTATACACGTACAATGACAGTAAAATAATAATAAGAATTATTATTATTATTATTATTATTATTATTATTATTATTATTATTATTATTATTATTATTATTATTATACTTTAGGGTTCAGACTGGCACTTGGTCCACAACACACCTGACATAACAATAGTTGAAAAGAAAAAAGTATGGTTCATTGACATTGCAATACCTGGTGATGCACGGATTGAAGATAAGCAGCAAGAAAAAATCACAAAGTACCGGGACTTGCAAATTGAAGTTGAGCGACTGTGCAAAAAGAAATCGTGTGTTGTCCCGATTGTAATTGGAGCCCTTGGAGCAATACCCAAAGGGCTACCCCGCTATTTAGAAATTCTAAATTTGCCAGACTTGAACATTTTGACTCTACAAAAAACCACTTTACTTGGAACAGCTTACATCCTCCGACGATACCTTAACAGTTCGTAGGTCCTTGGTTAGGACTCGAGCTGCTAAGCTATTAATCAGCCTCAAAGGCTGTGAATCTCACTAAAGATTAACTAATAATAATAATAATAATAATAGCAGCAGCAGCAGCACCGGTGTGCCTACCATCCCTGTCCTAATGTCCCCTTTTATTCGTATCCATTTCCTGTATTCATAGTCATGTTTATACTTATATCTGTTATCTAATACATGCTTGACGAAATAAATAAATAAAATTAAAAAATATGAATTCGTGCAAACTCCAGGAGGGCAGGGTTTTCCTGACGGACTGTGGTCCATGGGGCCAGGAAGAGTCAGACACGACTTAGAGACTGAACAACAAATTCTTCAGTCCTAGGCTTCCACGGTTTTTGTGGTGCTTTGATGTGTTTTTGTGTGTATATCTAAATAAAGTTCCCATCGCTTTTGTTCTGCAACCGTCAATGCCGTTGTTGTTTTTACAAGTGCTCTCGTGTCCTGTCCTTGTGATGGGAAATGGATGAAAGATAATTGGCAGTAACTGGGTCAAACAAGACGGAACTGGGGAGGTTAATGACGGTACCCACTGCCTGTATTTACAATCGTAGCCTTTGTCGGACGAATGGAAAAAAATTTTTAAAAAAAAACCAAGGATCCAAATGGAAACAGTCCCCAAAGCTATTCTATTTATAGCTTCTCTGTTCCATGCAGCGAGATCACGTTGTGGTTATTTGATCCCATGGATCCTATATTGCTTAGCTTAAATCATTCCTGTGAGCAGAAGGGCAGGCATCACCATTTTACCCTTCACGCAATGCTCTTTCTTTCTAGCAGACCGAATCCTTCTCAACTTACGGCCACAATCGAGCCCCAAATTTCTGTTGCTAAGCGAGACGATCGTTAAGTGAGTTTTGCCTCAGCAGCGCACAGCCTTTCTTTGCCACCGTCGTACAGCGAAATCGCTGCCGTGGTTGAGTTAGTGACACCGTTGTTAAGTGAGTCTGGCTTCCCCATTGAGTTCGCGCGTCAGGAGGTCGCAAAAGGGAAGGACGTGACCCCGTGACGCTCCAACCGTCATAAATGTGGGTCAGTTGCTCATTTTGATCACGTGACTGTGGGGAATGCTGCAAAGGTCGTCATTGAAAACGGTCATAAGTCACTTTTTTCAGTGCCGTTGTAACTTTCAATAGTCACTAAATGAAGGGTTGTAAGTCAAGGTCTATCTGTATCCAGTTCTTGAGTGATACCTCAAGAATACCTCAGATGGGTCATCTCAGACGTTCACTTACTCCATCATTTACCCTAAACTTTTAAGCAATCAGATGTGTCCCAGAACTTGGTTGGTCTACAGAAGTGTCCCAGAAGTTGGTCTAGTGATTGGATTAGCCCTTCAGAATTACACAGATAATACAGAATAACAGAGTTGGAATCTTCTAGTCCAACCCCCTGCCCAAGCAGGAAACCCTACACCCTTCCGGACAAATGACTGTTTCAGATACAAATCTGTTAATGGGAACCTAGTGAGTGCAGTTGGTACTAATAGAAGAGAATATTTATAGCTCAAGGTGGAACTGTGGGGTTCTTGCTCTCTGAGCTTGGTTGTTTTCTTGCAGACGTTTCATTACCTAATTAGGTAACATCATCAGTGCTAGAAGGGGATTTCTATTCTACTCTACTCTACTCTACTCTACTCTACTCTACTCTACCCTACCCTACCCTACCCTACCCTACCCTACCCTACCCTACCCTACCCCACCCCACCCTACCCTACCCTACTCTTTGTATCTCAGGGGGGTTTAAATGAGGGGTCCTAGGTGCTCTCTGAGCTTGGTTGTTTAGTTGCAGATGTTTCATTACCCTGCTAGGCTACATTATCAGTGCTAGAAGGGGATTTCTATTCCATTCTATTCTATTCTATTCTATTCTATTCTATTCTATTCTATTCTATTCTATTCTATTCTATTCTATTCTATTCCATTCCATTCCATTCCATTCCATTCCATTCTACCCTACCCTACCCTACCCTACCCTACCCTACTCTAATATTTGTAGCTCAGAGTTTAAATGAGAGCTTGATAGTTTTCTTGCAAGCATTTCATTACCCAACTAGGTAACATCATCAGTACTTACTGATGGTGTTATCTAGTTTAGTAATGAAACATCTGCAGGAAAATCACCAAGCCCAGAGAGCACTAAAGACCCCACAGTGAAGTTGATCTTTTGCTGGCTGGTAAGACATGGGGGTCCAGTGTGGAAAGAGACATAATCTCATAATCAGAGTCAAAACAACAAATGCACAAGACCTTCAGAGTCCACCGCTGTTTACGGAGATTTGTCATCTCACCTTCAGCAAGAGATTTGGCCCATCACTGTTGTATGTGATACCTTGGTAGTTGGAAATGCTAGACACAGAACTTTTGACAGGACGTATATAAGAAAATCACTGAGCAGCTTGCAAAAACAGCTGTATCCTTAAGCAAACCAAACCTTACAATTGCTTAACGCACTGTAAGCCGCCCTGAGTCTCTGGAGAAGGGCGGCATATAAATCAAATTTAAAAAAAAAAAAAAGCTTGGGATATTTATCACCCATCTAATGAAATAATCTTCCTTTTTCAAATACCGAGTTACAGTTCATGCATGGGTTAACATACTTAATGCACCCTGACGGCAGTAAATTTGTTCCACCTTCCAAAATGAGCAGGTATAAATGAAAAATGGTGTTAAATACTGTAAGGGCACGCTGGAAAGGAAAACATGACTAGCAGCACGTCCGACGGGTACCAAATGAATTCAGAAGACTCCAGAAAATAGTTCTGTAACACCGGGCTGGATCGGAAGACGATCCAGTTAAGAACAGCATTTTGAGAGTTTTTAGAATAGAAATAAAACCCTTCTTTTGTAACCTAGAGGCATTCATTGGGGATGTTGCTTTTCTAATTTTATTCTGTGTCATATAAAACACTGCCCTGCCTGAACCAGAAGCCTTGTGAGAAGGGGGGGGGGAGATAACTTTAACAAAATGCAGTCAATAAATTTGATGAGTCCGATGATTCAAAGACTGGAAAATTCAGGTTAATAATGGGTGGAGATACTGTGTGATGTGTAAGCTAGCAGGAAAAGAGTCTCCAATTTTTTTTTTCTTTTTAAGTTCAAGATTTACAAAGGTGGCTGGATGTAGGGAAACCAGGATGGCTGGAAACTACTGGAAAGAGGAGAGTATAAGGAAAGAGAGACCATTTACATATGTTGGTTAGCTCCTTAGTTTCTAACTAAGTACAAGAATATTATAAGCACGCACCCTGTACTTACCTGCATTCAAAACGGGTCGTGTTGGGACTTCTGGGAGGGGCGGGGTGGGTTGGGCGGGGCCATCCAGGAGTGGGATTTCGGGGTTCTCCAAACTGCACAGAATCTTTGCTAGAGGTTCTCCCAAACCCCTGCAAACCCCTAGCAGCCCACCCTCCCTGGCCAGTTGGTCTAGTGGTGAAGGTGCTGACGTAGAAACCAGGAGACTAGGAGTTCTAGTCCCACTTTAGGCATGAAAGCCAAATGGGTGATCTTGGGCCACTCTCTCTTTTAGCCCAATTCATTCCACAGGAATGTTGTTGTAGGGAAAATAGGAGGAGGAAGGAGCATTAGGCATGTTCACTGTCTTGAATTATTTATAAAAAAAATAATGAAGGCAGGATATAAATAAATACATAAACAGATTTTCAGAAGGGATCAACCGTAAAATCAAAGGGGAAGAAATATACTTTCAGACTTGCAAAATTCAGTCACTATTTTGTTTGTTTGTTTATTTATTTATTTATTTATTTATTTATTTATTTATTTATTTAATTAATTTATATACCGCCCTACTCCCAAAGGACTCAGGGCGGTGAACAGCCAAACAGTAAAAATACATAGATACAAAATTTAAAAACAAAGTAAAATCGAATTAAACAATTTGGCCCAAACAGATTAAAACCCCAATCATTTTTAAAAACCGATTAAAATTTGCATAATTAAAAAGAGGGAAAAGATTAGGCCAGGCCCACCTGGGTGGAATAAAAAGGTCTTAAGAGCATGGCAGAAGGTGCGCAGATCTGGGATCCTCCGTATAACAGAGGTAGCACTAGTACTCATGGTTGTGCTTCTTATCTAGACCACCTGTGCAAGGGCTGACAAACAACCCCCATAAAAATACTCCTCCCCTTTGAATCCAACTCTGCGTCATTAAAACAAATGAAAACTCATTGCTATCCCGCGCAGGCCCCCAACTCCCTTTCCCAGTGAAAACTCTAGCAGGCAAGGTAGAGCTGTTGTTCCAGAGGGCCCTAACAGATGTTTTACGAGGCTTTCGTAATGGGATAAATCTGTGAACGGTTTGCATGGGGGACGTAGCTAATTGCTTCCAACTACATGGGGTATTTTCAGGGCTGCGCTGAGCATCCAAAGAGGCATTTGGCTCAGTGCGTTGACACTTGTGAAATGAGCCTCTCTGGAGCATCGAAGCAGCCACAGCAGGCTTGGAACAGCGGATTTACAGGTTGTCTCTGCAGGCCATGGATCTATGTAGCCATTGCTTCCCCGTTAGAAGATTAGTCTATGCATAGAAAAATCCCTGGTGTAGCTTCCAGAGCATTTATGTGCCGGGAACAGTGGGAATCCTTCATGCGCTCCCAAGGATTTGCCTGCCACAGTGCTCTCGCAAGAGTTACGTATCTCATGCAGATGGGTTGCCTAGAGCACCCTTTGATGTGTTTGGCTTGAGCCTATGTTTTTCCTCTCTGAATCCCATCTAATGTTGCTGCTAATTGTGGGAAGCTTAAGAGAAGCTAGGTTGAGGTTTCGATGTCTTAAAAAGTCATAAAAGCACAAATCCACAGGCAAGTGAGATGTTACACATATGGGAACAGAAGGTTGATTGACAGCCCAAGTACGTGATGATGGAACAGATGAGGAAATATGAAACCTATGAAGAACGGTTGCAGGATTTGGGTTTGCCTAGCCTGGAGAAAAGAAGGACTAAAGTAGAATAAGAGAGTTGGAAGGGACCTTGGAGGTCTTCTACTTCAACCCCCTGCTCATTT
The DNA here is from genome assembly GCA_022577455.1 of Arizona elegans. Classification (NCBI taxonomy): domain Eukaryota; kingdom Metazoa; phylum Chordata; class Lepidosauria; order Squamata; family Colubridae; genus Arizona; species Arizona elegans. Next base: position 83,788,308 of record JAKOOJ010000007.1, on the reverse strand, counting down.
CAGAGAAATTGTTGTCCAATCTCTTCTTAAAAACTTCCAGTGGTGGAGCATCCACAACTTCTGGAGACAAGTTGCTTCGCTGATTAATTTTTCTAACTATCAGGTTGGTTCTCTCCTTGATTAGTTTCCATCCATTGCTTCTTGTCCTGCTCTCAGGTACTTTGGACCAGGGGTGAAATCCACAGGTTTTGACAGGTTCTGGAGAACCGGTAGCAAACATTTTGAGCAGTTCGGAGAACTGGCAGTGGAAATTTTGAGTAGTTTGGAGAACTGGCAAATACCACCTCTGGCTGGCCCCAGAGTGGGGTGGGAATGAAGACTTTGCAGTATCCTTCCCTGCCACGCCCACCAAGCCACGCCCACCAAGCCACGCCATGCCCACCAAGCTACTCCCACGGAACCAGTAGTAAAAAAAATTGGATTTCACCACTACTTTGGACTCCTTCTTCTTTGTGGCAACCCCTGAGACTCCTGTGACAACTAGGAGGGACATGATAGCAGTAGTCTAGTACAACGAAGGGAGGGGGGGTCAACTCATTTTCCAAAGCACCAGAGGGCAGGGCAAGAAACAATGGATGGAAACTCATCAAGGAGAGAAACAACCTGGAATTAAGGAGAAACTTCCTAACAATGAGAACAATTTCTTTTTTTAATTTGATTTATATGCCGCCCTTCTCCGGAGACTCAGGGCGGCTTACAATGCGTTAAGCAATAGCCTTCATTCTTTTGTATATTTTATACAGAGTCATCTTATTGCCCCCACAAACTGGGTCCTCATTTCACCTACCTTAGAAAGGATGGAAGGCTGAGTCAACCTTGAGCCAATTACCCAATGGAACATCTTGCCTCCAGAAATTGTGGGTGCTCCATCACTGGAGGATTTTAAGAAGAGACTGGAGAGTCACTTGACTGAAATGGTATAGGGCAGGGGTATCAAACTCACATCATCACGGCGGCATCACGTGACCTATCAGGACTCCTCTCCCCCCCTTTGCTACAGGCCACGAGTTTGACAGCCCTAGTATATGGTCTCCTGCTTGAGCAATGAGTGGGACTAGAAGATCCTCAAGGACAGGTCCCTTCCAGCTCTTTTGATTGATTCATTGGTTGGTTGGTTGGTTGGTTGTTGATTGGTTGATTGATTGATTGATTGATTGATTGAAATCAGGGTAAAGGGTTGGTGGATAAAATGAGTTGAGAAGTTAAGTTAAGTTTGTTTAGAAGTGGGAGCTCTGCAAGACAGTGAGAAGAAGCTCAAAAGACTAGAGGGATTTCTAGTGATCGTTTTGCTTTCCTAATGCTGTTCCTACTTTTTTTTTATTGCTTGGTAGATCTGGGTGTAATTAACAGCTCTGTTTTTTAATTGCAGTAATCTGTCTTAAAAGTCACAGGATTTCTGCTAAATCCAACCAGCTTTAGTTTTCCCACTTAATGCGTCTTTGTGGACATTTGGACGTGACATCATCAGAATTCAACATTGCTCTTCCAATTTTGGGGGGCAAAGCCCCCAGAGACATCCAAAAATATTAATTAACTGAATTGCAATCTGTAATAGGATCTAAGGGGGAAATTATTAAATATATAACCGGCAAGGAATTACATTAGATGTGCGTCCTTTGAAGGAGTCCATTGAAGTTTAATTTTAAGTATTTTAATGTTTATGAAATATAAATCCAATGAAATTTAGTTCTCCTTTTCAGTAGCTCAAACTTTGGATTTAATCTCTTTGCAAACCACTTAACAGCCAAATGGGACCCAGAAAATGCTGAATGTCCTCATTTCGCCTGGCCTCGCACTGTCAAAATATGTTAGCTACAAGTGTGGCAAAAAAAAAAAAATCATAAAATTGGCGTGACTCACTTAACAACCGTCTTGCTCAACAATGGAAATTCTGGTCCCCATCATACAGTAAGTCAAGGACTACCTATAGTTGAAACGCTTATCTTGTACATTGTGGTATTTATGGAATGGTGATTAAGAAGATTATTTGCACTCTTAACTACCTCAAGCTATTGAATATTTAATTAAAGAAATATTATCCATCTTAATAATGGTTTAAAATGTCAGTGTAAATAAGCAGAATAGTATTTAGCTGCTTCAGCCACAATTGTGGTGTTGTTTTTTTTCCTTCCCGGAATTTTTCTCGCAAGCACAGAGTCTGCTATTTTTCAGATCAACCAAGTGTTGATGAATCAAATCGTTCGTTGAATGAAAGGATTTGTTACACAACGTTTCAGTTTTGATTACTAATATGAAGGTCATCACTGTATTGTTACTTACATGTGTTGGTACATGTTGAAAAAAAAAAGGAAAAAATAAACAAAGTAAGTTCGGCAATGATTACCAGCACCAGTAGATAGGAAAAAGGGAAAGAAAGACGGGAAAAAACACTATTATATTTCTAAAGAAAATGAAAGGAAAAAAAATCTATTAGGTTTCGAACTACAGTCACCGTGGCCATATTGTTGAAGCCCCGCCTTCTTTTTCTTCAATATGCAAAGTATGTAAAAAGGGGTGGGGCTTCTTTTTGATGGCAGCTAAGGCCATGTTTTAACTTTTTGTGGCTATGCTCCAGTGGCCCATTCCTGGTTAGTATTTGATTTAGGCAGAAAAGACCAGATGCAGAAAATATTTCAATCAGAATACAGCTGGAAGGGACCTTAGAGGTCTTCTAGTCCAACCCCTTGCTGAAGCAGGAGACCCTATACCAATTCAGACAGGGGGCTGTCCGGTGTCTTCTTAAAAGCCTCCAGTGATGAAGCACTCACAACTTCTGGAGGCGAACTGTTCCACTGTTAGGAAGTTTCTCCTTAATTCTAGGTTGCTTCTCTCCTTGATTAGCTTCCATCCATTGTTTCCATCCATTGAACTGCTCCCACTTCACAATGTTTGTTCTCATCCGAGGGTCGGTCCTTGGGATAGTGATTTCTCGTTTCTTCTTCAACAGATTTCTTATTATAAAGAATTTAGAGCTAATCGCATGAAAGAGCTGTTAAGTGGGGAAAGGAAGAAGCTGTTCGGGAATGATTCACGCAACTGATTACTTAATAGTCCAGAGATGGAAACAAGCATGAGAAAGAAACTCAGAAAAACTGTGTCTCGATTTGGTTTAATATAAGATACAGATATAGATTAACAGATTTGGAAGGGACTTTGTAGGCTATCTAGTCCAACCCCTCACCCAAGCAGACCCTTCACCATTTTTGACAGATGGCAGTCCAGTCTCTTCTTGAAAGCTTCCAGTGATGAAGCTCCCACAACATTTGAAGGCAACTTCTGTTCCATGAGTTGATTGTTCTCACTGTCAGAAAAAGTCTCCTTATTTCTAGATCAAATCTCTCCGTGGTCAGTTTCCATCCATTATTCCTTGTCTGGCCTGCAGATGCTTTGGAAAATAGCTTGACCCCCCTGCCTCTCTGTGGCAGCCCCTCAAATATTGGAAGACTGCTCTCATGTCTCCCTTGGTCCTTCTCGTCACTAGACTAGCGATGCCTAGTTCCTGCAACCATTCTTCATATGTTTTAGCCTCCAGTCCCCTAATCATCCTGGTTGCTCTTCCTTGCACTCTTTGATGGGACAGAGAAAAACCCGGATGGGATTTCAAGACTTATGACCTTTTTTCCACACTTATGACCGTTGCAGCATTTCTGTGATCAAAATTTGTCAACTGATTCAAATTTATGACGGGTTGCAGTGCCCCAAGGCATATACGATCACCCTTTGGACAAACCAAGTCAATGTGGAAGCCAAATTCACTTAACAACTGTGTTGCTGACTTAACAATGGTGGTGATTCACTTAACAACGGTGGCCAGAAGGGTCGTAAAATGCGGTCAAAATTCACTTCACAACTGCCTTGTTTAGCCGCAGAAATTTTGGGCTCCGTTGTGGTCATAAGTCGAGATCTACCAGTACTGAGGAAGTTAAAAGGTTAATACAGTCCAAAAACATAACAAAGAGAATTGCTTAGATTTTATTTTTTTTTTAATTCGGTTCTTTCGCTCGCTGCAGTGCTGATGTCTGTCTAAAATGATTTGAAAAAGCGCCGATTGAGCTACAGGCATTTGTTTCTTTATTATTATTTCTAGAATATTGATTTAGTGCCAGCTGTTCGCCTCGATTCCGGTGTTTGATGGCATTATAAGTAATTAATTAACCAGCCCCATGCAGAGGTTGGCTGTCCTTTTAAATTAGTACTAGGGAGCAAAAGAGTATTACATATCCATATCGGATGAGGAATAAAGCAATCTATTAAAGCAACAACAAAATATATTATTAAAGAGCAGCTATACTATGTTAATCTCCTTTTTATTACTAATTCGAGACCCTGATAAGTAGACGGCCTTTTTCCCCCCCTCCTATTTCCATGAGTTTTCATTAAATTAAAGCACAAAGGAACCGCGTATGAGCTAGCAAGGAAAATTTAAACTTGAGCTGCAGCTGATATTCACCCTGAATGGTCCATCCTGTTTCCTTTGGTGAGATATATTCCCTTTATTATTTATCTTCCCTTACCATGGAATCAATTACGCATCCCATATAATTCAAACTTTATTGATTAACCTAAATTTAAAAGCCCGCTCTGAAATGCCTTTGAAAATAGCAAAAGACGGAACGAGATGGGGAAACTGCAGTTAACACTAAGCTTAGATACAAGACTGAACCATGGTTTAAAAACTGATTAGAAGGCGGAAGGGGTGGGTTCTATTTACCTTTACTACCGGTTTGTAACGGGGCTGTGCACATGCTTCTCCGCATGTACACGAGTTTCCCGATGACATTGGGATCGGTGGGCGGAGCCTCTCACCGGTTTTACTACCGGTTCTTGCGAACCGGTCCGAACTGGGGGGCAACCCACCACTGGGATGTATGGCTTTCAAAAGAGTAGGGAAGTGGGTTCAACAGAATTCCACATTCTTTTTTTTTTCTTTTTTTTTGTAATTTTTTTTATTTTTTACACAAACACACAAACAAACAACATACAATGCATTTTTTCTGAACAGAGTATTGGCAATATAAACAAATTTATACAATTTTTAGTCATCTCCGATACTATTTATATATTCACTTTTTGCCATAATATTCTTTCTCTCTAATTTTTATAAGCCAATATTACCCTTCATCCTAACCTCTAATCTTAATGAAATTCAAGCTTTCCCTTTTCATCTCTAAATTAAAACCCTTAAATTTAAAATCTCACAACATAATGTAATTCCCAATATTTCCTTAAATTCCCTTATTATAAACACAAATATTTTTCTTTTATCAATTCTTAAATCTTGAATCCAATTTTCAATTGCTTTGTCAAATATATATATTTATACCTCTTCAAACAATATCTTAATCATTTCTCATTAAACAGCAAGTCCAATTAATTCATAATACAATATCATTTCCAATTTTTTTAGTTAAATTCCAAAATTGCAATTAAAAATATTCCAATTATTACAATTTCCATAATTAGGAAATTGCAATTTTGCAATTTTGCAAGGTTGACTCAGCCTTCCATCCTTTCTAAGGTAGGGGAAATGAGGACCCAGTTTGTGGGGGCAATAAGCTGACTTTGTATAAATATACAAAAGGATGAAGGCTATTGCTTAACGCATTGTAAGCCGCCCTGAGTCTCCGGAGAAGGGCGGCATATAAATCAAATTTTTAAAAAAAAATTACAATTAAAAATATTCCAACTATTACAATCTCATATATGGAACTTGCTTGTATTTCTAAATCTTATTTCAATTCATTTATAAATCAATGCAATTATCCATTACTTTATACTTACTTAAAACAAAATTGGTTTTCAGCTTAATTTCCAATATTTTAATTAATTTCATTATTACAATTCAATACATTCCAAGTATCACAATCTCAACTGTTGCATTTTCTAAAATTCATTATATCTATAAATCTTACTTCAATTCATTTTTTAATTCTAAATGTATACAACATATTCCTCTTTTATTTATTTCTCCCATTTTTTAAAAAAAAAAAATTCTTCTTTTTCTTCCCCCATCTTTTTTTTTGCATTTTAAAATCCTGAACTCTTCTATTTTGCCCTGTATTTCCCGTTGTTCCCAACGGGAACAACGAGAATTCCGCATTCTTAAGGCGCTCATACAGGTAGTCATTAATTTACAACAATTCATTTAGTGACCATTCACAGTTACAATGGCACTTGAAGAAACGGTTTTTCACAGTTTACGACTGTTGGAAGAAATATCCAACATCTGGTTCAGTTCCAAGTGGGGAGAAAGACACTGGAAATATGGAGGCTGATTGGGGCAGCTGACTTCATGGAGTTGAGAGAGAGAAAGAGAGTCGTATTTATACCCTCTCTGGCCTTGCCCTTGGACTTCCTGTTCCTGTGGCAAGGGCATGTATTCTATTTGTTGCTGTCAGACTCCCATGGGGCTACGCAGGGGTCATAGCTGATTTTGTAGGTTATCTCAGTCAAGTTTGGTTGAAGCTTGGGCTGATGCAATGAAGGGGGCTTGTTGGGTAATTCCTATGGTTTTTGAATGGCTTTGCCCTGAAGGATAATCCCATCATCCTGGAACTGAAGGTCTTTTGTCTTGTAGATAGGCTGGTCCAGTCTTTCCTAAGGGGCACAAAATATCTGCTGGGAGCAGGGAGCTGGGTTTATGGGTTTCTGTTTCCTTTAAGATTTTTATTTCTCTTTTAGCAGAAATATTTTATCCTGCCTTTTTAATATTTCCCAAAATATTTCATTCTTCTAGGAGATGGGTGGGTGCTAGCTTTCTACACGACCTTTGCGGCATCCCCACGATTATATGATCTTTTGCAACCTTCTGACAAGCAAAGTCAACGGGGTGGCCAGATTCATTTAAAAACCATGTTACTAACTTAAAAACCGCAGGGATTCACTTAAGAGCGATGGGCAGAAAAGTAAAAAAAAAATGAACTGTGACCGTAAAATAAACTGAACTGTGGTTTGTTGGCTGTCACAGTTGTACGTACTCTGAATACAATACATAGAATCAGAATAGAACTGGGAGGGACCTTGGAGGTCTTCTAGTCCAGCCCCCTGCTCAAGCAGGAGATCCTATAGTTCAGGAATATTATTGTGGTTTGTTGCACGGTTGCTCAGAATGGATTTGGCTTTTTTGTCCACTGATTGAGTCCTTCCCAAGAACCTGGGATAGGCAGATGTGGATGTTTGATAGTGTTGAAGGTATTGTCACAGGATGTAAACTGTTCCGAGTAGAGCTGCCTTTTGCAATTGGTTGATTTGTCAGTGCCGGTGACGAATCAGAACATGTTATTTTCCTTCCTGGTATTGTCTGAAAGTTATGGAATATTTCTTTCCTCCATTTACAGTCAAGCCTTTTTAACCACCTGAGTCCTGAATCCTGCCACAACAGAGAAGTTGATATTTTAGCTTCTCTGTGATATTTTTGTTGTGCAGCATCTCGCCTGCCAAATTCCTGATGATCGCTAGATTGCAAAAAAAATAAAATAAAAATAAAAATGAATAGCTTGTTTTACATTCTGGCAGCCAGGATCTGACAACCCTACAAAACAAACTTTATTATGGCTTAGCTTTTGTTGCCTTGGCTTTGAAAGACTCTTTGTTTAGAATAGATAGAATTCTTTATTGGCCAAGTGTGATTGGACACACAAGGAATTTATCTTGGTGCATACGCTCTCGGTGTAGATAAAAGAAAATATACATTCGTCAAGAATCATAAGGTACAACACTTTATTTATTTATTTATTTATTATTCGTATTTCTATGCCGCCCAACTCTCCGAGGACTCTGGGCGGCTTACAACAAAGACAGTATTGGCAATATACAATAAGAGACGTTAAAAACCCATACGCACCACTCATGGCCGGATCTCACAAGATCGCAATGGTGAGATCAACAGCCCCAAGCCTGCCAGATGATAGTCATAGGGAAACAGTCAATATAAATCTTGATAGTACAGTGAGCCTTGATAATATGAGCCTTGATAGTACAGTGGTCTACGCACCCTGTTATTAACACAGCTGCCTGCAATTTACTGCTGGTTCGAATCTCTCCAAGGCTCAAAGTTGACTCAGCCTTCCATCCTTTCTAAGGTAGGTAAATTGAGGACCCAGTTGTGGGGGCAATAAGCTGACTTTGTATAAATATACAAAAGTATGAAGGCTATTGCTTAATGCATTGTAAGCCGCCCTGAGTCTCCGGAGAAGGGCGGCATATAAATCAAATTAAAAAAAATAAATTAATTTTAAAAAAAAAATCTTAAGGATACCAGCAACAAGGTTACAGTCATACAGTCATAAGTGGTAAGAGATGGGTGATAGGAAGGGTGAGAAGATTAATAGTAATGCAGACTTAGTAACTAGTTTGACAGTGTTGAGGGAATTATTTGTTTAGCAGAGTGATGGTGTTCGGGGAAAAACTGTCCTTGTGTCTAGTTGTTCTGGTGTGCAGTGCTCTATAGCGTCGTTTTGAGGGTAGGAGTTGAAACAGTTTATGTCCAGGATGTGAAGGATCTGTAGATATTTTCACAGCCCTCTTTTTCACTTGTACAGTATACAGGTCCTCAATGGAAGGCAAGCAGGTAGCAATTCTTTTTTCTGCAGTTCTAATTATCCTCTGAAGTCTGTTGGGTTGCAGAACCAAACCAGACAGTTATAGAGGTGCAGATGACAGGCTCAATAATTCCTCTGTAGAACTGGATCAGCAGCTCCTTGGGCAGTTTGAGCTTTCTGAGTTGGCGCAGGAAGAACATTCTTTGTTGTGCTCTTTTGATGACGTTTATGAATAGAAACTAGCATTGATCCGTGTCTTTTATAGACGAATTCAAGTGAATTTTAAAAAAACCCTCTGATTGGCTGTCTTTTCTTTGATTTCTTTTTTCCCTAATTAATGGTCTTCAGTTCCAAAGGGCTGTCCTTTCAAATAAAAACTGAAATCCAGAGTTTAGTATTGAGTTACCTTTAAAAGGGTAAATTTCCTAGCCTCTGTAACAAAAGGTTGCATTTGAAGATCAAGTTCCAGTTTAATAAACCAAAATATCTTTCCTACACATTTAATATCTCTCATGAAGAAAATACCCGTTAGAAAGTTTTTGACCTTGACGCTGTCAAATGTGGGCTGATAGCAAAGAAACCTGAAAATAAAGTCAAATTTCAATCAATTTTTTGAATCCTGGTTTGTTTGGAAGCTGTAACCCATCATTTATATCTTCCAACAGTTATAGGAAATTTGCGTTTTGTGCTTTAGCACACATGAAGCCATTGGCAAAGATGCTGTATGTTGTTTAGATGTGCACAAAATCTAGAGCATATCTTTGTTTATTAAACCCGGATTTGGTTTTCTGAATGTACCTATGTTTCTTTGTCTGAAAAAAACATGTTGGTTTGTATGAGATTAGCCAGAATTTCTGGGACCAAGTTTGTAAGGTGTTTTGTTTTGTTTTGTAATTGGCAAGTTCTAGTGTTTTTAAAAATGATCTTGGGCAGTAAATCATGTTTTGAGAAGTACAGTGTAAACATAAGGAATTGTATTTTATTCTACACTGCAAGAGATTGACCATTGATTTAAATTCCAAAAAAAACCCAAACCCACTATTGCCTATGAATTCAGAATGTGATATAATTAAAACCAAAGACTTATGCTTCGCTCCCTGAATATAAAACATCTTCTTCAGACTACTTGTCAAAAACTTTTTGAAAAAAGAAAAGTGGGGGATAAAATATTTTTTAAAAAAATCTCCATATCAATTGTTTCTTTCTTTGCTATACTTTTTTTAAAAAAAAATTGCTGCATCATGTCTGTTTTCATTTTTTTATTCTCTGTTTTTTAAGCATAGGTATTCAATAGCATTATTGGGCCTGGACTGGAATGCAAATGATAAGAGGGGGATACATTGAAAATGAAATACCATGATTTTCTCCATCCGTAATCTACAGGCCATTCTTAGTTTAATGGTTGCATATAACTGAGGCCTAAAATTGAGTAGTTTGTGCATCAGCATTTAGGGAGAATTTTTTTTTTTTGTTTAAGCCTGTCTGAATTGACTGCCCTCTTCATCCTAAAGTTACTTCCCTGAGCATTGCATATTACACAAATATATGTTGCATTAAACCAGGTTTGTTGCGTGAATCCAAGCAATCACCCTTTTTTAAATCTCGCCTTTATAATCATATTTAACCAATTTGCATTAACAAAGTCAGTTGTCACAATATTTCACAGGATTGATGTATGAATTAAATCAGCGTTCTTCAAATTTCGGCCCTTCAACTTGTGTGGACTTCAACTCCCAGAATTCACCAGCCTTCTGGGAGTTGAAGTCCACAAAGGTTGAAGTTCCCAAATTTGAAGAACACTGGATTAAATTGATCTAATGAAGCTCCACCCAGTCTGTTAATCTACTTTAGCCACTATTCAGCTGAGACAAGATCCATGCAATTCACTCTGTAAGCGGTATCAAGGTTTGGTTATCTACTCATTATTGTTTGGCATTATTTGTGAACTAAGTTAGTATGTTTTGTTGAAAATAACCTACCTGGGTGGGTTCACATACAGTCAATTAAAATGGGATTGAATAGACTCGATGTTCAGTAGGTTGTGTGAACCAAGTTTTCAAATTAAGCCATGAATCAAGGGTTAATATTTATTGAGCATAGCATAGTGTGTAATTTGTGACTGTATTGTTTACCTGGTTTAGGATTTTATGTGTGTGTGTCCTGCCCACTTTCTTGGTGTTTTTAAAAGGTGCTGCTTTAGGATAAGGTGTAGATTGTCCCCTGTTCAGTATTCATGAGGTCTAGCGGCTTCATTCCTTTGTGTGCATTCGATATTTATGGCAGAGAAATTGAAAAGTCAACTCTGTTAACTGGCTATCTTGCCAGTATTTAAAGAGCAAGGTGACACTTTCTTCCTCCAAGGAGTTGTCACTCTAAATTAGTATTTTTCCTCAATTAACCTCTTTAAACTCTTGAGTATCTGAGAAACTGGGTTTTTCAAATACCATGACACATTTCATGCTATCATAATGGATATGCCACCATGGGAGCTACGGTTTCTACAAGTTATACAAACCAGAGCACTATTTAACCAGAGTTTCAAAAACAGATTAATTTTTGCATATGACATCACTAAAAGCTTTGCCGCCACCTCTGAGGATTTTTCAATTCCTTGTCGTACTCTTAGCTTTTTTTTTCCCCCCTTCTTATATATTTTTCTCATGTTTTATCTATTGGAGAACTGCCAGGGTCTCTGTACATCAGCTGTTCCTCATCATATCTAAGTTATGAGAACTAATGACTTCTAATCTTATATCAAGAGATTCAGGATGTCACATTTTATCACAGTGGGATGCAAGAAAATATAATGATTCCATCTTTAGACATCTGAGCCTCTGACAGCACAAGTGGATTGAGCAAATCCAGAGGTGGGATTAAAAAATTTTAACAACCGGATTCTCTGCCTGATTGCTGGATAGGCGTGGCCATGGTGGGTGTGGTGTACTCGGCCTCCTGCACCACGGCGGGGGGAGGCGAGGCCTCTGCAAGGGCGAAAACTGCCTCCCCTGAGCTCCGGAGGCCCTCCGGAGGCTGGAAACGGGCCCATTTCCAGACTTCTGGAACTTCTGGGAGGCCCGTTTTTCGCCCTCCTGAAGACTCCGTGCAGGCCCTGTACTTACCTGGCATCCAAAACAGGCGGTGTGGAGACCACTGGGAGGGGCGGGGTGAGAGGGGCCAGCCAGTCCTTGCAACTACCAGTTCGGCGAACCAGATGTAAAATTAGCATCCAATTCACTCAAACCGGTCTGAACCGGCTAAATCTTACCCTTGGGCAAATCTGATTATGGGGAGAGAATTTAGGTGGGTTTCTATTCCTCCAGGTCAAGGAGAAATTCTTTGAAGGGCCAGACACACCGTCCATAATGGTGCAGGTATTATGACTTACAACCATTCATTTACTGGCGGTTTGAAGTTACAGCGGCACTGAAAAAAGTGACTTACGGCCATTTTTCACACTTATGCCTCATTTTCATGGTTTCACATGATCAAAATTCAGATATTTGGCAACTGACTCATATTTATGACGGTTGCAGTGTCCCGGGGTCATGTGATCCCCTTTTTGCAAACTTCTGACAAGCAAAATCAACGGGGGAAGCCAGATTCACTTAACAACTGGGTTAGTAACTTAACAACTGCAGTGATTCATTAGAATGAAACATTAGATTAATAGAGTTGGAATGGACCTTGCAGGTCTTCTAGTCCAACCCCCTGCTCTTGACTTAATAAGGCAGGGATTCACTTAACAACTGTGGCAAGAGAAATTGTGGTCGTAAGTTGAGGACTGCCTGTAGCAGCACTGAGAGCGATAAAGCACCACAGAGCCGTTCCTTCACATCTGGGCAAGGAATTAAAAATTTACAAACGCTACCGTGTTTCCCCAAAAATAAGACCCTGTCTTATATTTTTTTGAACCCTGAAATAAGCGCTTGGCCTTATTGCCATGCACTCAAAAGCCCTATCGGGTTTATTATCAGGGGATGTCTTATTTTGGGGGAAACAGGGTATACAGGTACTCCTCGACTTACCACCACGATTGAGCCCAAAAATTTCCATTGCTAAGTGAGACATTTGTTAAGCGACTTCTGTCCCATTTTGCAACCTTTCTTGCCATCGTTGTTAAGTGAATCACTTGCAGTTCTTAAGTTAGTAATGCGGTTGTTAAGCGAATCTGGCTTCCCCAAGGACTTTGCTTTTCGGAAGGTCGCAAAAAGGGATCACGTGACCCCGGGGACACTGCAACCGTCGTAAATACAAGTCAGTTGCCAAACGTCTGAATTTTGATCCCGTGACTATGGGGGATGTTGCAACGGTTGGAAGTGTGAAAAATGGTCATAAATCACTTTTTTCAGTGCCGTTACAAGTTTGAATGGCCTCTAAATGAACTGTTCATTCAGTGTAGACAGGATCAAACCGTGAAAAGCAGGACATTTTCACCAGTGGTGGGTTTCAAAAAATTTTTATTACTGGTTCTGTGAGTGTGGCTTGGTGGGCGTGGCATGGCTTGGTGGGCGTGGCAGGGGAAGGATACTGTAAAATCTCCATTCCCTCCCCAATCCAGGGGAGGGATACTGCAAAATCCCCATTTCCTCCCAATCAGCTGGGACTTGGGAGGCAGAGAATAGATGGGGGCGGGGCCGGTCAGAATTTTTACTGCCGGTTCTCCGAATTACTCAAAATCTCCGCTACCGGTTCTCCAGAACTGGTCAGAACCTGCTGAAACCCACCTCTGATTTTCACCCAACATGTTAGACCAGGGGTATCAAACTCGATTTATTGAGAGCCGCATCAGGGTTGTGTTTCACCCCGGGGCCAGGGTGGCCGTGGCCAGGGTGGGTTTGGCCAGCATGATGCCACTTGCGTTGGGGGGCACCTGTTGTGGCCCAAGTGCTCTGCCAGTGAAAACAGGCTCCCGGGTTCCGTTTTCTGCTGTGACGGCCTCCTGCAGCCTTCTCCCAGCAAAAACGGAGCTCGGGAGGCTGCGTTAGGCCCTCATGACCTCCGTTTTTGCCCGCAGAGGCACTGCAGACCAGTCCTTTGCTATTTCCAGGCAGCCCAGTGGGCCAGATTTAAGCACCCCACAGGCTGAATCCGGCCCCCGGGCGTTGAATTTGACACCCCTGTGTTAGAGAAAACCGGGAACGGTGTCCTATAAAGATGGGTCATGCAATAAACATGACACCTCAGGTCTTAAGATCTGCAGTTCCGTAGGGATGAGAGTCCGTCTAATTAGCCGTATCTATTTCCTGTCTTTAAGACAGATCAGAAGTTGTAGCAAAGTGTAAATATAAATGGATTCTTCCACATTTATGCCTGTGGAATTGACCGCAAAGACTTGTCATCTGGTGTAAGTAAGCCTCCGAAATAAAGATCTCGGAAAGCAATCAGGGAAAAAAAACAAACCAGAATCTATAGCTATAGATTGAAAGGCCTGTTCACTGGGGATATGTAGATCGGTATCAGTCTGGTTCATTCGGGAGAGCCGCATTTCAGATCAATCGGGGATGTTTTAACACGGCTCAGTTTGCGTGGAGTCTTAGACAGAGGATGGGTGTGCAAATGGGTGTGGAACCTTCTGGAACTGCACTTTCCAGGTGACCCTGAAGGCACAGATAAGCCTCAAAGTAGCCTCAACGATTCTCAGAGAGAGTACTAACGACCAGATGACTGCAAGGAATATAAATCCTTCCGTTCTCCACCAATCAGTCAGAACTGAAGAAGCTTCTCGGATGAGAAGCGAAACGTCTTCAAGGAAAAACAAAGAAAAGTCCAGGTGCCTTTTGAAAAAACACCTCCTTCTTCATTGTGCCCCTTTCTCTCTGGAATGGCACCCTTTCTACTGATTGAAATAACCCCAATATGATTGGAACTCAGGAAAATGGTTAAAACCTAATTACGTTACCCTTTGAAAGATAGATGAGGACGGTGCGATTATACGAGGCTAATATTTTTCATTATAATCTTATTTCTTCAACCTCTGGGAATCTGGGGAATTGAGGCAGGGCAGAAACATGGACAATAAATAAATCCATGTTTTATTATGTCGTATTGCTCTCTGTTGGCTATTTTTGCTTCCTTAATCTTGCTTATATGTGATAAGCCACTTGAGTCGGTCGGTGATTGGATTGGCATTAAATACCTAGGGAAATAAATATTTATATACTGCCTCTCATTACACCAAATCCCCAGTCAGTCACTGGCGAATGTATGCGAAGGGATGGTGAAATCTCCCTTCTTTGTAGAAACGGTTGGATGTCTTGCCGTACAATATCCTTGTTTGCAGTTATGCATTGCCTTTGATTTAAACATCCTGACTTTTAGCATTTAAAAATGAAAATATGCATGGATGGTTGGATATATATGTACCATCATCAGTGTTACAAGGGAGTGGTGTTTCCGTTCTGTTCTGTTCTGTTCTGTTCTGTTCTGTTCTGTTCTGTTCTGTTCTGTTCTACTCTACTCTACCCTACCCTACCCTACCCTACCCTACCCTACCCTACCCTATTCCCGTGATGGCGAACCTATTCTATTCCTATTCCTATTCCTATTCCTATTCCTATTCCTATTCCTATTCCTATTCCTATTCCTATTCCTACTCCTACTCCTACTCCTACTCCTACTCCTACTCCTATTCCTATTCCTGTTCTATTCTATTCCATTCCGTATATTCTATTCTATTCTATTCTATTCTATTCTATTCTATTCTATTCTATTCTATTCTATTCTATTCTATTCTATTCCATTCCATTCCATTCCATTCCATTCCATATTTTCTATTCTATTCTATTCTATTCTATTCTATATTTTCTATTCTATTCTATTCTATTCTATTCTATTCTATTCTGTTGATTTGTAGCTCAGGTTGAACTGGTCCTTGGTGTTCTCTGTGCTTAGTTTTTTCCTCGCAGACGTTTCACTACCTAACTAGGTAACGTAATCAACGCTTGATGGGATGGGGTTTGCTTTTTGTTTGTAAACAAGTGGCTCTCCCTGTTAGTGTTGGTGGGAGTGTTATTTGCTTCTTGGTAATGTCTCGAGTGGGCTGTTGTTTGTAGTTTGATTGTTTGTCAGAGTGGAGAGTTCCTTGATTGGGCTATTGTTTTACTGCCAGATTCTTGGTCCAGTATTAACATTGGTGTTAATTTTTACTTATGTGCTCTGATTATCTCTGCGCTGCTGAGCCCTGGTGGCGCAGTGGTTAGAATGCCATATTGCAGGCTGACTCTGCCCGCAGCCTGGAGTTCGATCCTGACTGGCTCAAGGTTGACTCAGCCTTCCGTCCTGCCGAGGTCGGTAAAATGAGGATCCAGATTGTTGGGGGCAATAGGCTGACATTTGTAAACCGCTTAGAGAGGGCTGTAAAAGCACTATCGAGCGGTATTTAAGTCTAAATGCTATTGCTATTATCTGGGTGTTGGTTGTTGATTGTGGAGATGAAACTCTGCAAGAAAGCAAGCAAGTTCAGAGAGCCCCAAGGACTCCATAAATATGTATGTGTATAATTGAAATATATGTAAGCATTGGGAAAAAATATTGCATGCAGGTAATCTTCAATTTAAGATCACAATTGAGCCCCCAATTTTTTGTTGCTGAGCAAAGGCATTTATTAAATAAGTTGCACCTCACTTTATGTCCTTTCCCGCCAGCGTCATTAAACAAATCACTGCAGCTATTAAGTGAATCATGTGGTCGTTAGGCAAATCTGGTTTCCCCCCATTGACTTTCCTAATTGGAAATCCTTCTGGGAAGTTGACAAATGACCCTGGGACAGTGCATAAATGCGCGCCAGTTGCCAAGCAACCACATTTTTGATCACATGATCACGGGAATGCTGTAATGGTTGTAAATCTGGTTGTAGGTCATGGGCAGTGGTGGGATTCAAATAATTTAATAACCGGTTCTCTGCCCTAATGACTGGCTGGACGGGCATGGCCATGGTGGGCGTGGCCAGAGGCAGCACTCGGCCTCCTGCACCCCCTTGGGAGCAAAAATGGGCTTCTGGGGGTCCACACTTTTTGGCCCACGTTTTGGGCCTAGTAGGCCTCCCTGCACTTACCTGGGAGCCAAAACTGGGCGCGTGGGGACTCCTGGAAGGAAGGGGCAGGTCCAGCCAGCAATTTAACAACCGGTTCACCCGAATTGGCTGAATCCCACCACTGGTCATGGGTCACTTTTTTTCAGTGCTGTCTTAACTTCGAACAGTCACTAAACGAATGGTTGTAACTCTAACCCTGTGTTCTGCCTCAACTACGGATCCAAAGAACGCAGCACACACAAACTCTATACAAAGCTTATTTTACTCAAATAACTCAGTCTTTATCAACCAAAGGCTGTTAATAAACTGTCTTAACAACCTACAAGAATTCTGAGATAAGGTAATCACAGTCTTCTAGAGTTGGCAGAAAGCCCAGAAGCAATTTTGCAGACATGAAAGAGAGTGAACTAAAGTTGTTCCCTACAGCTTGCTGCAAGTGGTGTTCCTCCTTAAATAGGCTAAGGGAGTGGCCAATTAGCCCCTACTCTCGAGGAGACCTCCTCCTGAGGAGCCACTCCTGCCTTTTGGCAGCTCTGCGTGCCCATGCATTGAGAAGAGGCTCTTCCTCTTCATCCTCTTCACTTAAAGGAGCTTCTGGAGCTTCTGAAGGCCCTGGCTGAATCCCCGCCTCTGGCACCACATCTTCTCCAGCCTCCTAATTGTCCGACTCGAGCGCCAGCTGCACAGGCTGCTGACGCGACACCACACCAGCCTCCTCGCTGTTGGAATCAGCTACAATCTGCACAGGCCGCTGACGGGCCATAACACCCTGTATATTCCCAACGTATGCCATTCCCAAGAAAGTGCAGATTCACTGTGAATCCAATTTATCCCTCGTGCATTCACTTCCACTCTAGTTGAAAATCATCAGTTGAAGCTGTATGAATTTTAACACTTATTTTACTGTGAGTCATTCGTTTTCTAAATAATTTATCCGACTCTCTTAAAATGCTTTTTTCCCCGCTATGAAAAAAGGCTGGAAATTCTTTGACTTACCCTTTTCTGTTCTCTAAGCTCTGAATGCTATTTCATCTTAGCAGAGTTTTGTTTTTAAGACAGCTTTCCAAAACGCATCACCAAATTACCCAAACTTTGCTCATTCAAAAAAATAAGAAGAAGAAGAAGAAGAAGAAGAAAAACTGCAGTGGACTTTCTTCACTGCTGACCGTTTTTCGTTTTTCATTGCAGCATCCCCATGGTCACATGATCAAAATATGGACGCTTGGCAGCCGGTTCATATTTATGACCGTTGAAGTGTTTCCCAGGGTCATGTGATCCCCTTTTGTGACCTTCTGACAAGCAAAGACAATGGGGGAAGCCAGATTCACTTAACAACCATGTTGCTGAATTAATAACTGCAGATTCACTTAACAACTGTGGAAAAAGTGGTCGTAAAATGGGGCAAAATTCACTTAACAACTGTCTCCCGAGGTCATGCGATCCCCTTTTGGAAACTTCTGACAAGCAAAGACAATGGGGGAAGCCAGATTCATTTAACAACCATGTTGCTAAATTAATAACTGCAGATTCACTTAACAACTGTGGCAAAAGTGGTCGTAAAATGGGGCAAAATTCACTTAACAACTGTCTCGCTCAGTAACATCAATTTTGGACTCAATTGTGGTCGTAAGTTGAAGATTCCCTGTATTCATTTTTTTATACTTGCAATGAGAGGGAGAATTTTATTTATTTATTTATTTATTTTATTTTATTTTATTTTATTTTATTTTATTTTATTTATTTAGCATCTAGCCTTCAGTCCTATATTTGCATAGATAGCTAGCCTATCTTCTATTGATTCCATCCACAAATGCTATAATTATCTCTCCCAAGAATTCTTTCCTTGGACAAGTTAGTTTATTCTAAGAGGAATTTGAAAGAAAGGTTATTGCTGCTTGCTCACCACAGCTTCATTAAGGCCTTGATCACATTTTGACATTTATCTTGTAATTTTCCAGAGCTGTTAAGTCTCGGTAGAAAACACTAAATGGCACTTGGAAACAGACAGATAATAAAGGTGTCTTGGAGAGCAAATACATTTGCTGGGCTAAACTTGTTTGTGTAGTCAGTTAGTAAGCAACACAATTGGAGAATACATGATATTTTCGAAAATATCATGTCCTTGGACCAGAGCAGAGCAGTAAATGCTAAGGAGGACAGGTTGATAGGAAAGAAATAATGATTAACTTGGAAAGATAATATGCTTTTTTTTTAATCATTCAGGCCGGCCTGCAATTTTCAGACCATAATAAACCCATTCTTTCCTATTATTTTTACTATTTGCAATATATATTGATCCTGCTTTTAATCCTGAAAGCTCAGGATAGCATGCATTTTAATCTTGAAAAACCCTGTAAAATTGGTTCCTAGAGAGAAGGATAATTAGAAAAGAATATGGGCAGTCCTCAGCTGCCTTACAACCGTTTGAAGTTACAACAGAGCTGAAAACTGACTTACAGTCATTTTTCACACTTATGACCATTGCAGCAGCGGTGTATTCTCTTAACAACTGTAGCAAGAATGGTTCTTGTAAACTGGGGCAAAATTCACTTAACAAATGTCTCACTAAAACAACGTAAATTTTGGGATCAGTTGTGGTCATAAGTCGAGGACTACTCCTCGGCTTACAATCAGTCACTTAGCAACCATTGGAACTTCCTGAAAAACTGGATTTACAACCCAGATGTGAAGTTCAAATGGTTTCCCTTGGTCGTGTGATTGTACTTTGGCTGCTTGGCAACGCAACTACATTTACGGCTGTTTGCAGCATCCTTCAGTTTTAAACCCCCCCTTCCCCTTTTCCTACAGCTTGTCAGTAAGAGATCACTTCCTTGCTCCATTCTTTAGCAATATTATTTATTGGCCAAGTGTGATTGGACACACAAGGAATTTGCCTCCGGTGCATAATCTCTCCATATGCATATAAACAACAAAGTGATAAGTCGCAGATCATAAATCATAAGATACAGTCATTAATCGTAAGATACAAACAACAAGTGATAAATCATAAGATACCTGGTAGGAAAGATGGAGAGATGAGAAGGATAACAGCAATACAACCCTACTACATGGGTAAATATCCTTAGGCATAAGACAGTGCTGAGGGAATTGGGTATTTAGCAGAATGACGGCACAGGAGAAAAAAAACTGTCTTCGTGTCTAGTCGTTTTGGCATTCAATGCCCTATAGCAGCATCCTGAGGGGAGAAGTTCAGAGGTGGTATTCAGCCGGTTTGAGCAAACCGGCAGCAGAAATCACAGCCCAGGCATTTTTGAGGCCGGGAGGTGCACGAGCAAGCAAAGCGCATGCACGGAAGACCGGGCGAACCAGTGGTAACAAAATGTGAAACGCACTGCTGGAGAAGTTGAAATCGTTTATGGCCAGGATGTGAAGGATCTCTAGATATTTTCTCCGCCCTCCTTCTGACCCATGCAGTATACAGATCCTCAATGGAAGGCAGGTTGGTTGCAATGGTCTTTTTCTGCAGTCCTAACTATCCGTTGAAGTTTGTACCTGGCCGGTTTTGGTTGCTGTGCCAAACCAGACAGTCATCGAGGTACAAATGGCAGACTCAATTCATTACTCTGTAGAACTGCATTAGCAGATCCTTGGGCAGTTCCGAGCATTGTGAGTTTATGCAGGAAGAACTGAGTTGGCTGTGCCTTTTTTTAGTGACGGTTTTAATGTTAGGGGTGTCCATTTCACGTCCTGGGAGATTATAGAACCCAGAAGCCTGAAGGTTCTCTATGGTTGATAGCGTGTTGTCAGAGGTGGTTCAAATCAGTTCGCCCGAACAGGTAGTAGAAATCGTGGCCCCAGCTCTATGCCATCCTATTTAGGCAGTTTTTGAGGCCGAGCATATGCGCGGAAGGCACACGTGTGAGCAAAGCACATGCATAGAAGGTTGGGCACATGTGCAGAAAGTGCACACACACGAGAAGCGAGCGGGCGCACACCAGTGGTAGGTTTCAAATTTTTTTACTACCGGTTCTGTGGGCGTGGCTTGGTGGGCATGGCATGGATTGGTGGGCATGTCAGGGGAAGGATACTGTAAAATCTCCATTCCCACCCCAATCCAGGGGAAGGTTACTGCAAAAAGTCCATTCCCTCTCCAATCCAGGGGAACGTTACTGCAAAATCCCCATTTCCTCCCAGTCAGCTGCGACTTGGGAGGCAGAGAATAGATGTGGGAGGGGCCAGTCAGAATTTTTACTACTGGTTCTCCAAACTACTCAAAATTTCCGCTACTGGTTTTCCAGAACTGGTCAGAACCTGCTGAAACCCACCTCTGGCGCACTCGCAACGAACCGGTGATAACAAAATGTGAAACCCATCGCTGCGAGTTGTAAGAGGTGGTAGGATTCTTACTGTAGGCAAAAGTGTGTGTCATTCCGCTGTAGACCCAGTAAATTTGTGAAGGGAACATTGCTAACTTCACAGAGTATGCCAAAACAAGGAATGTTACCGCGGTTGAATTTTATCAAAGATCTTATGTAAAATAGGTCAATAGGAACACCAGGGAGTGAAGAAAATGAGTTCGGTCCAGTGGATGAAAGGGGTGTGTGTGTCTGGATAGGCATCCATCGTAAGCTGCTTTAATTTGGATTCCTGAAAGCGGCAGAAAATTGGGCTGAATGGAACTCTCTTCTGGCTATGAACCTATGAAAGCTGGTTGTGATGTCCTGATCGATGCCATGTGTTATGACAAGGCTTTGGCTTTCTATCTCTTACTGAGCTATGAATTATTCATCCCATTTTATCCCAGCCTAAGATTTATAAAGATCTTCTCTCTTGGCTTCACAGACGTTCGAACGTGTTGCTTTGAGGGTTCCTTTCTTTCATTTACACATCTGAACACTCCACAAATTATTCATGCTGAAGGATGGAATTATGAGGAGGAGGAGGAGGAGGGAGGAGGAGGAGGAGGGAGGAGGAGGAGGGGGTGGAGGAGGAGGAGGAGAAGGAAGGAGGGGGGTGGAGGAGGAGGAGGAAGGAGGAGGTGGAGAAGGAAGGTAGAGAAGAAGGAGGGTGGAGGAAGAGGAAAAGGAAGATGGAGGAGGAGAAGGGAGGAGGAGGGTGGAGAAGAAGAAGGAAGGTGGAGAAGAAGGACGGTGGAGGAGGAGGAGGAGGAGGAGAAGGAGAAGGAAGGAGGAGGAGGAGGGTGGAGGAGGAGGAGGAGAAGGAAAAGGAAAGTGGAGAAGAAGGAGGGTGGAGGAAGAGGAAAAGGAAGAAGGAGGAAAAGGTGGAGGTGGTTGAGGAGGAAGAGAAGAAGGAAGATGGAGGTGGAGGTAGGAGAGGAGAAGGAAAAGGAGAAGAAAAGTGTGGAGGAGGAGGTGGAAAAGGAGGAGGAGAAGGAGAAGAAGGAGAAGAAAGATGTTGATGGAGGAGGAGAAGGGTGATGAAGCTGGAGCTGGAAAACAAGGAGAAGAAGGTGGATGTGGAGGAGAACTTTAATATCCATTGGAAGAAATAAAGATCCCTATAACAATCTTTTTCAGTTTGATTAGAGTTTCATATATGAGTATGAATTGTATGCTGGTTAATTTTAATGGTTTTCCCAAAGTATCTTGAGAATTGGAGTTGAAATTCCTCCATAAAAAATTTCCAACCTTCAAAGATTTATGCCTCACGGAGATTTTTATGGAAAGGGGTTTTTACAAAACCTGTCCAAGTCTCTTTCTTTGCTCAATTTTTTGCAGAAATGTGTGAAAAATTAGGAATTCTAGGAGTTGTCGTTTCATCAGGAAAACACCAGGTTACCGAAAACTACAGGTCATTTCTTGACTTACAGCGGTTCATTTAGGGACCATTCGAAGTTACAACGGCACTGAGGAAAGTGACTTATGACCATTTTTCACAGTTATGACCATTGCAGCATGATCATATTGATGACGGTTGCAATGTGTCTGGGTCATGTGATCCCCTTTTGTGATCATCTGACAAGTCATAATCTGGAGAAGCCGGATTAATTTAACAACCGTGTTTCTAATTTACCAATTGCAGGGATTCATTTAATGACCGGGGCAAGAAAAGATCATAAAATGGGACAAAACTCACAACAATTGTTTCACTTAACAACAGAAATTATGAGCGTAATTGTGATCATAAGTTGCGGCCTACCTGTGTCCTAAGCACTGATTGGAAAATATATTCCCCAACAAATTAGATTTGGGCTGCTATTTTATTCCAGAGTTGTAGCAGTTCTTACAATAAAAGCAAGTTCTAGAATCAAATTTACAAAATTATAGGATGGGATGGAATTTATGTATTTTTGAGAACAGGATACATCTGCAAAGGAAGAATAAATGATATAATGGTGAGAATTTAGTGCAAAGCAAGTTAATAAATACAGGTTCCTTTTTGCATGATTTTATAACCCCCCCCCCAAATAAAATAAAATAAAATAAAATAAAACAAAATAAAATAAAATCCCTAAGGACTTTAGCTCTTTTAAGTTCATCACTGTAAATCAATTTAAACAGTGCCTGAAAACTCCAACTCAAGTAACTGGCATTAGTCCAGAGTGAATTAATCTGAAATTAATTTGATTTTGAAAGGCTCCATCTGGTTATGTTTGGAAAAGGCAGTTAGACAGAGAAAGAAAGATATAAACAAATGATCATCTGTATTCTCCACGCCAGATGTTTTCTAGGGTTGTTTTTTCCCCCTCTTCCCTCTTTTAAAAGAACTAAGAGTATTTTTTTTTAAGTGATGGAAAGGGTGATGATGCAGGCTGTCTCTTGAAATGGCAGTAATTTGCTTTTAAGAATGTTTTTTTTTAAAAAAAAATCAGAGCTTCTAATAGAGAAGAAATGGGAAGACGACTTCAAGAGACGTAACATTAGTAACCTTAAAAACTGAGAATTGGACAGCCGTAATCTAATTTCATTGACAAGAGTCGTGCAAAAGAAATGAGGGTGAAATTGAAATGAGGGTGAAATTGACAGCGAGCTATAAAATTAGGGCATTTAAACTGAAATAGAGTGGAAGACACATTGTCAACCTTTAAGCACATGACCTGAAATCGCAATCATTTTTTTTCCCAAACCTCTGCAAAGAACTGTATTATTTTCAGAAAGAGGTTTGTAAACTGCGGTTTATTAATCGCACTACGGTAGTCTCATTCATACAACATGCCAAGCTATGCCACGGCTGAACCAAACCACGGAGTTCGCACAACCCACTCTACACAAGCCATTCCAGCTTATCACATTGTGTGAACCCCTACACCGCACAATTGCATACAGTGGCACGTCAGCATCTAATGAGAAAAATAGAGAACTAATCTTTTGAGCATTTAATTTTTATTTGTTGTCTTTATATTTCACCTGCCGTTCAGAAGCATAAAGCTGCATACCTAAGAGCCAGTTTGTTGTAGTGGTTAAGGCGCTGGCCTGGAAACCAGGAGATGGTGAGTTCTAGTCCTGCTTTAGGCATGAAAGCCAGCTGGGTGACTTTGGACCAATCACCAAGAGGCTGTGGGTTCTTGTCCCGCCTTAGACATGAAAGCCAGCTGGATGATTTTGGGCCAATCACCAGGAGGCTGTAGGTTCTAGTCCCGCCTTAAGGCATGAAAGCCGGCTGGGTGACTTTGGGCCAATCACCAGGAGGCGGTAGATTCTAGTCCCGCTTTAGGCATGAAAGACAGCTAGGTGACTTTGGACCAATCACCAGGAGGCTGTGGGTTCTAGTCCCACCTTAGGCATAAAAGCCAGCGGGGTGACTTTGAGCCAATCAACAGGAGACTGTGAGTTCTAATCCCTCCTTAGACATGGCTTTTCTGCTTCAGGAAGACTCTGAAAATCTTGCTTTTGATTAAATATTTTAAATGTACCTTTTGATAGCGGAAGGAGATAAGAATAAAATAGGCTACTAGGTCAATATTGTCTACACCGGGGTTTCTCAACCTTGACTGCTTTAATATATGTGGACTTCAATCCCAGAATTCCCCACCCAGCCAGAGGCAGTATTTACCGGTTCGGCGAACCAATTCAAATTGCTGCTACCGGTTCGCTTGAACCAGTCCGAACCGGCTGAATACCACCTCTGCACTGAACCCCAACTATCTCTAATCCCCTCCCCCTATCCCTCAGCTCCACTGTGGCAACACTGAAGCTCCAAGATGGCTTCGGCCAGGCCAGCTTCAGGGGTGACATTAGGTTTTTATTTATTTATTTATTTTATTTTTAATCTACTTAAAGTGGGATTAGCAACTCTGTTAATGCATTACCTCCCACACGTGCGATAGCTACACTTTCTTGCTTTCTGTAACCCCATGTCAGTTCCCCGCTGCTCTTTGAAAGCTCTCCCATCAACTCAGTGCTACTTTTCCAGTGCCATTTTTTCAATCTGGAATCATTACCAAAATGAGAGCATTGTCCCTACCTTTAACTGGAGATGGACGCACACACGGCTCGTCCGTCCTTTTTGCCTGCTTTTAACGCTCTCTCCCCCTTTCATCTCCCGTTGTGTTGTTTTGCTTCTTTTGATACTTTCCATTTCATCCCATTTCTGGAGCTTTGAAACAGAGCCAGCGGTGAAAAGTAGGACACAATTGTGTGAGCCTTTCCTTCTCTTTCCGTGTCAGTTTCCATGTGAATTCACCCATTAAAGCCATACGAATTCCCTTCCGCATCCGTGACAGTTTTGTTTTTGTTTTTTTAAAATGAAAGGACACAGTCTTATTTTCACATACAGGTCATCCAGTGGTGAGATTCAAAAAATTTTACTACCAGTTCTGTGAGCATGTCTTGGTGGGTGTGGCTTGGTGGGCGTGGCAGGGGAAGGATACTGTAAAATCTCCATTCCCTCCCCATTCCAGGGGAAGGATACTGCAAAATCCCCATTTCCTCCCGATCAGCTGGGATTCGGGAGGCAGAGAATAAAAGGGGGCGGGGCCAGTCAGAGGTGGTATTTACCGGTTCTCCAAACTACTCAAAATTTCCACTACTGGTTCTCCAGAACTGGTTGGAACCTGCTGAAACCCACCTCTGGTCTGTAAATATTTTCACAGCCCTCTTTTTGACTCATGCAGTATACAGGTCCTCAATGGAAGGCAGGTTGGTAGCCATTGTAAAATGCCCTTTTCTCTAACCACCTTCGTTCTCTCTTGTGTTTTCTAGCAACGGCACAGCTAACAAGATGAATGGCGCTCTGGATCATTCAGACCAACCAGACCCCGATGCTATTAAGATGTTTGTCGGGCAGATCCCCCGCTCGTGGTCAGAAAAAGAATTGAAAGAACTTTTTGAGCCTTACGGAGCTGTTTACCAGATCAACGTTCTCCGAGATCGGAGTCAGAACCCGCCCCAAAGTAAAGGTAAGGGCATGTTGACACTCTGGACCAGGGGTCAGCAACCCACGGCTCTGGAGCTGCATGTGGCTCTTTCATCCCTCTGCTGTGGCTCCCTGTTGCTGATCGGCTCCACAATTGATAGGGGTTTCAGTTACGACAGGTAGAGGAAAAGGGATGCCATGCTAGGAGGAGACTCTATGGTGGGGGAACCGGACTTATGGTCAGCAGAGGAAAAAGGACGCTGTGCTAGGGGGAGATTACAATGGGGAAACTGGGGGCTTCTGGTTAGGACCTTTGTGGCTTTTTAAGTATTTAAGGTTGCCGACCCCTGCCCTGGACCATAGAGGGGGGGTTCATAGGTTTCTCAATGCCTCTCAGGATTTGAAAACTTGGTTCTTATATCCAACCATCTGGCCAAATTTAAAAGGAAAGTCCTTAATATTTGTTATTTGGTAAAACATTACCAACTAGGTAAAATCAATTCTAGAAGAGAGTGGGGATTGCTTGGTTATTTTCTTGCATGTGTTTCATTGCCCAACTAGATAACATCATCAGTGTTTGAAGGGAGTGGGGTTTGTGCTCAGTTTGTTTTCAAGTATCTTGCCCTGTCAGTGTTTGTGGACGTTGGAGAATTCAACGTGTAAGACTGCCACTCAGACAAAATCTGCCATCAACAGTCCCATAGAGATAAATCACATCTACATACCTTTCAAAAGACACAATTAAAAAGCTAAAAAGGTAACAAAAAGAACAGAACATGTTCTTTCTAACAGTGAATACCCAAATAAGCAGAGATAGTAGAGTAGAGTAGAGTAGAGTAGAGTAGGGTAGGGTAGGGTAGGGTAGAGTGCAGTGCAGTGCAATGGAATGGAACGGAACGGAACAGAATGGAATATGGAACAAAACAGAACAAAATACTTTATTGGCCATTTGTGATTGGACATACAAGGAATTGTCTCCGGTACATAAGCTCTCAGTGTACATACAAACAGTAAAGTGATAAGTCATATATCATAGATCATAGTTATAATCATTAATCATAGGATACAACAACAAGTGATAAATCATTGATACCAATAGTAGAAATTATTAGGAAAGGTGAGAAGGTGAGAAAGATGAGAAAAATGAGAAGATAAGAAGGATAATATCAATACAGCTTACTTATACCGGTAAATATCTTTAGGCCTAAGACAGTGCTATGGGAGTTAGGTGTTCAGCAGAGTAATGGCATGGGGGGGAA
Source organism: Arizona elegans (assembly GCA_022577455.1). NCBI lineage: Eukaryota > Metazoa > Chordata > Lepidosauria > Squamata > Colubridae > Arizona > Arizona elegans. Next base: position 83,761,201 of record JAKOOJ010000007.1, on the reverse strand, counting down.
AAAAACCTATATTTCTGTCTACAAAACAATACCCCAATCAAGGAACTACCAAGTCAGGAAAACAAGCTAACAGTGAACAACAGCCTAATCAAAGAATCACCAAGATATTCCCCCCCAACAAGTGGCAAGCCACTTGTATATAGCAGAGAGCAAACCCAATCCTTTCTAGCACTGATGATGTTACTTAGTTGGGTAATGAAATGTCCGTGAGAAAACAACAAAGGTCAGAGACCACAGTTCAACCCTGGGCTACAAATCTCTTCTCTTCTCTTTTTTATCTCTGGTGTCTGATCTCGAATCCTTGTCTGGTTTCATAAATGACTTCCTCGTTTCTCAGCTAGTTGCTTTCGTCTCCGCCATCGAATTGATCATTCTACTACCCCATCGACTTCTCCAAATAGTTTAGTTCACGTCACACTTTTCCTTCTACAGCTTAGCAAGTTCAGCAGATGGTGACGGCGGGGTCCTTTCAAAAGCCCGTGCAATCTTTCTAAATAGCTTATCTGGTTTGTTCACGCGTGATCAGACATGGTTCCGAGCCCTGGCTTGCAAACCCCATGGCGATCTAAGTTTCTCGGGTCGAAATTTGTGACGACGACGTTCTGTAAATCCGCTTCTTTAAACTGCGGGTTTGCAATGGTGAGTCTCGGAGACAAATTGGCCACGGAGAGCATTGGAACAGGATCCACAATTGTCCAAGCTGCACATTCCTAATTTGGCCCTCCGCATGCAAACTTCTTGAATTTCCTGCACGTCTCTATTTCTGGACGTTTGATTACTTGCCTCGGTTGTGCTCAATTTCCTCCAGCTTTTTTTTTTTTTTTTAATTTGATTTATATGCCGCCCTTCTCCGAAGACTCAGGGCGGCTTACAATGTGCTCAGCAATAGCCTTCATCCTTTTGTATATTTATACAAAGTCAGCTTATTGCCCCCACAACTGGGTCCTCATTTCACCTACCTTAGAAAGGATGGAAGGCTGAGTCAACCTTGAGCCTTGGCGAGATTCGAACCCTGCAGTAATTGCAGGCAGCTGGTCTTAATAACCAGCTTAATAACAGGGTGCCTTAAACCCCTGTACTACCAAGGCTCTTTGAGTAGCTACTGTCAGGAGGGAGGAAAAAGACCATATCTTTCAGAATCAAACTGCTTCTAAGGGATCTCAGCGCTTTCGTCTAAAAACTACCAGCTGTTCCTCGCTTTTCCTTTGCTTTCCTGGCTTGTCACCTTCCCTTTTCTCAAATTACCAGTGCTTTCCTTCGCTTCTTGACTTTCTTCAACACTGCTAACTCTTTACTAAAGGAGCTGAAGGAGTAGCAGAAGGCTGCCTTTTCTCAATTTCCTTGTTTTTTTTCTTTGAAGACGTTTCGCTTCTCATCCAAGAAGCTTCTTCAGCTCTGATTGGATAGTGGGGAATGGAAGGATTATCCTGCCAGATAATGTAACCTTGGTGATGCTTTAATGGTTGTAAGCGTGAGAATTGGCTGTAAGTCACTTTTTCCAGCCGCTGTAATTTTGACGAGTCGCTGTACGAATGGTTGTAAGTCGAGGACAACCTGAATTGCCAACTGAAATTGGGAGTGTAGAATTTCTTGAGAATTTTCTCAATGTTCTGAATCGATTCCCAAACGCAGTCATTATACTTCTGTTGTTATTTTTTCAATGTGGAGAAAAGTTCTACATTTATACATTGGTTTGATAGGATTTGAATTGTTGTGGTGGTATTTCATTGTCCTTTGGGTTAACTTGCCATCCCAAAGGTGTGAGGAAAACTACTCATTTAATTTAACTTAATTTAAAAGGGAATTTAAGTGCATTTATAGACTACCTGATTTATCCAGCGGCTGCTGGTGTAGAATACAGGAGGACTGTTATGTCAAGGGATACTACTTATTATATTGAGCAGGGGTGGGCTTCAAAAAATTTAGCAAGGGATTCTCTGCCAGTTGCTGAATAGGCGTGGCCATGGTGGGCGTGGCCTAGTCGACCTCCTGTACCACGGCGGGAGGATTGTTTTTGTCCTCCCCGGGTTCCGGAGGCTTTCCTCGAGCCTCTGGGAGGGTGAAAACGGCCTCCCCAGGCTCCAGAGGCCCTCTGGAGGCTGGAAACAGGCCCGTTTCTGGCCTTCCCGAACTTCTGGTAGGCCCGTTTTTTGCCCTCCCTGAGTCTCCACGCATGCCCTGCACTTACCTGCATCCAAAACAGGCCGCGTGAGGACTCCTGGGAGGGGAGGGGTGGGAGGGGCCAGCCAGGAGTGGGATTTGGGGGTTCTCCGAACTGCACAGAATCTTAGCTAGAGGTTTGTCCGAACCTCTGCAAACCCCCAGCAGCCCACCCCTGATATTGAGCTTGGTTTATTTTGATGGGGGGGGTGGACCTGATTTCCAGGAGATTTTTTTTCCAACTTCCTAATCAGACCGGAGACTTTGAAATTCCCTGGTCATCTCCCATCCAACTCCCAACCCAATTCAATCCTTTTCCGCTTGTTTCACAGTTACCACCTGCTGTATTTTATTTATTTGGTTTTTTTTTTAAAAAAAAAAAAACCTTAACATTACTCAGAGCAATAATTTGAAGGATACGGATAGATTTGCATGGACATTTGCATATCAAAAGGAGGACGGTCCTTTAACATAAAATTTAGAATAGGCTGCATTCTTTCCTGATTTTTACACACGTGTAAACATAGCCTAAGGTAGGACAGAAAATAATAGGAACCCATCTGGATGCAATTTGAACCGATTTCTGGCAAGACGGGGAGAAAATGGAAAAAAGAGTTAAAATGCGCACAGTTTGATTGATTATGTGCCATCGAATTGATGTTAACTTTTAGGGACTACATAGCTTTTTCTTCCATGACAGTCTCTCCGTAATGTCAGCATCCCAACAAACTCCACATAGTCACTCAGAACTCTGAGACACCTAACTTGGTCCTTCAGCTCTCTAATAACAATAGCACTTAAACTTAAATCCTGCTTCCTAGTGCTTTACAGCTCTCTCTAAGATACAGGTGTCAAACTCAAGGCCCAGAGGCCAGATCCAACCCATGTGGTACTTAAATCTGACCATGGGGCTGCCCTGGGAATAGCAAAGGACCGGCCCATGGAGGCCGTCCCAGCCGAAAACGGAGCTCGGGAGCCCGTTTTTGCTGGCAGAGCATTTGGGCCACCACAGGCGTCCCCCCGACATAAGTGACATCATGCCGGCCACCACCACCCCTGCCCCCCCCCGAGGTCAAACACAACCCTGATACGGCCCTCAATGAAATTGAGTTTGAGGCCCCTGCTCTAAGGGGTTTACAGAGTCAGCCTATCGCCCCCAACAATCTGGATCCTCATTATACTGACCTCAGAAGGATGTCATGATCGAACTTCAGGCTGTGGGCCACGTTTGCCTGCAATACTGTTGTCAGGCCTGAAAGCCCAATCTTTTGCATTGGGTTTTCAGACCTGCCACATTTACTACTGTGGGAAACTGGGAGGGGGGATTGTATGGAGCATGGGTGATATGTAGTCATAATAACATTCTTTTCTCAGAGAGTCAAGGCCATTTTGCCCTGCACCTGGAGGACTGGAACTGGGAGGCATCTCCAGTTGGGAGATGTTTGATTGGACCATGTGATGGACCACTCATTCAATGCACCCATCACCACTATTAATTTAGTCCATCCACTTCGTTGCTGGTTGTTCACTTCTCTTTCATTCCAACTTTTCCTGCATTACAACCTTGTCCAGAGAGGTAAACCCAGTTTAATTCCCCCCCATTGGACGGGGCGGGGGGGGATTTAATTTAATTTAATTTAATTAATTCAATTTATATGCCGCCCCTCTCCGAAGACTCAGGGCGGCCCACAATACATTTTTAAAAATCATTATAAAAACATTTAAAAATTAAAAACATTAAAAACCTTAAAAACTCATTCACGCCATTCATGGCCAGATCTCGCCAGATCACAAGAGCGAGATCAACGGCCCCATGCCTGCCGGAAAATCCAGGTCTTTACCGCTTTTCGGAAGGCCAATAGGGTGGGGATGGTCCAGACCTCAGGAGGTAACTGGTTCCAGAGAGCTGGGGCAGCCCCAGAGAAGGCCCTCCCCTGCGGGCCCGCCAGCCGGCATTGTTTAGCTGACGGGACCAGGAGAGACCAACTCTGTGGGATCTTACCGGTCGCTGGGAGCTATGCGGCAGAAGGCGGTCTCGAAAATGAGTCAAAACAGACTCGTTTACGAGTAGCAGGACATCTGAATTCTGAGCAGAATTTGGGAGACTGAAAAGGGAAGTCGACTCATGGTTTCAGTGGCTGACTTGGATGTTGTTATACCTTACACAGGTAGTCCTCAATTTACAACATTTAGTGACGGTTTGAAGTTACAATGTCACTGAAAAAAATGACTTATCATTTTTCACACTTATGACAATTGCAGCATCCCCACAATTATATGATAAAAAAATTCAGACTCTTGGCAACTGATTCATATTTATGTTGATTGCAGTATTCCGGGGTGATGTGATCTCCTTCTGACAGCAAAATCCATGGGAAAACCCGATTCACTTAACATCCAAGGCAAGATAGGTTGTAAAATGGGGCCCACCTCACTTAACAAGTGCCTCACTCAGCTGTAGAAATTTTAATTGTAAGGTCGTAAATTGAGAACTTCCTACAGGCTGTATGAGAAATGACCAGGTCTTCCATATTCTTTCAATCTTCTTTAGTTTCACATTTACAGCAAAAAGAGTATCTGTGCAGATGTCCAAGTGATCTCAAGGCAGCCGCACAATTTTTTTCTTCTTCAAGGAGTAGCTCATTGTCATCTCCAAGACATCCCAGCAGTTTTGGGGTTAAATACTTGGACATCTCAGCCTTTGAGCAGAGCAGAGATTTTCAGACTGTTGCATCCCAGCTGCAGCCTCTTTCGTAATTGACAGAGCACAATATTGATTGTGGACTTATTAAAACCACATGCACATTTTTTGTAACCAACAGGCTGTGCAAAACAAACCGAAGCTGATCTACTGAAGTCTTTCTCCACCATCAATGTCTTTGTCCTTCATTTATGCCCAATTAATCCTATCTGCTTATCTGGTTCAGTGGTGGGTTTCAATTTTTTTTTACTACCAGTCCTGTGGGTGTGTCTTGGTGGGCATGGCAGGGGAAGGATACTGTAAAATCTCCATTCCCACCCCACTTCAGGGGAATGATAACATTCCCATCCTACTCCAGGGGAAGGTTACTGCAAAATCCCCATTTCCTCCCAATCAGCTGGGATTTGGGAGACAGAGAATAGATGGGGGTGGAGCCAGTCAGAATTTTTACTACCGGTTCTCCGAACTACTCAAAATTTCTGCTACCGGTTCTCCAGAACTGGTCAGAACTTGCTGAAACCCACTTCTGATCTGGTTGTAAAGAAGCAGAAATTGGAATAGAAGAGCTGGAATTTGGGTGGGGGGGTTCTCCTAGGTACAGTTCTTAACAGTCAGTTTGGTGTAGTGCAGGGGTGACATCCACTTACCTTCACTACCGGTTTAGCTACCGAGCTGCCTCTCCTTCTTCACTGTTCCTATAGGACAGATCCGGTCCGAAGACCCCCTGGCGACTGTTCATTTGGCTGGGTTTCGCCAGGCTCATCGGAGCCTGGTATTTTCCCAACCGGTCACGCCGCACACTTCCGGAAACTCTTCCGGTTTGCAAATGGGAGTGCGCACATGCACACTCTCTTCGCTCACGCATGACACCTCTGCACATACGTAGGACCTTCTGCACATACCCAGAGCATTAAAAAAAGGATGTGATGACATCCGGGCAGGTAGACGGAGCCTCCCACCGCTGGCGCTACCAGTTCGCCCGAACCAGATAGAACTGGCTACATTTCACCACTGGTGTAGTGGTTAAGTTCTGCTCTAGAAACCAGGAGATGGTAGTTCTAGTCCCGATTTAGGCATGAAAACCATCCAGATGACTTTGGCCAATCACCAGGAGACACTGAGTTCTAATCCTGCCTTAGGTTTGAAAGCCAGCTGGGTGACTTTGGACAAGTCTCTCTATCTCTCTCTCAGCCCAAGCCACCTCAGAGGATTGTTACACCTGAGGTTCTCTTAATACGAGGATCTTCACTGCTCCACTATCTCCCAAGATCAAAACTACTATTGTACCTGACAGCCACAACCCAGGGGTGAAATGCTTCCAGTTCAGACCGGATCACCCGATCTGGTAGCGATGGCGGCGGGTGGTTCAGAGAACCGGTAGCAAAAATCCCTGCCCCCCACCCCCATGCCCAGCTGAGCCGCGCAATCATCAGAGGCTTTTTTTTTAATTTTTAAAAGCATTTTTTCTACAACCTCTTCAGCCAAAAAAATGCTTTTAAAAGTAAAAAAAAAAAGCCTCTGATGATCACGCAGCTCTGCTGGGATCATCAGAGGCTTTTTTTTTAATTTTTAAAAGCATTTTTTCTACAACCTCTTCAGCCAAAAAAATGCTTTTAAAAGTAAAAAAAAAAAGCCTCTGATGATCGCGCGGCTCTGCTGGGATCATCAGAGGCTTTTTTTTTTATTTTTAAAAGCATTTTTTCTACAACCTCTTCGGCCAAAAAAATGCTTTTAAAAGTAAAAAAAAAAAGCCTCTGATGATTGCGTGGCTCTGCTGGGATCATCAGAGGCTTTTAAAAGCATTTTTTCTACAACCTCTTCGGATGAAGAGGTTGTAGAAAAAAATGTTTTTAAAAGGAAGAAAAGCCTCTGACGATCAGGCAACTCAGCTGGGACTGTCAGAGGCTTTTAAAAGCAATTTTTTCGGCCGAAGAGGTTGTAGAAAAAATGCTTTTAAAAGTTAAAAAAAAAAAAGTTGGCCACGCCCACCCAGTCACATTACCCGCCCACCCCATCAAGCCACACCCACAGAACCGGTAGTAACAAATTTTACATTTCATCACTGCCACAACCTAAATGCATCAGAATTTATCTTGGGTTCCTACTCTGTGCCATTTGACTCATTTTACAGCATGAAACCACAGGAATAACACTTCCTACGGCTTAGCAACTCCAACTTAAATAGAAGCTGGGTTACCGATTTTTACGTTACAGCAGGGTTTCTCAGACATGGCCCCTTGAAGGAGATGTGTGGACTTCAACTCCCAGAATTCCCCAGCCACCATACTGAAGCATGTTGAGAAATACTGCTCTATGGCATAAAACCTACTAGATTATTTTTCAGGCCCTGTCCAAGGAGTCATCCTACTTTCCAGCCCTTTGCTCTTGACCGAAGAGGTTTAAACCGGAAAGATATAGAATTGCCAACCAAGCTAAAATAGTTACGAGTTCTGCCTGACGATCAGAAGCACATCCTATCTGACAAGGGAGATCAATATAGTTTCAGTCTCTGAGCAAATGGCTTCTTAAAAACAGAGAGAAAGAAAATATCACTACTACTGCAGGCTCAGGGATGAAACAAAATGGGTTTGTGAGGAGGGAAAGGGAAAGGGGAAAAAATCCTTGAAATGTAGAAAAAGAGTTCGTCTTAATGCTGGGTAGAAATTATCCTCGAAGGAGAGGTTTTTTTTAAAAAAAAAAAAGAGGAAAAAAAGAAGATGTTTCAAGGTGAAGGATGCATTGAAAGTTTTCTTTGGATTAGGAGAGTCAAAGATGTCATGAAAAAAAAAAGCCAAGCCTTGAAGAAGTAAAAAAACCTGTGGGAGAATAGCTCATGAAAGCTGAAATATATTCAGAATAAGGCATAAAAGAAGAAAAGGTAATATGGATAACATATCCATAGGAAAGCAAGCATGAATACGTCCTGCCTTAGCCGAAAAAGGCAGCTGGGTGTCTTTGGGCCAATCACCAGGAGCCTGTGAGTTCTAGTCCCACATTAGGAATGGAAGACAGCTGGGTGACTTTGAGCCAATCACCAGGAGACTGTGAGTTCTAGTCCTGCCTTAGCCAAGAAAGACAGCTGGGTAACTTTGGGCCAATCACCAGGAGACTGTGAGTTCTAGTCCCACTTTAGCCAAGAAAGCCAGCTGGGTGACTTTGGGCCAATCACCAGGAGACTGTGAGTTCTAGTCCCACCTTACCCAAGAAAGCCAGCTGGGTGACTTTTGGCCAATCACCAGGAGACTGTGAGTTCTAGTCCCACTTTAACCAAGAAAGCCAGCTGGGTGACTTTGGGCCAATCACCAGGAGACTGAGAGTTCTAGTCCTGCCTTTGCCATGAAAACCAGCTAGGTGACTTTGGGCCAGTTCATCTCTCTCAGTCCAATCCACCTAACAGGGTTGTTGTTGTGAGAAACATAAGAAGAGGAAGATGTGTTAGATATGTTGGCTGCCTTGAGTTATTTATAGAAATAATAAAGGTGATCTGTGTGTGTGTGCACGTGTGCACACTCATTTGTGTTTGTGCATGCATGTGTAATGTCTGTGTGTAAATATATAAATGAATCTCATATTTCTGGGAAGTTTTACCCATGATGAAAACCTTTTGTTTTTGAAGGTTTGGAAAGAAAAAGATGGAGATAATTGAAATGCCCAAGACCAAAGGAAGGGCAGAAATATCTGTTACACTTGTCATATTTATTTACTTATTTATATTTTGTATTTCTAAACTGCCCATTTCCTTCAAAGAGCGGCTCATTTGGTTTTATTTCAATCTCCTGGGAAGGAACTAGAATAATAAAAGTTATTTTCACTATGACAGCAAGTCATTGTTTAAAGTAGACCAAGATTCAACACAGAGCAACTTCATGATGGAGGGAGGGAAGGGAAGTTGAAGGAAGGAAGGAAGGAGGGAAGGAAGGAGCGAGAAGTTGAGGGAGGGAAGGAAGGGGAAGTTGAAGGAAGGGACAGGAAGTTGAGGGAGGGAAGGAAGGGGAAGTTGAGGAAGGGAAGGGAAGTTGAGGGAGGGAAGAAAAAGGAAGGGGAAGTTGAGGGAGGGAAGGGAAGTGGAAGGAAGGAAGGAAGGAAGGAGAAGTTGAGGGAAGGGATGGGAAGTTGAGGGAGGGAAGGAAGGGGAAGTTGAGGAAGGGAAGTTGAGGGAGGAAAGGAAGGAGAAGTTAAGGGAAGGAATGAAGGAGAAGTTGAGTGAAGGGATAGGAAGTTGAGGGAGGGAAGGAAGGAAGGGGAAATTGAGGAAGGGAAGGGAAGTTGAGGAAAGGGAGGGAGGGAGGGAAGGAAGGAAGGAAGGAGCACTTCACTTAAGTTGTTTTTCGATTTCCCCTGGACTTTATTCCCCTTGCAGCCCAGTATCCATGGTTTTAATTGCCACATGTTGGCCTTTCACATCACAGATTAAACGTGATGGTGCATAAATATATGATTTCTGGAAAGCAGGGAAGAGTCATTGATTCGCAGGCTGACATCACAAGCTTTGAGTTTAAAGGAAGGATTTTCCGAGAGGGTCACCATATCTTGTCCAAGAATAAAATTAAGCACCAAGAGAAAGGGATTTTGTATAATCAGGCCTGCCTTGAAAGAATTAACACTGTGTGATTTATATTTGGAACAATAAATGAACTGTAAATTGTTTGTCTGGCATGTTTCAGTCTTGTTTCTTTTAATGAATCTACCCAATTAGCGATCTTTAGGGCAGATACCATAGACCCATGATTAAATTTTTAATTATGTTTAAACTATAAAACAAACAGTTGTACACAGTAATTTAAAGCAAACATTGGTTGCGGATGGAAGAACAGAGGAAAAAGCTATAATAACCATGTCCTTCCCTTTGGCTCTCAATGAATCTTCAGCATCTGCATGAAGAACTGTATAGGACAGGGGTCAGCAACCTGCGGCTCTGGAGCCGCATGTGGCTCTTTCTCCTCTTTGCTGTGGCTCCGTCATTCAAAATATACGTCACAACCGCCAATGTGCGACTCCTGCCAGCACGCGATTTATTGAGCTTTTCAACCTTTTCAAAAAGGTTGCAATGGGAGCACCAGTCATAACTGGACAAAACTTCAGTCTGAAGTGATCTTTTGCAGAATGAATCTGAAACTGTGCAGAGGAATAAGCCTGGAATAACAATGCCAGATTCTCAAACTAAACTGTTGGATAAAATCTGGTTTACAACCCACAGTCGGCAATGTGTAAATCCAGCTTTCAGGTAATCAGACCTCACCGAGATCAAACAAAGCATGGCCTTAGGCATATGCAAAATGTTGTTTTTGATCTCGAAATGCCAACCATTGCTCAGAAACGAGCTGTTTCTACCTATCCTGGTAGATTTTTTTTTTTTTTTTTTTGAAAAAAACATTATTTCAAACATTTCCAGAACAGCTTGATTCAAATTTGAAGGGGTTTTCATTCGGAAACATTCTGCACACATCCTGTATTGCTTTCAAAACCGTGAATAGTCCTGAGCAAGTTGAGGTCAAGGACCTAAAATGAAAGTAATTAAAAAGACAGGGCAAAGCAGTCATTCATTCATTCACTCACTCATTCATTCATTCTTTTTGTGACCTGCTGCCCAATCCTGAAAAACTTCTGGGCAACAATTAACAGAATTAATAATGTATTCTATTCACCAAGAAAGAGGCCTTTTATCGAGGAGATTAATATAATATCATCAATAAAAGGCCTTTTCTTGGCAATAAAAATTTATGTCAGCCCCCTCCATACCAGAGCTGTGTAGCAAACACTTACTAACAGCCAAGTTTTCTGAGTCCAAAAACACAATCTTCACACTTCTTCTTCAGCCACCACCATAAGACCACCACGTTTTCTCCTTCAGCTAGGCCCGAATTCTATTTTCCCATTACTTTGTTCCTTGCCTTTTCCTCTCCATTTAATGTCAAAGACAGTTGAAGAAGATAATATTTCTCTTTGTGTTTGCAGATCATGAGATATAAAATTATGGCTGGTTTAAGTTGGACGGCTTTAACCTGAGTGACTCCACTGGGGCCTTATGTTTCTATAGCAAAGTATTATGTGTTTTTCTAGTTCAATTAGAAATCCCCTTCTTGGTGTCAGATTTAATTCAGTCTGCCTGAGTTTGTGGGAAACACTGGTGTGGAAAAATTCCTGCCATCTTTTTTTTTCTGGCGGTTTATTTATACACAATGTGTACATTGATGTAGATGTATTTACTGGTACATTTTTTTAGTCTCCTGATGCAATCCAAATAGATGTGGCGGCAGGGGTGAAATCTGACAGGTTCTGGAGAACCGGTAGCGGAAATTTTGAGTAGTTTGGAGAACTGGCAAATGCCACCTCTGGCTGGCCCCAGAGTGGGGTGGGAATGGAAATTTTGCAATATCCTTCCCTCAGGAGTGGGGAGGGAATGGATATTTTGCAGTATCCGTCCCCTGCCATGCCCACCAAGCCACGCCCACCAAGCCACCCACACCAGCGAGCCACGCCTACAGAACTGGTAGTAAACAAATTTGAATTTCACAACTGGATGTGGGTCTTTTTATTTTGCATTTTATTGCATATTCGGCAGTGGTGGGTTTCAAATTTTTTTACTACCGGTTCTGTGGGCATGGCTTGGTGGGTGTGGCAGGGGAATTCATTGTTGTTGTTGTTGTTGTTGTTATAAAATTATTATATAAATTATATAATTTTTTATATAATTATAAAGAACAGACCTTTATTTCAGAATTGTGCCCTTTAGGCTTATTTATATTCTTCAAAAATTCCTTTTGCTCTTTTATTTTCAGTCATTTAACTTCAACATACGAATGGTACCCCTAAATGCACAGGCTTTCGCAATCACAAAAGAAAAAAAAATAGGGAAATTGAAGTTTTAAAAAAATAAAACTTACGTAGAATGTTTAATTTTAGATATTTCTAACAGAATGTCTTTTTGTAAAGTTTCTCTCGCCTTTGCTTTTGAATTTTCATTTGTAAAGAAAAGTTGTAAACGTAAATACTTCTTTTTTATCCTCGTGATCCTTGTTCAGATTCGCCTCTTTTTCAGGTTTATCCTTATTTTTATTTTTTTTCCAAACAAGACAGTCAGAGAGAGCTCGTAAATTGCTATCCCTCCTGGATTTTTCTGTCCCATCTAACATCGCACACTCCGATTTCCCCCTTGTTGCCTGCAGATTGCTGGGCCCACACACATACACAAAGTCCTATTGTGCTTACTTCCCTCTGAAGAAACAAAGCAGATCTTTTATTCAAGGAGACGCTGATTAAGCTCCTTGTTCCAGAGCTCAAAATTGTGATCACTCCATTGTTTTGAGTCTTACAAAGGCCTCATAAAGCCTGCGAAATCTCAAAGGGGAGAGAGGGGATATTCTGAAGCTTTGACGTGCTCAGTAGCAATACATCCCCCGCTGTCGAGCGCCAGGGAAATCAAAAGTTCCAGGCAGTTCAAATAGGTATAAAGATTTATTGCAGGCTTAAGCTCTCTACAAGAATCTGAGCTACTAAGGGTCAAAGGAAATACCGCAGGTGGTAAATAAGAGTCAATGGAATTCAAAGTGGGGTGGATTTCGATCCCTTGTGGGTGGGAAGGGACTCGAGACTGATGACTCGTTTGGCCCCTCCCTCCGGCTCAGCCTGATCGTGTCCTACATCCATCCTTTCACTGCTCACCTTCACATGTGTGTATGATAGTCCTCTTCCACCTACATTTATATCACCCATCAGTTCAACCGTGATCTTGGGAGAGTGTTCAGAGCTGGCTACGCATACAGAAAAAAACCTACTAAAATCTAAACATTTGCAAAGTTTGCAGATTGCACCTTTATCGCATGGTGTCGTTTGTCTGGAATTTTGAAGCATGCAGACAGGGGAGACACACGAGAGAATTCATCCATTGCTCAATAAAACTTTGAGAGATCCAGTGATTTAATTCCTAGAAAATGGACAGTTTGAAAAATCTTTTACCGAACGTTCTTTATTTTTTTTCTTGACTGGCACCGATGATGTTACCTAGTTGGGGTATTGAAAAATCTGGAAGAAAACCGCCAAGCTCAGAGAGCATCAAGGACCCCTTATTTCAATGCTGAGCTATAAATATTCTCTTTTAAATTCTTTACCAGTTCAGAAGTCCACATTTTCCCAAGCCTTTCATGTCATGTTAGATTTTTAAAATGTTTTTTAAAAATGAGAATAGAACATAAATAGAATAGAATAGAATAGAATAGAATAGAACAGAACAGAAATTAAAATTATAAAAATAAGATAAGGTAAGATAAGATAAGATGATAAGATAAGATAAAATAAGATAAAAAGTAAAATAAGGTAAAATAAATAAAATAAATAAAATAAATAAAATAAATAAAAATAAAAATAAAAAACAGCAGAATTGTGGAATGGATGATAAGGGCCTGAGAAGAAAAACATTTTGCTCTTGTTTTGTTTAATTTTTCCTCCCATGTTAAAAAGAAAATTCTAATCCTCCAAAAGGGATAATGGCTCTTTTTTAAAATATAGAATTGGTGTGAGGTATTTTTTCCCCCCTTGCTTTGCAAGTGCTAAGTTCCAAAAGGATACTGGATCAGTAAATAAATCTGTATTGTTTTTTTTTCCCCCTCCTCCTCCTGTCACTTAAAGAAATTAAGTGCTCCATTTATGGAGGAGAGAAAAATCCTTCACAATAAAAAGAGGAAATGTTCTTTATTAGCGTTGTGTTTTCCTTGAAGTTCTAAAGGGAGTGAATTGCCTCTATTCACAATACAGCCTAATAGTATTTTATAAGCTGCTTCCATCTAAACTCCTAATACTTTAATCATCTTTGTTTCACTCCCAAATTTCCTCCACCCCTGTTTTCTAAAATTCTTATTTATTCGGAAAGGCATTCTGGCAAAAATTCCTGAGGCAGAATACGCCGGATTGTTATATTATGTGTCACACAAAGACAGATACCCACACATTCCAGCTTAGCTAATATTGAAATAACTTGAGACAATGCATTCAAATTTTGATACATGATATAGATTAACTTGAATCAGAGTTCAGTGCGAAGTTTTATTTAAATAGAAATGTGTGCTACCTTATTTAAATGCAAATGTACGTGACACTTTGCAAAAGTTTTTAAAAATGTGCTGTCGCTATGAATGGTATAAACAGAAGGTTGTGAATTCTTTTCCAAGAAAGAAACTTTTCCTTTTTTTTTTTTTTTTTAAATCTGCAATAGGTTTTCTTACAAATTTAGGTTAGGAGAGCATCGGGTTCTAATGGATAGCGGTGATGCCCAGTTTTTTCAAAGCCCCTGTTTTAAAATATTTGATATTTCTGAAGGCTGTAGAATATTTACCATATTTCGAAAGTCCAATCCAGTTGAGTATGCTGTAAGGTTCAGCCCATGAGAAGACAAAGGGCCACCAGTGCACATAGTGGTTGGTTGCTACCGGTTTATCCCGGGTTCTGCAAACCGGTAGTGGTAGCAGCAGGAAGCTCCACCCACTTGCCCAGACACTTCTGCGCAAGCGAACTGGTAGCAATGGGTTTTGTTCCTAGTGCACGTATGAGAAGAGCTACCAGAAGGCAAGAGCAGCTAAAGCAGAGAGGATGATTCGGGAGTAAGGCCAAGAGATGATTGACCCCTCCCATAAGGCTTAAAAGACCAGCAACAGCTCTTGGGCTCTTTGTCAGAAAACAACGGTGATAGATTTGTTTCTTGTCTTGCTGCATTTATTTCTTGTCGGCGTCTTCTGCTTCTGAACTTTTGCCCAGAAAAGCCTTTGGCAGGTTGCCTAATTAGACCAAGGTTGGTGATAAGGCTGAAGAATCGTGTTATGAAGAATTTGTTTTGAATTAGTTTGGACTACGCTGAGAATGAGTTAATTCTCAGCTGTTCTAATAAAATCTGTTTGTTTTTGAACTGATTGCGTCTGATAATACCTACTTGGGCCTGGGTCACAACACGTTACTAACTTAACAACTGCAGTGATTCACTTAACAACTGTGCCAGGAGAGGTCATAAAATGAGGCAAAATTCACTTAATAAATGTCTCTCTGATCAACATAAAACTTTGGACTTAATTGTGGTCGTAGGTCAAGGACAACCTGTAAAGCAAATTACTTCATCGTTGAAGATATACTCTCAGAATGTCTAGGGAGGAGCTGCCTTGATCTGCTTCCTCCCAGCCAAGCTATTTAAACTTCACTGTTTCTTATTCTTCTGGAATGTAGCTCCTCCCTCCTGGGAATCCAGACTACATTCCACTACACTGTTCAACTTTTCTAAATGATGCACTCCAAATATTTTGGCACGGTAATTCCAAAATATCTACAATGCTACTTGGAAGAAGGTCGCCCTACTTATAGGTTCTTCCTGCCCATAGCTCTTCCAGCAATGTTTTAAGTGCCAAAAGGAAGTTATTCCTCAATAACTCATTATTATTTAGTTACTGTCCAAAATAATAATAATAATCAAAACATTATTTCCATTAATGTTCATAGAGGAGAGGACCTGTCTGTCCTGGCATCATTTTAAAATAATTTTGATAGAGGAGGATCCACCAGAAACTTTGGCTGACAGGTACGCTGGCATCTCTCCTTGGCATAACTCAAAAATTAATTTGCCCGTCACCTCTAGCACAATGCAGTGTGTTTTATTGGCAGACCCAAAGTTACAATTCGGTACAGTCTCCGAGAGCCACGGTCCTCATCATGTAGTCAGCAAGACAGTAAACAGTCATTTCCAATCTGCTAATATTTTATGTGAACTGGCACTGTATGTTGTATATCATTTATCTTCCTAATCCTTGTTCCACATTGCCTCCCACTCGAGGCCAGAAACATTACAGCTGGCCTCACAAGTGGGTGGAAAAATAGTCTTATTATTAACTGAAGTTGAACACATAATGGGCTTTTTATGTCTTCATTCACAGATGCAGTCAGGCTAAATACTTTTATGGATGACAAAGACATCTGTCTATCTGTCTGTCCTTCTGTCCAGAAGGAAGAAAGAAAAAAATCCATTGTCCACCATGTTTATCCAAGCAGGGGTGGATACCTTTACTACCGGTTTGCAATGGGATTGTATGCGTGTGCGTGCTTCGCTCACGCATGCGCCTTGCTTCTGCACATGCACAGATCGCTGATGATGACATCCGGGGTGCTGGGCAGGACCTCCCGCCGGTTTTACTACCGGTTTTTGCGAACCGGTCCGAACCGGGAACAACCCACCACTGTACCCAAGTACCGACTTACAACAGTTCGTTTAGTGACCGTTCAAAGTTACATCATTGAAAAAAAAGTGACTTATGATCATTTTTCACACTTACGACCGTTGCATCCCCAGGGTCATGTGATCCAAATTCAGATGTTTGACAACTGATTCATATTTAGGACGGTTGCAGGATCCCTGGGGGGGGGTCACACGATCCCCTTTTTGTGACCTTCTGACAAGCAAAGTCAATGGAAGAAGCCAGATTCACTTAACAACCGTGTTACTGACTGAACATCTGCAGCGGGGGTGATATTCACTTGCTTTCCCTACCGGTTCGCAAATGTGAGCATGCACGCGTCCACACATGTGTCCAGCCTTCTGCGCATGCGCCCGGCGTGCCGGGGATGCGGCAACGGTCATAAGTGTGAAAAATGTTCATGAGCCTCGGTAGCGCAGTGGTTAGAGTGCAGTACTGCAGGCTACTTCTGCTGACTGCTGGCTGCCTGCAATTTGGCAGTTCGAATCTCACCAGGCTCAAGGTTGACTCAGCCTTCCATCCTTCCGAGGTGGGTAAAATGAGGACTCAGATTGTTGGGGGCCATAGGCTGACTCTGTAAACCGCTTAGAGAGGGCTGTAAAGCATTGTAAAGTGCTTGGAGAGCGGCCAGGCCAATATCTTCCAAACACCACACACTGTAGCAATTACTTGGCAAGAAGTCAGGAACAGATCTTCACCCTAATGAATTGAACTAATTGTCTCTTACAAGCTTCCCACCCCTTTCGCTCCTCATTATTCTCTATGGGAAGGGCCATTCAGCATCCACCTGTGCCTTTACTCTCGAGTCGGCCCTTGTTCCTTAGCTGTTCTCTTCTCCTTCCCCAGACTCCAGGACTGGCCCATGTTTCTCCCCAACCTCCTCACTGTCTGAATCTGCCACCAGCTCCGCTGACCACTGGCGGGCCACATCAGATCTTCTCGAAGGAGCTTAGTAAGAAAGGTGCACCCACTTAGCGAGACATGGGTCCTCCATCACTGGAGGCTTTCCAAAAAGAGACCTGCCTGTCCTGGCATCATATTAAAATAATTTTGATAGAGGAGAATCCATCAAAAGTGTTGGCTGTGAGGTATACTGGCATGTGTCAAGTTCTGGCCTGCAGGCCCACCCTAGAAACAGAGAAGGACGGCCTATGGTGCCTCATTGAGGCTCCGTTTTCAGCCATGATGGGCTCCTGCAGCCCTCTGCCAGTGAAAACTGAGCTCAGGGAGGCAGCGTGTGACCCACCCGGGCTCTGTTTTCACTGGCAGAGGGCTGCAGGAGGCCCTCGTGGCCAAAAACAGAGCCCAGGCGGGCTACACGTGGCCTCCCCAAGTTCCATTTTCACTGGCAGAGGGCTGCAGGAGGCCGTCACGGCTGAAAACGGAGCCTCAATGAGGCACCATAGGCCGTCCTTCTCTGTTTCTAGGGTGGGCCTGCAGGCCAGATCTAAGCAGATCCAGCCCGCAGGACTTGAGTTTGACACCCCTGGTATAGGGTTGGACTAGAAGTCCTCCAAGGTCCCTTCCAACTCTATTATTCTATGCTCTGAGTCTCTTTCAGCAAACGCAAACAATTATAGCAGAAATCTCTAATGTTGACATGCCAGTTCCAGGAATAGAGAAGAAACAAATAAGTGGGGAGCCAATTACTGGCTAATCATGTGAAGCTGTTCTTCATACGAGATTCCCCTTAAGGGACGAAAAAGCTTAGGCCTCGATCAGCTGAATGCCAAGAACGTCTAATATCCTCCAGGAATTTTAGAGGTTTCTCTGTTGTTGCGGCAACTGGAATATTCTGGCAAGCTCGAAAATATGACTGCTAGCGATCCAGCTGGTACTGTGGATTTCTCCAAAACTGAGAAGATAGATATTCAGAGCCATAATTTGACATTTTTATGTTTTGGCAGGGCTTCGGTATTTTTAGATCCAAACAATACAGCACTTGGAAGACTTAAGAAAAGCCAGGGTCTCTGTTGTCTCATTCTCTGAAGTGTGATTTCTCTTCATGATGTGAACACGTGAAGTGTTAATACCACTTTATAATGCCTTGGTAAGGCCACACTTGGAATTATGCATCCAATTTTGGTCGCCATGATGTAAAAAAGATGTTGAGTCTCCAGAAAGAGTGCAGAGAAGAGCAACAAAGACGATTAGGGGACTGGAAGCTAAAACATGTAAAGATTAGTTTCTGAAATTGGTTGTGTCTAGTTTAATGACTAGTTAGAGGGACACTATGGCTCAGTGGCTAAGACGTTGAGCTTGTCGATTGAAAGGTCGACAGTTCAGCAGTTCGAATCCCTAGTGCCGCATAACGGGATAAGCTCCCGTGACTTGTCCCAGTTTCTGCCAACCTAGCAGTTCGAAAGCACGTAATAAAAAATGCAAGTAGAAAAATAGGGACCACCTTTGGTGGGAAGGTAACAGCGTTCTGTGTGCCTTTGGCATTTAGTCATGCCGGCCACATAACTATGGAGACATTTTCGGACAGCGCTGGTTCTTTGGCTTTGAAATGAAGAGGAGCACCGCCCCCTAGAGTCGGGAACAACTAGCACTTATGTGCAAGGGGAACCTTTACCTTTTTAGTTTAATGAAGACAAGGATTAAGGGGTGACATGATAGCAATATTCCAATATTTGAAGGGCTGCCATGAAGAAGAGAGGATCAAACTATCTCCAAAGCACCTAAAGACCAGACACAAAGCAATGGATGAGAATTCAGTATGGGTAGTTTAGTTACTGTTTGAAGTTACAATGGCACTGGAAAAAGTGTTTTTTGACCATTTTTCATTATACCAAACCAGGGGTGAAATGCTACCGGTTCGCTCTGGTTAGGGAGAACCGGTAGTGATAACAACTACCGGTTCGGTGAACTGGTAGTAAAAAAATGCTTTAAAAAGTAAAAAAAAAAAAAAAAGTTAGCCATGCCCACACAGTCACATGACACCCCCCCCCCACCAAGCCATACCCACAGAACCAGTAGCAAAAAAATTTGCATTTCACCACTGTGCTAATTTAATCTCCTTCTTTCATAAATTACTGGATGTATAGGAGAATACCCCAATACTTGATGCTCCTTGTTTCTCCTTAGGATAAAGCAGGGAGTAGGGAGGCATACTCAGAGTTGCAAGATTCTGTTACTATAACCTATTACAGGTAGTCCTTAACTTACAACAGTTCATTTAGTGACCGTTAAAATGTTAAAATGGTAAAAAGTTAAAATGGCACTGAAAAAAGTGACTTACCACTGTTTTTCACACTTACAACAACATTACATTGCAGCACATGATCAAAATTCAGATGGCTTGGCAACTGGCTCATATTTATGACTGTTGGTCATAAATGTGAGCCAGTTCATGTGATCCCCTTTTGCGACCTTCTGACGGGCAAAGTCAATGGGGAAGCCAGATTCACTTAACAGCCGGGATACTCACTTAACAACTGCAGGGAGTCCCTTAACAACTGCCAGCAAAAGTCATAAAATGGGGCAAAACTCACTTAACAGCCATCTCACTTAGCAATGGAAATTTGGCGCCCAATTGTGGTCGTAAGTCAAGGACTCCCTGGAATTTGGTTTTGAATTCATGGGCTTAGACACCTTGTCCCTGTATGTGTGAGAGTACATTTAATAACAGGGACTGCAGTGGAATTTTCTACTGCCAGAAAGCCATTAAGAGTTGTTAACTTAATCTTGCGAAGCTTCTTCTCTAGTAATATTGTACTGCTAACTAGGGCATACAAAACCTTTGCTAGACCAATTCTTGAATACAGCTCGTCTGCCTGGAAACCTCACTGTATAACGGACATTAATACAATTGAGAGAGTCCAGAGATATTTCACAAGAAGAGTCCTCCACTCCTCTGCTCACAGCAGAATACCTTATGCCACCAGGCTTGAAATTTTGGGCTTAGGCAACTTAGAACTATGCCGCCTTCGGTCTGACCTAAGTGTAGTACACAAAATTATCTGCTACGATGTCCTACCTGTCAATGACTACTTCAGCTTCAACCACAACAATACACGAGCACACAATAGATACAAACTCAAGGTAAACCGTTTCAAACTCGATTTCAGAAAATACGACTTCAGCAACAGAGGTCAAGGCCTGGAATGCACTACCTGACTCTGTAGTTTCTTCCCCAAACTCCCCAAACTTTAACCTTAGACTGTCTACTGTTAACCTCACCCAGGGGTGAAATGCTTCCGGTTCGGACTGGATCACCCGATCCGGTAGTGATGGAGGCGGGTGGTTTGGAGAATCGGTAGCAAAAATCCCTGCGCGCCCCACCCCCCCCCCCATACCCAGCTGAGCCGCACAATCATCAGAGGCTTTTTTTTTTACTTTTAAAAGCATTTTTTCTACAACCTCTTCGGCCGAAAAAATGCTTTTAAAAGTTAAAAAAAAAGCCTCTGATGATTGTGCGGCTCAGCTGGGATCGTCAGAGGCTTTTAAAAGCACTTTTCTAAAAGCCTCTGATGATCCCAGCTGAGTTGCCTGATTGGCAGAGGCTTTTTTTCTTTTAAAAGCCTCTGACAATCCAAGCTGAGTTGCCTGATCATCAGAGGCATTTAAAAGAAAAAAAAGCCTCTGCCGATCAGGCAACTCAGCTGGGATCGTCAGAGCCTTTTGAAAGCATTTTTTAACAACCTCTTCACTGAAGAGGTTGTAGAAAAAATGGTTTTAAAAGTTAAAAAAAAAATTGGCCACGCCCACCCTGTCACATTACCCCCCCCAAATCACACTCACAGAACTTGTAGTAACAAATTTTTAGATTTCACCACTGACCTCACCCATTCCTAAGAGGTCTGTAAGGGGGCGTGCATTAGAGCACCAACATGCCTACCATCCCTGTCCTACTGTCCCCATTTATTCGTACCCATTTCCTGTGCTCCTATTCATATTTCTGTTATCTCGTACATGTTTGACAAATAAATAAATATAAATAAATAAATTTCATCCTCACAGATGTATAAATAGGCAAGATGGAACAGGCAATGAAAAAGCAGAGGCCCACATCGGAATGGGTTTCTAAAAAGAAATAAATAACCAGATTAAAAAGCCCGGAAGGTTGTTTTGAACATCGACCACATTATATAAACCATCACGTCATGCATCCTGTGATATCAGATTGTTGTTGACATTCATAAGTGATTGGTGACTTTCTGCAAGGCTCAATAGATCTTTAGTTTCATGACAGCGAACGCATCAGGACTAAGCCGGGATCGGCTGTTGTGCATGAAAAGCTTATTTTCTGTTAAGACTGTCGAAATCAGAAAAATAATGAGGTGCTCTCATTTGCATAAACTTGCTGGATTGAGGCTTAGGAATCCAATATCTGAAAAGCTTCTCATTACAAAAGTTTGGAAGAAAAATAATTTTTTAAAAAAATAATAATAATAAAAAAAAAAAGATTGGCTGTAAATCCGACATGATTTGTCTCATCAATTTTTCTGAAATGAAAAATATGGTCAGAAGCCTCAAGTTACTTTTGCCAACCGTCCTAGGCCTGAATACAGAAAGAAGCAGGATGCCAAGTATTGAAAGGGCATAGGAGGAAATTGGGATGAAAAATCATTATATTCAATAAGCACTTACATTCAGCACATGTTTTTCCAAGGGACCAAAAAAAAAGTGACACAAATAGATATGTTAGCTGTCTGATAAATCTGATAAATCATTTATCATCTATATGCCAAAAGAAAGAAGACCTTCAAATTTAGGATGGTTTCTTGGAAAATAGAGATTAAGTAGAAAACTCTTGACTAGTCACCATGAATGGTATCATTGGGAAATCAAAAGATGGACCTAATCAGAAATCTCGATACAGAGTGATCTCGTAATTATATTTATTCTGAGAATTTTACCCATAGTGCAAGAACAAGATGTGAAGCCCCTTATAAAAATGAAAAGTGAGACAGTATGGTGTAGTGTTAAAGGCACCAAGCTACAAATTGGGAATTCTAGTTCTGTTTTAGGAACAAAGATAACTGGGCCAATCACTTTCTCTAAGTGGGGAAGGAAGGAAGGAAGGAAGAAAGGAAGGAAGGAAGGAAGGAAGGAAGGACAAAAATGATTCAGAATTTAGAGTCCTTGTTTTTTCTGGGCAACTTTATTTTCATGTTTCGTTTCCTTCCTTCCTTCCTTCCTTCCTTCCTTCCTTCCTTCCTTCCTTCCTTCTTTCTTTCTTTCTTCCTCATTTTTCTGAGTACGGGCATGATAGGTTTGAGCTGTTGTAATAGATTTTATGGAGTAAATATGTATTTGCTCTTTATTTTTTTTTCTGCATTAAAGCATTTTAAACGCTGGCATTTTTTTTTAAAAAAAAAAAATAGGATGCTAAATGTATCGGAACCAAAGTCTGTCACCCAAAATGACAAATTGTTAGACTTCTTTTTGAAAGCTGTTGATTTTTTTTTTTTTTAAAGAAAGAAAAAATTGGGGAGGGCCTTTTCAAGTTGTGCAGAAATGAGTATGATATCTGTTAAATTGGTTTTTAGGAGTAAATGAGATGTGAGCATTGTGTGAATGCAATTAACAGGGACATTTTTAAAAGAGAAGTAACAGCTGTAGGTGTGCAAAGAAGGAACTTAAATCTGTTGTTGATGATGATGTAATGGGATGGGAGAAGCAAGAAGGGCCTTGAGGAACAGAAGGAAGGAGCCAGGGTAGTAGTCAGAGAAGAGAAATCTGAATCTTGCAAAGAGGAATGGGGGTAGATTAAGCATCTCAGTTGTAACCCCTTTCGTCATTTAGAATTAGAATTAGAATTCTTTATTGGCCAAGTGTGATTGGACACACAAGGAATTTGTCTTTGGTGCATATGCTCTCAGTGTACATAAAAAGACAAGATACATTAATCAAGAATCATAAGGTACAACACTCAATGATAGTCATAGAGTACAAATAAGCAATCAAATCATATTAGGAAACAATCAATATAAATCATAAGGATATAAGCAACAAGGTTACAGTCATACAGTCATAAGTGGGAGGAGATGGGTGATAGGAAAGATGAGAAGATTAATAGTAATGCAGACTTAGTGAATAGTTTGACAGTGTTGAAGGAATTATTTGTTTAGCAGAGTGATGGCGTTTGGGAAAAAGTTGTCCTTGTGTCTAGTTGTTCTGGTGTGCAGTGCTCTGTAGCGTCGTTTTGAGGGTAGGAGTTGAAACAGTTTATGTCCAGGATGCGAGGGGTCTGTGAATATTTTCACAGCCCTCTTTTTGACTCTTGCAGTATACAGGTCCTCAATGGAAGGCAGGTTGGTAGCCATTGTTTTTTCTGAAGTTCTAATTATCTTCTGAAGCCTGTGCCTGTCTTTTTTCTTTTTTTTTTAAGCTTAAAAGCATTTTTATCCTAAATAGAATAAAAGGATTTTTAGGATAAAAGCGGGGTGGGAGGAGGCAGACACAGTCAGAGTTCCAGGATTTTGTTACACGTGGTCCTCAACTTACGACCACAATTAAGCCCATACTTTTCAGTTACTAAGCAAGACAGTTGTTAAGTGAATCACTGCAGTTGTTAAGTGAGTAACACAGTTGTTAAGTGAACCTGGTGTCCTCATTGATTTAGACGGTTAGACGGTCATAAAAGATTATCACATGAGCCCTGGACACGGCAGCCATCATAAATATGAACCAGTTACCAGGCATTTGAAAAAGGAAGGAAGGAAGGAAGGAAGGAAGGAAGGAAGGAAGGAAGGAAGGAAGGAAAAAGAAGGAAGGGAGGGGAAGGAGAGGGAGGCGAAAAGGAAGGGAGGGGAGGGAGGGGAGGGAGGAAGGAAGGGGGGAGGGAGGCAGAAAGGATGGGGAGAGAGGGAGGGGAATGGGAGGGAGGAAGAAAGGAAGGGGAGGGAGGGGAATGGGAGGGAGGCAGAAAGGAAAGGAAGGGAGGAAGGAAAGGAAGGAAGGGAGGAAGGGAGGAAGGAAGGAAGGGGAAGGGGAGGGAGGCAAAAAGGAAGGAAGGAAGGAAGGGGAATGGGAGAGAGGCAGAAAGGAAGAGATGGGAGGGAGGGAAGGAGGGAAGGAAGGAAAGAAGTGTTGTGGCCCGCCAGCGGCCAACGTGGCTGGCAGCAGATTTGGACAGTGAGGAGGTTGGGGAGGAACATGGGCCTGTCCTGGAGTCTGGGGAAGGTTCTGATGAGGGCTCTGCATCGGAGGCAGAGAGAGGGACAGGGCCGGATGCCAGTTATCAGCTGCCTTCGGAGTCAGACATCAGTGAAGCAGATAAACAGCTGGAGCCTGTTCCCAGCGTGCACATGCGCAGAGTTGCCAGATGAAGGGAACAGTTAAAGAATAAGGGTCAACTTGGAAGTAAGGCCACAGGTGGACGATGAATGGCCCCTCCCATAGGAAATAAGAGGAGCAAAAGGGGAGTGGGCTTTTGCAGGAAACAATTCGGTCGGTCGGTGCAGGAGTATGAAGATCTGTCCATGAATCTTAGAGACTCTGTGCCAAGTCTTTCCTTGCACAGCACTGCGTTTGGAAAATATTTACATGGCAGCTTTCCAAGCTAGATAAGGTCTGTAGTCATAAATTCACCTTTGAAAGACTGTTTGCTAGGCCTTTCTTGAAGGTGAATGAGAGAAATTCACCTTCAGGGGTTTTGTTGGGACGGGATTCTGCTTTGAGCTTTTTGGGGAAGCCTAGGTCAGAACAAGAAGGAAGGAAGGAAGGAAGGAAGGGGAATGGGAGGGAGGCAGAAAGGAAGGGATAGGAGGAAGGAAGGAAGGAAGGAAGGAAGGAAGGAAGGAAGGAAGGAAGGAAGGAAGGGGAAGGGGAGGAAGGCATTTTAGCCAGTCTTGCTGGAGCTAAGTGCCAGTGATAGAGCATTTTATACTGCTTTTCCTTATAGGCCACCGATTTTGTTAACATATAATTTTTGTTCCAGATAGAATATTGCAAAATCTTTATTCCCACCCCATTCTGGGGCCAGCCAGAGGTGGTATTTGCCAGTTCTCCGAACTACTCAAAATTTCCGCTACCGGTTGTCCAGAACCTGTCAGAACCTGCTGGATTTCACCCCTGGTTCAAGTGTTTTGCAATTAGTACCTCTGGGTATTAGAATAACGTTTCAAATTAACAACCTTTATTCCTGCCCTGTATCTCTCCTCCCCCCCCCCCCCACCCCCAGATCATGATTATTTTTCTTTTCCTTACCTTTCATATTTTATCCTCATAGCAACCCTGCAAATAAGACTTGAGAGCAAATCTTAGGAAAAAATGCTGGATCGAAACTGGAAACCTTGGGCCGCTCTTTGAAAAGGTCCAAAAAGACTAATTAAACGGTACCGCGAGAAAAATAGCAATAATCTGCATTCTCTTCTGAGCTGCTTTGGGGATGAAATTAAACCAGCACAAATACATAAAACCTTTTCCTGATGAGATCTCCAGAACAATGAGCCTTTCCCAACCCATCTGGGTATATTTATCAAATATTCATTAATGTATTACAAATGTTACTTAAACCATTAAAAGCGTCTAATAACCTTTTCGAAAGAATTACAGAAAACAATCAATCACAATCTGTTTGTCTGCCTGCAATTGCTCGTATCCTGCCATTCAGAACAAGGGAAAGTCCCAAAGTGGTTTACGAGCAATGTGGAGATTTATAAGAACCCAATAATTATTTTTAAAATGTATGCACCTCGAACATTTAAGATTCAAAGTCATTTTGACAATTGGTAGCCAAGACATAAAGGAAAGAATCTGCGTGAATGGGCTTCCCTAAAGGTGGGCTTTATAATTTGTTAATACATTTGTCAATATATTAATACAATCATAAATGAGTCGATTAATTGAGTTCAATGAATAAATTGTTTGATTAATTAACAGAAGAGAAAACATGAAATCCACTGTTTCAAGTTTAGTTATGTATGCAACAGGAGATAATTAAATGTAAGGGTTCCCCTTGCACATATGTGCTAGTCGTTCCCGACTCTAAGGGGCAGTGCTCATCTCTGTTTCAAAGCCGAAGAGCCAGCGCTGTCCGAAGACGTCTCCGTGGTCATGTGGCCGGCATGACTCAATGCCAAAGGCGCACGGAACGCTGTTACCTTCCCACCAAAAGTGATCCCTATTTTTCTACTTGCATTTTTATGTGCTTTCGAACTGCTAGGTTGGCAGAAGTTGGGACAAGTAATGGGAGCTCACTCCCATTACTTGTCGCTAGGGATTCGAATCGCTAAACTGCCGACCTTTCGATCAACAAGCTCAGTGTCTTAGCCACTGAGCCACTATGTCCCTCAGGAGATAATTAACAGCCCTTAATAGATTCTGATGGTGATGAAGTTATAGACTTTATCTTCTGATAACATTCTGGCCCACTGAAGTCTTTGTTCTCCCTCTTGTTGTATTTTCATGGAATTCTGTGTTAGCAGTATACAAAAAGCACAACCCAGATGGGAGAATTGTAGGTTCGCATTAGATTCCGTTTGGAAAACTGTATCAGAAAGATTCAATCAGAAAGATCAAGAATCATGTATACCTAATGGCTGGGTCTGCATTAAGCTAAGATTCTTTTAATCATAGTTTGTTGAACAACCTGTAGCATTCTGGTTTAACAGAATAACAAAGTTGGAAGGGACTCTGGAGGTCTTCTAGTCCAACCCCCTGCTTAGGCAGGAAACCCTACATCACTTCAGACAAACGGTTATCCAACCTCTTCTTAAAAACTTCCAGTGTTGGAGCATTCACAACTTCTGGAGGCAAGTTGTTCCACTGATTAATTGTTCTCACTGTCAGGAAATTTCTCCTTAATTCTAAGTTGCTTCTCTCCTTGAGTAGTTTCCACCCATTGCTTCTTGTTCTACTTTGGAGAATAGATTGACCTCCTCTTCTTCGTGGTATGTCCTCAAATATTGGAAGACTATTATCATGTCACCCTTGGTCCTTCTTTTCATTAAACTAGACATACCCAGTTCCTGCTACTGTTTTTCATGTTTTAACCTCCAGTCCCCCCAATCATTTTTGTGGCCCTTCTCTGCACTGTTTCCAGAATCTCAGCATCTTTTTTTATATTGTGGCGGCCAAAATCAGATGCGATATTCCAAGGGTGGCTTTAACAAGATATACCGTTATAAAGTGGTACTAACACTTCACGTGATCTTGATTCTGTCCCTTTGTTAATGCAGCCTAGAATTGCGTTGCAGTTTACAAATCCCAGGGGCATAATTCGTGCAACATTTTACAGATCCTCTAATTGTAGAAATAATTTTTATAAACGTCTCAAAGGTGCTTTTTCAAGAGGCTTAGCTTCTCATCCAAGAAGCTTCTTCAGCTCTGACTGGATGGTGGGGAATGGAAGGATTTATACTCCTTGCAGACATTTGAATCCTTTTAGAGAGTCGTTGAGGCCACCTGGAGGTTAATCTATGCCATCAGATATCCTTAACAACTCGCTAAAGAATGCAAATGACCAGCTGTCTGCAAGGAGTATAAATCCTTCCATTCCCCATCATCCAGCCAGAGCTGAAGAAGCTTCTTGGATGAGAAGCGAAACGTCTTCAAAAGAAAAACCAGAAAGTCCAGTTGCCTCTTGAAAAAAGCACCTTTGGGACAACCAAATATGGAGAATCCAAGACCTCGGTGCCTTCCACGGTGCCCTTAAAACCTTCTTTTTCCAGCAAGCCGGGCTGGCCTAACACTTGTTTTTAATTGTTTGTTATTGTTTTTAATCATGGGGCCAAATTTATATATATCTTTTTAATTGTATTTTAATGTTTGTAGTTTATGTTTTTATTTGGCTGTTCACCGCCCTGAGTCCTCAGGGAGAAGGGCTGTATACAAATTTAAAAATAAAGAAATAAAATAAAAGCCACGACCTGGATGACTGAGAATCTCCATAGATATTTTTTATAAATAATTTTGTGAATAGTGTTTTTTCGTTTTAATAGTTTGGTTTTAAAAGTATCGCCTCTTTGTTTCATGATGTTTGCCTCAGCAAGGAACCTGAGAACTGGGAGTAGGCAAATTTGTGTAAATAAGTACAGAAAAATAAATACGTTTTCACAAAACCAAAGAAGCTGCACTACGACATAGCAGGGTGGAGGAACTCCAAATTAAAAGGAGAAGATCCTGAAGTCCACGGAGCCTGATTTTAATCACAGCAATATAGCTATTCTTTTACCCAGAGCTTAATTTCTGAGTTGCTTTGATTCTGTTGGCGGTTTTTAATTTAGCGGCCTACTCATCAATCATTCTGAGATATGAAGAATGTGCAAACTTCAATTGAGCTGGGAATTCTCAGACCTCTGGCCAAACCTTTTTTTTTCTTTCTTCATTCCCAATTTCCCTAACCCGATGCTCTGCAACAGTGTTGAAATAGAAACCCCCTGTAATCTGGTTGCTAATTCTGAAAGATTACAGAGATAAATTACTTGGAGGCGAGCAACGCTTCCTCTTGTTTCAAAAGGAAGCTGCGGAATCGAGTTCACCGCAGAAGGAGCCTCAAATCCTGGCCAGGTTTGATTGCAAGCTTTCCAAAGAGTTAATCTTGGTCATTGATGGAAGTGCCAAGCGATGACAAGAACGCAAACCGGCCAACGCCGAGGTGGCACTTTTTTTTTGAGCTCCCAAGTAAGCTACGAATGTTTGGCTCTTCGCCAGAGCTTGTTCCTAGCAACCGTTTTTGAGCATGGGGAACAGTTCCATTTTCATGATCCACACACAGCGCCTTTTGAAGAAAAAAAAAAAACCCAACCAAGGAGGGCGGGGGGTGGGGGTTGGGAAGATGCAACCAGGAGAAAAGGAGCCAATTCTTTGCCGGCCTCTGAATCGCTTCTCTGTTCCTCCAACTTCACAGGGGTCTCCTCCGCCTGTGATAAATGTCAGCCAGGCAGAAGGGATTTGAATTTGCCTTTTGTTGACGGCCTGTAAGAACCCAGACTCCTTTGCCGTACAAGCCGATCGGCTATAAGCCTCCCATTCATTGTGCCTTCGTCTTCCAATGGTGCAGGAACCCACTGAAAGCCACAATTGTCCTATGGAAGAAAAGAAATGTATATTAAAATTCCCCGAGACCTTCCTCCAACCTCCATATATGAGAGCTGTTAGGCCTCTGAAGCTGTTGAATATGCGCCGCCCGCCTTTTAGTGGGAAGCCAAAGGAAGCCGGGAAACAGGTCTTAGTAATGTCGCCGTTGATGCTTTTCTACTCTCGGTCGCTAGCCCCATTCGTCCAAATTTACATAATAACGGATGAAAGGCTGTTGCAATGAGAAACTGAGGAACGTTTCATATTTGGCTGTTCCCAGCGCCGCCAAGATTTGGGAATGCAGAAGGTTTAATCTAGGGCAAAAGAGAGGCGGAGGTGGAAAAGAGGCCTCAAGAATGAGATGTATGGCGTTGATGGAGATGGCTTGGCTTCACAAAGACTTGGGATAAGATAACACAATTCTTTGGAAGTTCTCCCAAGAAGAGCAAAAGAACAAAGGAGACCCTTCTCTTCAATAATGAGCAAAACAAGGTTACTTTCTGAGGGCCCATTTATATCTACTGATTTTTCATGGTTTATATGGAGGAGATTGTTTTCTAGGTGAGGGGCTATAAGAAGAGAGAAGGAGCAGGAGGTGTTTTTTTAAAAAATTTTTACTCATTTTATTTACATCCCACTTTTATTACTTTTATAAACAACTCCAGATATGTATAATATTCCCCCCCCCCTTGTATTTTTACTACCACAACAACCGTGGGAGGAAGGTTGGATTGAAATAGAGTGACTGACCCAAAGTCACCCAGCTGTCTTCCATGCCTAAGGTGGGACTAGAACTCACCGTCTCCTGGTGATTGGCCCAAAGTCACCCAGCTGTCTTCCATGCCTAAGGTGGGACTAGAACTCACAGGCTCCTGGTGATTGGCCCAAAGTCACCCAGCTGTCTTCCATGCCTAAAGTGGGACTAGAACTCACCGTCTCCTAGTGATTGGCCCAAAGTCACCCAGCTGTCTTCCATGCCTAATGTGGGACTAGAACTCACAGGCTCCTGGTGATTGGCCCAAAGTCACCCAGCTGTCTTCCATGCCTAAAGTGGGACTAGAACTCACAGGCTCCTGGTGATTGGCCCAAAGTCACCCAGCTGGCTTTCCTGCCTAAGGTGGGACTAGAACTTGCCATCTCCCGCTTTCTAGCCTCGTGCCTTAACCACTAGACCAGTGTTTCCCAACCTTGGCAGCTGGAAGGCGGGTGGACTTGAGCTCCCAGAATTCCCCAGCCAGCCATGCTGGCTGGGGAATTCTGGGAGTTGAAGTCCACCCGCCTTCCAGCTGCCAAGGTTGGGAAACACTGCACTAGACCAAACTTGAGTCTCAATGGTAGCCAAGCCACTTCTGAGCCACTTCTGTTCAGGACTATTGATGCTGTAGTTTCTCTGAATTGGCTCGGCTAAGAGACCCAAACAGCTTATCCCATCATCAAATGGTTCGTCCTTAAAGTGCCTGAGGACGCTTTGTTGCTTTTAATGTCCTTGCGGAACCGTTGCAGACTGTTCCCTCTGTGTGAAACGGAAAGAAACATATCTCTTTGTTTCTAAAGCAAGCCTCCCCAGTTTACAAGCCTGCCTTTGTCTCCTCTAATGGAGCTTTATTGCCACGATCAGTGAAATACGCCGCACGACATGCCCTTAGCAGCTACTTCCATCCAAAGGGCAAGACGTATTTCATTTATTTCATGAGCTCACGTATTTATTTTAGAAAACTTTCATGGCCACCCATCTTATATACCTGTGATGGTGAACCTATGGCACAAGTGCCACAGGTGGCACACGGAGCCATATCAGTGGGCACACAAGCATTGCCGTAGCTCAGCTCCAGTGCACATGCGTGTGCCGGCCAGCTGATTTTTGGGCCTTCCGGTCCTACCGGAAGTTGGGAAATGGGCTGTGTCCAGCCTCCGGAGAGCCTCCGGGGGAGTGGGGAAGGCTGTTTTTGCCCTCTCCAGGTTCCTAGAAAGCCTCTGGAGCCTGGGGAGGGTGAAAAACGGGCCTACCGTGCCATTGCGTGTTAAAAGGAGGGGGGCATGCGCACATTGAATTATGGGTGTGGGCACGCACATGGGCGACCTCCCCACTCTCCCCCTGCTTTTGGCACATGACGGCAAAAAGGTTAGCCATCACTGTTATATACCATCAATCTGGATGTCTCGGATGTCTCAAAACATTGATTAAATGTTTTAAATTAATGTTTTAAATGATTAAAAAAATCAACATCCCCAAAAGATTCTCGCCAAGTCTTCCTTAACCAAAGATGCTTTTTCTAAAAGGCAACCGGACTTTCTTGGAGTTTTTTTTTTTTCCCCCTTGAAAATGTTTTGTTTCTCATCCAAGGAGCTTTTTCAGTTCATGGATTCTTGGATGAGAAGCAAAACGTTTTCAAGGGGGGGGGGGGAATCAAGAAAGTCCGGTTGCCTTTCAGAAAAAGCACCTTCGGGACAACCGTGAGCTGGATGATGGAGAATCTTCATAGACATTCTTCCTTGAGCAGGTAAATTAAAACGGAAATGGGATTTAATGACAGAAATCTTGTCAATTGGATAGATGGACTTTAGCACCCAATTGATCTCTTAAGATCATTAGGATCAACACTCCTTGATCCTCTTGCATTCTTATCGCTTTTAATTCACAACAAGGCAGTCAATCGGTTTCCTCTCTTGGCGTGATCTTGATATGATCACCTAAAGCAGGGTGGGTTCTAAAAATTTTTACTACCACTTCTGTGGGCGTAACTTATTTTGTGGGTGTGGCTTGATGGTCATGTGACAATTCTTTAGGATTTAGCAGAGGTACTGGTCTACCAGGCTTTTAACTGCTTGCAAAGATGTACAGGTCTACCCATTTGTTTTTGGAGGCCCCGGTCTACTCATGTATTTTTGCAGGCACTGGTCTACCCATTTGTTTTTGGAGGCACCGGTCTACTACCAAACTGCCTTTTACCACTGATCAGCTGTAGGGCGGCCCTTTGAAGCCCCGTGGCAAGAGTTTAAACAGTTTTTTTCTTATAGCCCATCAGCTGGGACTCAGGAGGCAGCAATAGATTGGGGGTGGGGCCAAATAAAAGGTAAGAATAACTGGGGGGCGGGGGGGCAGAACCGGTTCGGTGACGTTATATCGTCACCGCTACCAGCTCGGCAGAACCAGGAGGAACCCACCACTGACCTAAACCATGCAAGGTTTTAAAGGAGAGTGTCCAACTTCAGCATTCTTATTCTCAATAAATGAGAATATTTGTAGCTCAGGGTTGAAATGAGGGGTCCTTGGCGCTCTCTGAGCTTGGTTGCTTCCTTCTTGCAGACGTTTCATGACCCAACTAGGTAATAACATCAGTGCTAGTGATTGTTTTCTTGCAGACGTTTCATGACCCAAACTAGGTAGCACTGATGATGTTACCTAATCTGCAAGAAAGCAACCAAGCTCAGAGAGCACCAAGGATCCCTCATTCCCATTCTTACCTGGAATCTTGCCAGATTTCAGTGACCTTACAACAGCTTGTGAAATTTATGCCCCCAATACACAGAAGGGAGGATGATGTCTATAGTATCTCTTGGGGGTTTCATCGTTTACTCATGCACGGTGCATGAGGCTAAGCCCACAACTTCTGTCCTTCGGCCCCACCAAGAACAATCTGACGATGCGGCATATTTTTTCGTCTTCCTTTTTCTAGTGTTGCTTTCTCCCCATCCAGTCTTTCGACCGCTTTCTCCTGGAATTCCACCTCCGTTTCTTCTCAAAGGCCACACCGAGACTCCAGCATCACAACCTTGCTTGCATAATTAAAGTTGCTCCTTTCTGGGATTCACTGAACCGCACCGTCATTCATATTTATTGCCAACAGGCACGGAAGGCCTGGGGAGATTTGGCCCAATTAGCAACCTCGCATCCTCTGATTCTGCACACATTATGCCTCCCTCGGATGAAATGGTTCAGCCTGGAAGCTGCAAATGAGAAAGAGGAGAAGGACGGAGGTGAACATGGGCTAGAGGTTCAGCTGCATTGCCCTTCCTTGCACAGGTGATCCATGCTCTGACTTTGGGCCAAGGACAGAATGACTTAGAGGTCTTCTAGTCCAACCCCTTACTCAAGCAGGAGACCTTATACCATTTCAGACAAATGGTTTTCCAATCTCTTCTTAAAAGCTTCCAGTGTTGGAGCATTCACAATTTCTGGAGGCAAGTTGTTCCACTGGTTAATTGTTCTAACTGTCAGGAAATGTCTCGTTAGTTCTGGGTTGCTTCTGTCCTTGATTATTTTCCATCCGTTGCTCCTTTTCCTGCCTTCAGGTGTTTTGGAGAATAGGTTGCCCCCCTCGTCTTCTTTATGGCAGCCCCTTAGAAATTGGAAGACTGCTGACACGTGACCCCCAGTCCTTGTTGTCATTAAATGACACATATCCAATTCCTGCAACCATTTTTCATATATTTTACCTTATAATCCCCTAGACAAAATAATGCTGTTTATTTTCTCCAATATTCAAAAGCCAGTGAGATTAGAAATGAGTCTTACTTAATTTTGGTAGTAGAGGATCAAAAAACACCCAAAACTGTTCCCACCAACCCAGATTGGGCAAGCCACTAGAATATAAATTAAGAGCAAACTCCATTCCTTGCTAACGCTGATGATGTTAACTAGACATTATTTTGGGGGTAGGGCTTATATTGGGTGCACGTGTAAAAATCAAGCTAAGGCTCACTTTCAGGTCGTATTTTCAGGAAAACGGTAAAACCAGTGGCTGTTCCATTCCCCAAACATCAGATCCTTGAATAATCCACTTCCCTTCTTCTTTCCAGCCGGTGCACATGGGGAAGGAGTCCAAATGACAGCTGCTAAATGATTAGTCTGCAACATTACCACGGTTCAGATCATTTTTTTCCCCTTAAATCTCAGAAATCTGATGGACTGAAACCTAACATGCTTAAATCAAGAATCTCTGTATCGGTTGCTTCAGAGATTGATGAAGATTTGTGAGACAAATAGCTTTGTGCAACCCGAAGTCTAAGCAAGGGACAGGATGGGAAAAACGCTAAAATGAGCCTAGCCCCGTCACAACAGTGGTGGGTTGCCCCCGGTTCGCACTGGTTCTATAGAACCTGTAGTAAAACCGGTGGGAGGCTCCGCCCACCGACCCCGATGTCATCAAAATGCTTCTGCGCGAGCGAGCAAAGCCCCGTTGCGAACCGGGAGTAAGGGTAAGCAGAACACACCCCTGCGTCACAACCCATGATGATCACAACCTGAAGTCACACTTACGAGTGTACACAAGCGGCAGAATTTGTGTTGCGACGAGGCTAGGCTCATTTCACCGTTTTGACAAAACTGTCGGGTTTTGCAGATTTCTCTGCCTGCAACCATCATTATGAGACGATACACTTAGCTTGCCAGTTGACAGAAAAAAAGACTAAATAAATGGAAAGGAGTTCATTTGTTAGTGTGTATTTTTATGCCACATCAGTTTAGACAAATCTAAATAGCTTCCAGGCACAGTCAAATGTGTAGCACACTGACAAAATAGGTAGCGGTATAATCTATAAAGTTGTAAACATTCCAATTAATTTCATCAAATCACAATGTATACAGGAATAGCACCGTACGTTTCCTAGGTATCCAATTATGACATCTCTAATTCCCCAGCACTTGGTTGAATAACCAAGTTTTCAACAACTTTCTAAATATTAATTGTTGTGAGGATGCAAATCTAATTTATGTCACAGAGAGACTGGCCAAGCCAGAGGGAGGAGTCAAATGGGGAATTAGTCTGGAATCTCTTGTTGTGCTTTTAATGCTTGGTCCTCTGTTGTATTTGGGTGGGGGAGGAGTGGTTTTCTTCCAGCAGTTGCTACTCCATTCATTCAAGAGCTCCCCTTGGGAGATGAACGAAAGGGTATCCTCATCACTTATGCCACAGTGACAGTCGGGCTTCTGGTTAACTTAATTTCGGAGTCGTAGCACTTTGCTGAAACAGTAGGGGTCCTCCTGAGATACGAGGCACATGATTGAAGCTCACCTTCCTCTTCTGCTCCCCCCTTCTCGACTTCAACTATAAAACTATAAAATTACTTTTCCACCTTTAATGGAGGATTATTAGAATTCCACCATTCCTATCCTCCTGTAATGATGCTCCTAAATCATGTTCTCTCCATCACCTCCTCCTCCTTCTCCTCCATCTTTTTTCTTCTTCCTCCTCCTCCTCCTCTTCCATCTCTCCTCCTCTTCTTATGTTCATCGTAATCTCATACTCTTCCCCTCCTCCTCCTTTTCCTCTTTTTCCTTCTCTTCCTCCTCTTTTCTTCAGCTCTCCTCCTTCTCCTCAATCTTTTCCTCCATCTCCTCCTCCTCTTCCATCTCTCCTCCTTTTTTTATGTTCATCATAATCTCATACTCTTCCCCTCCTCCTCCTTTTCCTCTTTCTCCTTCTCTTCCTCCTCTTTTCTTCAGCTCTCCTCCTTCTCCTCAATCTTCTCCTCCATCTCCTCTTCCTCTTCCATCTCTCCTCCTCTTCTTATGTTCATCATAGTCTCATACTCTTCCCCTTCTCCTCCTTTTCCTCTTTCTCCTTCTCTTCCTCCTCTTTTCTTCAACTCTCCTCCTTCTCCTCAATCTTCTCCTCCATCTCCTCCCCCCGATCGTCTTCATTCTTTTTTAAAAAATATTTTTATTGTTTTATATCATACATTCCATTTCTATGTTCTATGTTGATCAGTGTGTTCTCCAGGTGTCCATGGTGTTAACATACAAACATCATCATCGTCACTATAATCATATATATATATATATATATATATATATATATATATATATATATATATATATGAACAAATATACGGTAATATATAAACAAATATACAATAATATCGATCATCTTTACAACATGTACTATCTTCCATTAAAGTGTCGATTATAGAACCATCAAAATAATAGTCCATCTATTTTTCTTTCTCATATTTCATCCAATTCCACTCCCTTAGCCTCAGTGTCTGTCATTTAACCATTTGTAAAATAATTCCCATGTGGTAAAATAATCCGAATCTTCTTTTCCTTTAATTTCTTCATTCTTTTTGTATCTGGGAAAGCCCAGCAATTTCTGAAATCTTTTTTTTTTATTTCTCTCCGTAGGTTGTTGTTTCATAACGTTTTATACCAGAAAAGCGGCACTAGAAGCTCAGAATGCGCTGCACAATATTAAAACTTTACCTGGGGTGAGTATATATGCTTAGCTTATTTTATTTCATGGAGACGGAGGGAAGGAAGGAGGGGAGCCGGCCAGGGTGGGGCAGAGAGAGGGGAGAGGAAAGAAATTGTTGCTTTTTGCAGGAAAACACTGCTTAGTAGCTCTTAAGTGCCCCAGATGGCTTTTGTCTTTGAGCAGAGGTTAATGACCTTGTGGCTGAGGGTAGGTGATCTCTGCCATCTGGTACCCAATGGTGATCTTTGAGGCTGCCATTTCCAGATGTACACCAGAGCAATAGTTCATTATAAGTGTGTGGTTGTTTTTTTTAAGTGCCTTCCCAATTCCCAACAAATTGAGAGTGATCGTCCTCCACAATTCCATAAATCATTGTCTGAACTAGACTGGCCTGCATAGGACCAGGGCAAGGGATGCTGGGAACTGTAATTGGACAACTGTTGGAGACCTACAAGGTCCCTTCCAGAGAAACAAAACAGGATGGCGGGGAGGGAAGAGGCTGATTTTATTGTGATGGAACATCAATCCATTCTTTCTTGGTGGTTTTGAGTCCTAAAAGGAGTCGGGGGAAAAGCATCTTTTCTTCACTAGCTATTTCAGGGTTGGCACACCACCCTAGAACGCATTGGGTGATGCGCGGCTCATTGCATAGTGGTAATTTTTGCCTTAGTATGTGATATGAACACAGCAATTGTGCTAGGTCACGGGTGTCAACCTTGATTTCATTGAGGGACACATCAGGGTTATGTTTGACGTCGGAGGGTGGCAGGGTCATGGTGGACGTGGCCAGGGTGGGCATGGTCATGGTGGACACAGGCTCAAGACGCGCTTTTCCCCTTCTCTTCTCTTCTTTCTTTCCACACTACTCCCCAGCCTTCAGAAGCACTCTGCTGGCCAAAAATGGGCCATGCAGAGGCCCTGAGAGGCCTACGCATGGCCTGTTTTCGGAGGCCCCGTGAGGCCTCCGTGTGGCTGGCAGAGTGCTGCTGGAGGCCAGGGAGGCCAAAAAAGGGCTGCGCGGGCGCTGTACACAGCCCCCCTCCTCCCGTGGCCCGTTTTGGCTGGCAGAGGCACTGCAGGCCTGTCCTTTGATATTTCCAGGCCGGCCCCGTGGGCCGGATTTAAGCCTTGAGTTTGACACCCCTGTGCTAGGTTGTTGCCAGTTTTGGTTTGGTAGGAACTAACCCACAAAAGTCCAAAGTTGCCCCGTTTGGAGGCGCCTTCTCTACACCTTATCTCTTTGGGATATGCATGCAACATTGCAAAGAGAAGCAACTTGAATAATAATGTTCTCGTGGCTGGCCCACCCCTTGTCCCATTCTATGTGCACCCCTGTTGCCAATTCACGGGCTTCCCAGTTGATTGACTGAAGCCAAAAGTGGGTTTTTGGTTTACCCTCCCCTCCCTGATGTCTTTGCACGCTGTGAAAAAGCACACGAGACCAATAAGGAATGTTTATCTAAATATCAGTTATATGAACAAATATGAGTAATTTTTTTTTTCATCTCTGAAATGCTTCTGGGGAGCTCCTGGTAAACGAATGTTATCTTTTCTCCAAAACCAAGATAAGCACAAAATATTCCTCCCTGAAATTCTCCACTCAGCACAAATGTTTCAGGGTGGAGTAATGTTTTTCTGCAGAGTCTCAGGTCCCTATTCTCAGTGACACCAAGCATCCATTATGATCTTCTTTAAAGGCAAAGAGGATTGAAATCTAATGTATATGTCAGGGTTCCGGATGCCCTAATTAAATCATGAGCCTCCAGCCAAGCTTCAAAAGAAATCCAGTTATTTATTAGGAGCTTCATGTCGGCACATTCCAGGTGTAGCCAATTCTGACCCCACGTTTTTACGGCCCCAATCATGACCCTGTTTCCCCCACTCCCCCCAGGGTGTGTCATCAATCACATTCGCCAAAAGAGCAATTTTGCGGGTTGTGAAGATCACTCCTCTCTGGCGCTGTGGGTAACCCTGGGAGACAGCCTTGAGAGAGAGATGTCTGGAATGTGCTTTTGTTTTTGGCTGCTGTGCTGCTTCACCATATTCCCATCCCCCTTGCCTATGGCAACTCGAGAGCAGGCCAGGGATGTTTTGCGAGTTGACAGTATAAATTCTAATAGAATTAATTTTCAGCCATTGATGCCGGAAAATGCCATTAGCAATCATCTTTCTTTTTCTTTTCTTTTTTCTTACTCTTTCCAAGCAAAATAATATGTGCTTTTAAGCACACAGGCCAAGTACAGTTTAGGTGCAATTAATAATTCTCAGCAGTAGCAGGTTGAACCATGGAGGCAGCCGGAAATATAGGAACTGCAGAAAATAAGAATAAGAAATGACAGTGACGCTGCTATGCCATCCGCAGGTGGGCAAGCAGGACAAGTCACATCATAATGAGAATCCTGCTCATGACACATCAGTTGTGTCATGCTAATTTTGATTTCTACAAATATCACCCCTAGTGGTTAAGACAACAGGCTGGAAACCAGGAGACTGTGAGTTCTAGTGCTACTTTAGGCCTAAAAGCTGGATGGCTTTAGGCCAATGACCAGGAGACTATGACTTCTAGTCCTGCCTTAGGCCTGATAGCCAGCTGGGTGACTATGGGCCAATCACCAGGAGACTGTGAGTTCTAGTTCTGCCTTAGGCATGAAAACCAGCTGCGTGACTTTGGGCCAATCACCAGGAGACTGTGAGTTCTAGTGCTACTTTAGGCCTAAAAGCTGGATGGCTTTAGGCCAATGACCAGGAGACTAAGTTCTAGTCCTGCCTTACGCGTGACAGCCAGCTAGATAATTTTGGGCCAAAGACCAGGAGACTGTGAGTTCTAGTCCCGCCTTATGCATGAAAGTCAACTAGAAGACTTTGGGCCAGTCACTCTCTCTCTCAGCCCAATTCACCTCACGGGTTTGTTGTTGTGGGGAAAATTGGAGGAAGGAGTATTATATGTTCACTGCCATGAGTTATTGATAAAAATAATAAAAATGAGATAAAAACAAACAACCCCCTCCCCCGACGTTACACAGATCATGACATCATCATCACCACAAAGTAGTGATGTGTCATTTGTACAGTGATGTCATCACGCTTTGTAGTGGACACCTGTGGCTGGTACCAGTTATTTGGTGCCTCTGAGCAATCCAGGAATAAAATCAAAATCAAATCCAAAAATTGGCTGAACCAAACAGAGGAGCTTTATTTATTCTTGGTCAGACCTAAGTGAAGGGGACATTTTTCAGTGATTATTCCTTGTCTCTTCAAGGAACCAATCAAGAATTCCAGGTGAGGCAAGAATAATTCTGCTGGCTTTGGGGTCTTCTGGAGTGAAAATGTAGGTTTTGCCTTTGGGATTAAATTCAGTAGAGGTTAAATCAAAATGGTGCTATTTCTCTTTATATAATCCTGGACTTTAGAAGCTTGTTGCAGCTAAATTGCTTAAAGAACTTAATTCTTATTAATTGTCTATACGCATAGTCCTTGAAGGGACGCAGTGGCTCAGTGGCTAAGACGCTGAGCTTGTCAATCGAAAGGTTGGCAGTTCAGCAGTTCGAATCCCTAGTGCCGTGTAACGGGGTGAGTTCCCGTTACTTGTCTCAGCTTCTGCCAACCTAGCAGTTTGAAAGCAGGTAAAAAATGCAAGTAGAAAAATAGGGACCACCTTTGGTGGGAAAGTAATAGTGTTCTATGCCCCTTTGGTGTTTAGTCATGCCGGCCACATGACCACCGAGATGCCTTCGGACAGTGCTGGCTCTTCTCTCCAAACTGCACAGAATCTTAGCTAGAGGTTCTCCTGAACCCCTGCGAACCCCCAGCAACCCACCCCTGGTTTAATATCCTTCTGGGCAGCAGGTTGATGATGGAAGACAGCTTCGGAAAAGAGAGGCTCCTTTAAAGGGAAGATGAAAGTTTCCTGAATTTAGCACACGTAGGTTTTAAATGTATGCTAAAAAAAACGTGACACAGCTTGTAATTTCACACATTTTCAGGCGCTGAGCTATATTTTGAACTGCGAATAGCAGCATAGGAGAAATCTTCCAATAACCCTCCCCACCTTTAATGCAGAAGTTGGGAGGGGGGGTAAGGTTTGGTATTAATCTAAATAAACATAAAGGAACACATTTCCTTCCTTGCTTTTAGTAGAATCAGTTGCTGCAGAGAGAGGGAGGAGAGAGAGAGAAAGAGGGAGAGAGCGAGAGAGAGAGCGATGGCTGCAACCAGCGTTACATTTCCTGATTTCCATACATGGGGTCACCATTTCAATCCCTGATACTTCGAGAAGTAGGTAAAAGTCCTTGGTCTCCAGATCACAGAAGTGTTGGGAGAAATATCCATCTGGTTCAGTTCCAATCCAGAGTGAACTGCTAATAATCTTTTCTGCCGTCCTCACCACTCTCTGCATCGCCTTTCTGTCTGAAGCAGTAATGCTTACAAACCAGACACTAACGCAATATGACAGGATGCTCTCAATCCACCCCAAAACAGCTCCCCCAGCCTACCATGGAGACCAGTAGATATAACCCAGAGGTGGGTTTCAGCAGGTTCTGACCAGTTCTGGAGAACCGGTAGTAAAAATTCTGACTGGCCCTGCCCCCCTCTACTCTCTGCCTCCCGAGTCCCAGCTGATCGGGAGGAAATGGGGATTTTGTAGTATCCTTCCCCTGGAGTGAGGTGGGAATGGGGATTTTGCAGTATACTTCCCCTGGAGTCAGGTGGGAATGGGGATTTTGCAGTATCCTTCCCCTGGAGTGAGGTGAGAATGGAGATTTTACAGTATCCTTCCCCTGGAGTGGGATGGAAATGGGGATTTTGCAGTATCCTTCCCCTGGAGTGAGGTGGGAATGGAGATTTTACAGTATCCTTCCCCTGGAGTGGGATGGAAATGGGGATTTTGCAGTATCCTTCCCCTGGAGTGAGGTAGGAATGGAGATTTTACAGTATCCTTCCCCTGGAGTGGGATGGAAATGGGGATTTTGCAGTATCCTTCCCCTGGAGTGAGGTGGGAATGGAGATTTTACAGTATCCTTCCCCTGGAGTGGGATGGAAATGGGGATTTTGCAGTATCCTTCCC
Source organism: Arizona elegans (assembly GCA_022577455.1). NCBI lineage: Eukaryota > Metazoa > Chordata > Lepidosauria > Squamata > Colubridae > Arizona > Arizona elegans. The sequence continues at coordinate 83,719,888 of JAKOOJ010000007.1, read as the reverse complement.
CTGGAGTGGGATGGAAATGGGGATTTTGCAGTATCCTTCCCCTGGAGTGAGGTGGGAATGGAAATTTTATAGTATCCTTCCCCTGGAGTGGGATGGAAATGGGGATTTTGCAGTATCCTTCCCCTGGAGTAAGGTGGGAATGGAGATTTTACAGTATCCTTCCCCTGGAGTAAGGTGGGAATGGAGATTTTACAGTATCTTTCCCCTGACACGCCTACCAAGCCACATCCACAGAACCAATAGTAAAAAATTTTGAAACCCATCACTGGTTTGAGCCCATCCCCCACCCCCCCACCCCCAGTCTTCATGACGGACACAGATGGAGCATCAGTGGTTCTGACATTTGGCCTCAGCAGCAACCTGGCAGGTTTGCATGGACCAGTTTGGTTTGCATTTAGAGAATACAGAATAACAAGAGTCGGAAGGGGCCTTAGAGGTCTTCTAGTCCAGCCCCTGCTCGAGCAGGAGACCCTATACCATTTCAGACAAGTGGCTGTCCAGTCTCTTCTTAAAAACTTCCAGTGTTTGGAGCAATCTACAACTTCTGGAGGAAAGCCCTTCCATTGATTAACTGTTCTCACCAGGGTGAATAAAAATTGACGATTTTTTTTTTTTAAAAATTAAAATATCGGATTTTTTAAAAAAAATTAAATCAGATTTTTTTTTATTTAAAATGGATATTTTTTTAAAAAAAATTATCAAATTTATTTTAATAAAATGCTTTTGGAGTAAAAATCTTATCTAAAGATAGTTTTCTATTTAAAATACATTAATAATTTAGTTTATTCAGCATGAAATGGAGCTTAGTTAGGTAGCATGTTCTGCAATATTTACATTTTTGGTAAACTCATTTAAGGAATCCAAGCTCTGCAAGCTGAGATAACATGCACTGCATTGATGTATTCCCACAATTTCACAGTAACCATGAGATAAGTCATAAAACAAACTTCAGGAATATTCCTTTATCCTGTTCTTTTGCAAATCTATATACATTACAAACTCTATGATTGTTTGAAGAGAAATGCATCTGCATCACCAGGCTCTAAGTGTGAGGAGGAAGGGCAAGTAGTTAAAAATGAAAGTGAAACCTTCTAAGCAGCTTACAAATATAATATTAAAGAGCACCTGTCATTCCAGATCCATCATGGCAATGCCTGTTAGCGGGCATCCACTCACCTGCTGCCCGCCACGTCCCTCATCTTGTTCTGTCACTGCCGCATCACCAGCCGTCCCATTCAAGTGAATGGGACTGTCGGTGAGTCAACAGCGGGTCAGAGGAGGAGCCGCTGCGGGACAGAGATGACAGTTGCTCTTTAAAAATGATGATTTAAATCGAGTTGAATTTAAATCAAGCCGTGATCAAGCCATGCAGCAGCAGCTGCCAAAAAAGCCAACACAGTTCTAGGCTGCATAAACAGAGGGACAGAATTAAGATCACGTGGAGTGTTAATACTACTTTATAATGCCTTGGTAAGGCCACACTTGGAATACTGCATCCAGTTTTAGTCATCACGATGTAAAAAAGATGTGGAGACTCTAGAAAGAGTGCAGAGAAGACCAACCAAGATGATTAGAGGACTGGAGGCTAAAACAAACGAAGAATGGTTGCAGGAACTGGGTATGCCTAGTTTAATGAAAAGAAGGACTAAGGAAGACATGATAGAAGTCTTCCGATATCTCAGGGGCTGCCACAAAGAAGAGGGAGTCAAGCTATTCTCTAAAGCACCTGAGGACAGGACAAGAAGCAATGGATGGAAACTCATCAAGGAGAGAAGCAACTTAGAACTAAGGAAAAATTTCCTGACAGTGAGAACAATTAATACGTGGAACAACTTGCCTGCAGAAGTTCTGAATGCTCTAACACTGGAAGTTTTTAAGAAGATGTTGGATAACCGTTTGTCTGAAGTGGTGTAGGGTTTCCTGCCTGAGCAGGGGGTTGGACTAGAAGACCTCCAAGGTCCCTTCCAATTGTTATATTATTATATCATATCATATCATCATATCATATCATATCATATCATATCATATATCATACCCTGTTTCCTCGAAAATAAGACATCCCCTGATAATAAGCCCAATCGGGCTTTTGAGTGCATGCACTAAAATAAGCCTCCCCCTGAAAATAAGCCCTCCCCAAAAATATTTAAAAGCAGAGCTGGAAATCAGGTAAGACAACAAGAGGAGCCCCATCTTGCCCTTCTGCACCCCAGAATAATAAGACCTCCCCAAAAATAAGGCCAAGCACTTATTTCGGGGTTTAAAAAAATATAAGATAGGGTCTTATTTTCAGGGAAACACAGGTATCATATCATATCATATCAAATCCACCTTGGTTCTCATGGTCGGGAAATTTGTCCTTAATTCTAGGTTGGAATGTGATCAATTTTGCGGGCACAATGGCAGACAACACTTTCTGTGTGCTTGCGGGGTGGGGGGGAGGGAGAAAATGGCTGGATCTTTTCTGCCATCTCATCCTCCGGCCTACTACAGCTTGGTTTTTTTTAGCCTTGATAACCTTGATCGCCAATTTGTGCCTCGGTTATATATTTCCTCTGCTCTCAATTTCTGAAGCTTCCCACAGCCTTTGTCTTTTTTTTTTAATGCCCACTTCCAACAGGAAAAAAAAAAAACAAACACCAGCAGCTTTTAACCCAATGCAAAAAAATCATTGGCGTCCTCTCTACTTCTTTTGAATTGGAGCCTTTTTAGTGGCCGTAGTTGCAAAGTTGCTAGGCATGAATGATTAATGCTAGGAGGAAATATTGTTTGGATGCCTTGCTGTTTGATTATAAGCCTTGGAATTAGTCAACATTTCCATAATTCTAAACCAATATACACCTGTTTTCCCACTGTGTTGTGAAGGCGCAACTTAATTTAACAGAAGCCCTGCTGTGATAAATCTCACATTAACCACAAAGCCGGTTCTGTAATTTAAAGTTGTAGCACCACCCTTGTAAGTAAATTGTTTTGTGGGTGTTTGTGTGTGCATGTGTGTGTGTGTGTATGTGTGGTAAAATTAATAAGGAGTTAATGATGCATCTTGCTTTTCCGGCTCTCAAAACTTTCAAACTCCCTCAAAAAAAAAATAATTAGACTCTTACATTATGCATCATAACATAAAACCCCACCAGGTCCCTGTTGAAAATGGGTTTGAGGTTAAAAGGAAAAAAAAAAAAAGGACGTACAAACTTTTCCCAGGCTGAGGATCGGCCTCTGCTATTGACAGCATGTTGAGGCTGAATTCCAAAAATGTTAGGGATTAGAATAAGGCAAAAATGGAATTTCTGAGAATTGTTATTTTATAATAGCTTTTCCACAAAAAAAAAGAAGAAGAATGGCTCTGAGATTTAGGACTTTGGGGAGGTTATGCATCTCTTCATAACAACAACAATAACAGTAACAATAAAATCAGAAGTTGATGGGAAACAATGGATACACCATGGTGCATCTATTGGGGATTTGAAAAGTAAAGATGGTGGCTGCACCCATATGGTTAATGCCCTGACATTTCCTTCCTTCCTTCCTTCCTTCCTTCCTTCCTTCCTTCCTTCCTTCCTTCCTTCCTTCCTTCCTTTTCCTTCCCCAAGAAAATTATAACATCTCGACTTTTTAAATAGATATTTTTTTAAAAATCTTGTGATACAGGCATTTCACCAAAAACATATATATTTAAAGCATACTGCACAAGAAGCAATCCATATTCACACATTATGTTTTGGCCCATTTATACCAGATTTGTCCTCTAGAGCTGTTCCTATTAGGTGTGGAAAGGCAATTGTTCTTTGGTTGTCGTGATTCTTGATCTTCGCAAGAGCCATACTAAAGCCAATCGGGATAAATCTGAGCACCATCTTTCTATGAAAACTGGGATATTTTTGCCTTTCGATGGAAACTTTGCCCCTTCCTTCCTTCCTTCCTTCCTTCCTTCCTTCCTTCCTTCCTCCTTTCCTTTCCTTTCCTCCTTTCCTTTCCTTTCCTTTCCTTTCCTTCCCTCTTCTTTGTTAAAAATCCTTTGAGTCTTGCAACTTTATAAAGTTCCATGAACACATATAATACATACTTAAAAATAGGGCTTCTTAGAGATTCTAAAAGTGACGCCGTGACACTGAATTTGTCGATCGAAAGGTCGGCAATTCAACAGTTCGAATCCCTAGTGCCGCGTAACGGGGTGAGCTCCCGTTACTTGTCCCAGCTTCTGCCAACCTAGCAGTTCGAAAGTATGTAAAAAAAAATGCAAGTAGCAAAATAGGGACCACCTTTGGTGAGAAGGGAACAGCGTTCTGTGCACCTTTGGCGTTGAGTCATGCCGGCCACATGACCACGGAGATGTCTTCGGACAGCGCTGGGTCTTTGGCTTTGAAACGGAGATGAGCACCGCCCCCTAGAGTTGGGAACATTAGACATTCTCCATAGACATTCTGCCTATGGAGACCCCTACTAAGGTTAGTGGTTACTGATCAGGAAAAGGTCCCCAGGCTAAATGTTATGAAACTATTGGATTAAAGTACAACTGTTGTAATAGACGCCAGATGCCATGCCATTCCATTAGAAAAGGAATTGAAAACAACACTGCTAGTGTGATAATACTTCCCCAGGAGAAGGGAATGGGGAACCACAACCGTATTGTTGCAAAGAAAATAACAGTGAAGTGACTGCGATGTCGCCAGGACATCCCAGTTCAACTGGAGGAGAAAGTATACCTTCTCTTTAATTCTGTTAGCGTTGAGGGAACCCTTGGCCAACGTTGATCGTGAAAAGGCCAAGCAAGTTAGAGCAGCGTAATGCTTAGATGAAAGTCCACAAAGTGGCTCAGAATTATAGGCTAGGTTGAAAGTTTTTGTTTTTTTTTAAACCCAACATATTGAAATAAGACAATGACAAATTTCTTCCGTACTGTTGCCAAGAAAAAAGATAGAGATGCTTCATAAAGCCATTGGAAGTAGAGCTTTATGAATACTGTGTTGCGGTTAGTTACCCTTGGAAAATGAATTTCGTTTTGAGTGTTGCCCCTCAAAAAGGAAATTGCAGAGCTGGAAAAAAAAATTACAGTAATGATCTCAAAATGATTAAATAACCAGGTATGGTTCTTCCAAGAGTTACAGATCCAATATCTTAGGCTTTTTAAGATTAGGAAGAAAGAAAAAAAAAAAGATAGAAATAGCAAGGCAGGAAACAGACATCTTTCTGTCTCTCATTTTATGCTGGAGATTTAGTTCATCCAATAGAGCTGAAGAGTACAAGACCCAAAGCATCTTCTGTTAGCTATCTTCCAGACATGGACTTCAAGTACCAGAATCCTCCACTGCTTTTCCTGGTCACTCTAGGGATTGAATTCAACACATCTGGGAGGTAGATCAAGATCAAGTGAGGTACTAATACCACTCTATGAAGCCTTAGTAAGGCCACACCTAGAATACTGTATCCAGTTTTGGTCACCACACTATAAAAAAGATGTTGAGACTCTAGAAAAAGTGCAGAGAAGAGCAACCAGGATGATTAGGGGACTGGAGGCTAAAACATACGATGAACAGTTGCAGGAACTGGGCATGGCTGGTCTAGTGAAGAGAAGGACCAGGGGAGACATGATAGCAGTCTTCCAATATTTGAGGGGCTGCCACAGAGAGGAGGGCATCAAGCTGTTTTCCAAGGCACCCAAAGGCCAGACAAGGAACGATGGATGGAAACTGATCAAGGAGAGATTCAACCTAGAAATAAGGAGAAATTTTCTGACAGTGAGAACAGTCAACCAATGGGATAGAGGTTGCCTTCGGAAGTTGTGGAAGCTTCATCACTGGAGGCTTTCAAGAAGAGATTGGACTGCCATTTGTCAGAAATGTTGTAGGGCAGGGGGGGTTGGACTAGATGACCTACAAGACTCTTTCCAACTGTTAATCTGTATCTGTATTAGTCAGATTGGATGACACTAAAGTAAAATAAAATGTTCCTTTAATAGAGCTTGGTAATTTCATACACATGACTAACAACCTGGCCAGATAAGTCAAATCCATGAAGGGGATGATGATCAAATGCTGATAATCTTGTGTGGATGAACCCAACAATTCTCATCAAGATTCGTGGTAGGTTAGAATGTACCCAGCCAATAGTTTATTTTTGGTTGTCCACTCTGGTTCTACCTCAGTCTCCAAACTGGACTCTTCTGCTTCTTAGGTGATTCATGGTGGCTACCATTTAACCTGTCACCTGCCTTTAAACCCATGAAGTCAATCCTCTCCCTGAGAAAGAGAGAGAAGGAAGTGATAAAATTGTGTCTCTCATTTAGCTGCAAGTATGATCTGAAAAGCCATTTATGTCCCTTTTTATTTAGAACTATTTTTTTTCTTCTATGCAAATCTGGACAGATTTAATCAACTGATTGATTAATTAACTAAAACACATGATTAATCAGCCAAAATGAATTTAATTAGATGGCTGCTGTTATTACCGTAATTATCCTCGTCATTATTACTGTTTTTAGGAACTTCCTCTAGGAAGTTCAGATCTAGTGGTCTTCCATTCAGATACCAATCTGATCAGAATCATTAAATTAGTACACTGAGATTCTTCCTTCCTTCCTTCCTTCCTTCCTTCCTTCCTTCCTTCCTTCCCTCCCTCCCTCCCCCCCCTCCCTCCTTCCTTCCTTCCTTCCTTCCTTCCCTTGAATTTGCAAGAGAAGGAAGGAAGGAAGGAAGGAAGGAAGGAAGGAAGGAAGGAAGGAAGGAAATCTCAGTATATTACTTCTGTCCAGTAAATTAAAATAGACATTTCTGTTTATGTTGGACCAAGTCTTTTTTTTTTTAAGCTACATGGATTCCTCAGAGTAGTTAACACTGAGTTACCGTAAAATGATAATGGATATTAATACTTCACTTTTATGAGCTTACACAACCAAAAACCAAGTTTAATTTTCTGTTGAAATCTTTCACTTTAGATTTGGGTAGCGTCTTATAGATAAATTCTCATTTATTGCTGCAATTTGGGTGGTTGGTGACTACTAGATTCAAGATTTGTGGCTCCGGTGCTATTCTCAGTAAAGACTTTCCTATGTGAATTTCATTAAGGGTATAATAACTGAGATATATTGTGTTCAGAATGCTGTTTAAAACTACATCGGCAGAAAAGGGAAAGCGAAGGATCCTTGTAAAATATTAATAGCCTCTTTCAGATATCATCTACTAGCATTTTTTTAAAAATTCTTCCTTCTCCTTGTCCACTTCCACTTAATACACACAAATTCAGCTTTTATTAATAAAAAACATCATTGTGGGTTTTATTCAATAAATGTTAACACTAACTTGGAGAACCAGTGACTTTCCAGGGAACCTGTGTTAAGAATATTCCTGTCCCTGAGAAGTAGAGAAAGGAGTGATAAAATTTAAGAGGGAAGCGGGATTTTCCATGAACATCTATCATCATCATCATCTGTATGTAGATAGTTGAATTACACAGTCTGGTAAGCATGGCAATAGCAATTACACATCATCAAGGAATTTGATGTCTAGTAGTCAGCATGAGCTAACTGGACTGGAAGTAAAATGGAAATCCTGTATCAAAACAGAGAGCGGTAGACTAAAACGACTAAGCTATTTTCATGAGACAGTTGGAATCTCATGATAGTCTTTTTAATGCAACTGTTGCTTTAGGCCAGGGGTCTCCAATATTGGAAACTTTCAGACTTGTGGACTTCAATTCCCAGAATATCTCAGCCAGCCATGCTGGCTGGGAAATTCTGGGAGTTGAAGTCCGCAAGTCTTAAAGGTGCCAAGTTTGGACACCCTTACTTTAGGTCTGGGTTCTCAACCTTGATAACATTCAGAGGTATGGACTTCAACTCCCAGAATTCCCCAGCTAGCACACCCCCCAGCCATAATCTTAAAGTTGCCTGAGTTTAGCACTAGCAATAGCACTTAGACCAGCGGTGAAAACTACTTACCTTCCCAACCGGTTTGGAAGATGACCAGGTGGGTGGGCGGAGCCTCACACTGCCATCGCTACCAGTTCTCTGAACCACCGGCCACCATCGCTACCGGTTCGGTAGAACCGGGAGCATTTCACCCCTGACTTAGACTCATATACCGCTTAACAGTGCTTTACAATTCTCTCTAAGTGGTTTACAGAATCAGCATATTGCCCCCAACCATCTGGGTCCTCATTTTAGCGACCTCGGAAGGATGGAAAGCTGAACTGACTCCCTGACTGAGTTTTCCCAGAATACTAAACCAATTTTGTTTAAATAAGCCAGAATTGGCTGGATTTTTGCAATACACTAGACCTGATTTACAATATGGGGTTTCATCCAAAGGAGAGCCATTTCCCCCCCAAAAAAACCCAAATTATGACACACTCCCTCTAGCAGTCATAAAATCTTGCAACGTTGGTTGATCTCTTACACCTAAGCAGAGTCCTACGTTGGATGGTTAGTGGATATGTCTACAGGTAGTCCTCGACTTACAACTACAATTGAGCCCAAAATTTCTGTTGCTATGCGAGACATTTGCTAAGCGAGTTTTGCCCCATTTTATGACCCTCCTTGCCTCAGTTATTAAGGGAATTACTGTGGTTGATAAATTAGTAACTTGGTTGTTTAAGCGAAATTGATTTTGCTTGTCAGAAGGTCGCAAAAGTTGATCACACGACCTCGGGACACAGCAATGGTCATAAGTATGAATCGGTTGCCAAGCGTCTGAATTTTGATCCCATAATCGTGGGGATGCTTCAAAGGTCATAGCTGTGAAAAATGGTCACTAAGTGAACTGTTGTAAGTCAAGGACTACCTGTACTAGTTTACCAGAGCTGAGCTTGGCTCAAAGAAAAATTACTTTAGTTGTGTAGTAGCAGCTGTGTGTGTTTCTTACACTTTTTACTATCGTGGATGAGAACTGGTTGCCCTCAAACAGAGGCCAGCGAGGATAGTTCAGCCTGCTGGACAGGAAATATTCTTTTCCCTCTTCATTCATGCTATTCCCATAGCAGCAGTCAAGCGTATTTCCTTCTGCCTATGCGGCATAAATTACAACTGCTAGTAAATGTATTCTTAACATCCCTTTGAAGTCTTTAAAAAGGCACAGAGCATGTATGAATCAATCACTTCATCCTTATCGTTCGTCTCCTCCAGTTTATCCTGTATTGCACCAGCTCTAATTTTCATGCATTTCTCGTATAGCTGGGCTTTTTTCCTTCTTCTTCTTCTCTTGGGAACGGCGGAATTCTAAAAATGTATAACATTCAGTCTGCAGAGTTCTTGGCTGCTGCGGACATCAGGTGATTTATTTATTTATTTATTTTATTCAGGATGCTCAGAAGAAATGTATCTTGGGTTCATAGACCGCCTAACATTATTCTCAAGTAGAGGTATGGCAGATCAGAGAAACCAGGAAGGTTTTCCATGGGATTAAGTTACCGTCGTTCCAAATTCTGGTTGCATATTAAAGGAAATATGGGATGTGGTGGCTCAGTGGCTAAGATGCTGAGCTTGTTGATTGAAAGGTCGGCAGTTCAGCAGTTCGAATCCCTAGTGCCGCATAACGGGGTGAGCTCCCGTTACTTGTCCCAGCTTCTGCCAACCCAGCAGTTCGAAAGCACATTAAAAAAAATGCAAGTAGAAAAATAGGGACCACCTTTGGTGGGAAGGTCACAGTGTTCCGTGGGCCTTTGGCATTTAGTCATGCCAGCCATATGACCACGGAGACGTCTTTGGACAACGCTGGCTCTTCGGCTTTGAAACAGAGATGAGCACCGCCCCCTAGAGTCAGGAACGACTAGCACATATGCATGAGGGGAACCTTTATCTTTACCTTTACCTATTAAGGGAAATAAACTTCCCAACATCAAGGGCTGTTGAATACAGGTAGTCCTCGACTTACAATCACAATTGAGCCGAAAATGTCTGTTGTTCAGTGAGTTTTGGCCCAGTTTACAACCTTTCTTGCTTCTGTTGTTAAGTGAATCAATGCAGTTGATAAGTTAGTAGCCTGGTTGTTAAGTGAATCTGGTTTCCAAACTGACTTGGCTGGTCAGAAGGTCGCAAAAGAAGATCACCTGGCCTTGGAACGCAGCAATGGCAGTGGTGGAATTCAATTTTTTTTTTACTACCGGTTCTGTGGGCGTGGCTCGGTGGGTGTGGTGTGACTTGGTGGGCATGGCAGGGGAAGGATACTACAAAATCCCCATTTCCTCCCTACTCCTATGGGAAGGATATTGCAAAATCTCCATTCCTACCCCACTCTGGGACCAGTCAGAGGTGCTATTTGCCAGTTCTCTGAACTACTCAAAATTTCCACTACCGATTCTCCAGAACCTGTCAGAACCTCCTGAATTTCACCCCTGAGCAACGGTCATAAGTATGAACCAGTTGCCGAGCAGCTGAATTTGATCACGTGGTCATGGGGATGCTGTAAAGGTCACAACTGTGAAAAACGATCATAAGTCACTTTTTTTCAGGGCCGTTGTAACTTTGAGCAGTCACTAAATGAACTGTTGCAAGTCAAGGATTACCTGTACTGGAATCAGTGATCCTGATCACTGGGGTATGAGTTCCTAATCCTATTCACTTTCTTGAAACGGATTTTTGACCAGACATTTATTGATAATTGCGATGACCCCAGAACAACAGAATGTGGATTGTTGCAAGCTAGATCTACACTTTCATATCTGTGTTGCAACACAGTCCACAAATATATAATAACAATAGTAATAGCATTTATACACCGCCCAGAGTGCTTTTACAATATTTTCTGAGTCCTTTACAATGTCGGAATATTGCCCCCAACAATCTGGGTTCTCATTTTACTGACCTCGGAAGGATGGAAGGCGGAGTCAATTTTGAGCTATGTCAGGATCGAACTACAGACTGTGGGCAGAATTAGCTTACAATACTGCATTTCAACCACCAGGACTCCATAAAGGATGGAGTTTGCAACGGGATGTTTACTTGCTCTCTTGTCCACCTCATAGTCATCTATGTCCTAGAGCCATGGTGGCACGCGTGCCAGTGGTGGCACGCAGAGCCCTCTCTGTGGGCACACGCGCTGTCACCCCAGCCCAGCTCCATCACATTTCTCTGACGCATTTCCCTCCGTCATTTCCAGGGAAACAAAATTTGTGAGACTAAAAAAATTTTCACTCAATCAATTCCAACTTCTCGCAAAAGGAAAAGATCTCACAAAGTTGGAATTGATTGAGTGAACTTTTCACTCGCGCACTTCACAATGGGGGAGACAAGGTCCCCTCCTCCTGAAGCCCATTACGACACAGAGCCAAAATGCGACCCTGTGTTGTCTCGGCTCAATCTGGCCTCCTGGATGTCAGTTGCTTTTCCTGCAGAGCTGCCTGTGTTGGGATGCCCTGCCTCCCCATTGGCCAGCTGACCTTCAGCGCACTGCTCCTGGGTTTATCGGCGTCCAGATGTCATATTCCCACCACCCAGCACCAGTTCATCGGTTCCTTCCTTCCCCCCGGGGAGGGGGGAGAGAAACAGAGGGAGGCAGAGAGAGGGGAGAAAGAGAGAGGGGGAGGAAAAGAGAGAGAGAGAAACAGGCAGAGATGGGAGAGGGAAACAGAGAGAGAGAAAGAGAGGCGGAGAGAGAGGGAGGGAAAGAGAGAGAGAAACAGGCAGAGAGAGAGGGAGGGAGGGAAAAAGAGAAACAGAGGCAAAGAGGGAGAGAGGGAAAGAGAGAGAAACAGGCAGAGAGGGAGGGAAAGAGTGAAACAGAGAGGCAGAGAGAGAGGGAGGGAGGGAGAGAGGGAAAGAAAAATGATATTACAAAAGTTTTTCTTTTTTACTGTTGCTTAAACGTAATATTTCAAAAGCAGGAAAAAATGAAGGGGCATAAAAATGCATTTATCACATTTTCCTTAGAACAATTAGCTGAACTCTGCCTTGTTTATCATTATTTTAGGCAATAAAACCTCAGTATTCAGGTTAAATTGCCGTGTTGGCACTTTGCGATAAATAAGTGGTTTTTTTGGGTTGTAGTTTGGGCACTCGGTTTCTAAAAGGTTTGCCATCACTGTCCTAGAGAGACCCTTCTGTTAGGAATGCAATTTGCTGGCTTCTGTGTCCTACGTCGCCTACCAATTCTAATATTCTATCATTCTAAACTGGAAGATTAGGAATGTTGCATCAGTATTGATTTACCCGGTATATCCTTCCTTTCTGCTGAAGGCAGGACTCATCCACTGAGAATAAAACATAGCTAAGCACAGCATCGTAAGTAAAATATAGATCAAACAAAACGCATCCATTTAAAACAAATGGAAACGCACGGGTAAAATAAAATCACCAATCCTGTTAAAACCGACTGGAGCGACCCAGTCAGCCTAGAAGCCTAAAAATGTGTGATTGATTTTGTTTGTTTTTTGCTTGTTGAAATTTTCCAAATACATGAGTGTGTGTGTGTGTGTGTCAGTGGTGGAATGCTGTTGGTTTAACAACCAGTTCAGTGAGTGCACGGACACGCACTTTGCACGCGTGCCTAAGGGTGCTTGCGCTCAGCGCTGAAAATTTAGAAGCTCAGCTGCTTACCTTCTAAGCCAGGAATGGTAAGTAGAACAGCGAGGGGGGTGGATCAGCTGGGCCGCGTGATTGAGATGAGCTACAAAGCAGGGAATAAAGGACAGGATAGAGCGGGAGTGGGTGGGCGGGGCCAACTGATCGTCGGCGCTACTGGTTCACCGGAACCGGTCCAAACTGGCTGAATTCCATCTCTGGTGCGTGTCGACCTTTTTCCGAAGCACCAGAAGGCAAGACAGGAAACAAGAGATGGAAGCTAATCAAGGAGAGAAGCAACCTAGAATTAAGGAGAAATTTCCTAATGGTGACAACCATTAACCAGCTCTGGCGTGTATGCGCGCATCGGCCAGCTGATTTTCGGGCCTTCTGGGCCCACTGGAAGTAAGGAAACAGGCTGTTTCCTGCCTCCAAAGGGCCTCGGGGGGGGTGGGTGGGGAAGGCCCGTTTTTCTCTCTCCTCAGGCTCCAGAGCCTTTCTAGGAGCTCGAGGAGAGCGAAAATGGCCTTTTCCACCACCACCACCTCCCGAAGCTCTCTGGAGGCAGGAAATGGGCCATTTCTCAACTTCCGGTCCAACTAGGGGGGTGGGGAAGCCCATTTTCGCCCTCCCCAAGCTCCTAGAAAGGCTCTGGAGCTTGGAGAGAGAGAAAAACAGGTCATTGCGTGCCAGGAGCAGGGGGGAGTGGGAGGGGGGGGTCGCGCATACACAGGGGTGGGACGCATACATGACCTCTCCCCCCCCCCCGCTCCTGGCACACGATGGCAAAAAGGTTTACCATCGCTGGTATAGGGTCGCCTGCTTGAGCAGAGGGTTGGACTAGAAGACCTCCAAGGTACCTACCAACTCCGTTACTCTGTGCCTATTTCATGTCCCAGGAGGTCAGTGGTCCTAAACTTCCTTCTTTTCTTTTAAACCCTATACAACCTTCCCGGTTTTCTTCAGCTAGCAACTTTTTATCACTTCGGTATCATCATATCCATTTTGTTCATCGCATCGATGGGATAAGCTTGCCTGCGCTATAAAAGATATTCTCTTATATCATTTTTACAACCCTTCAGTAATGAGACATTAGTGGATCTACCCTCCAGAATAATATTGCTCAGTAGAGGGGAAATTACAGAAAGCGAGAGGTGAGTTTAGAAGAGAGCAACTAAAATAACTGTGTTTGGAGTCGCTGATTCATGAAGAGATATTAAAAGAATTTATCATCTTTGTAAGTTGCCAAAACGTTGATGGAAGGAACTGTCGGTAGAATTAGGGAACGAAAAGAGAGCCGTAGTCTTAAGGTGAAACAAAGATTGATTTAAGTGACCCGTGCCTGATTTTTATGATGTAGTAAATTTCCAGTTGATCGGTTCCTTCATTATGTTCTTTTATTGGATAGGATTTGGTCAATATTTTTAGTCTGTATCCTTCCTTGTCTTCTCGGGAGCTTTAAGCTGCATAAATAAACTTTTTCACTTCCTACTAACCAGGATGGGCTTCTGGGGGTTCGCAAGGGTTCGGGAGAACCTCTAGCTAAGATTCTGTGCAGTTCGGAGAACCCCCAAATCCCACTCCTGGCTGGCCCGCCCACCCCACCCCTCCCAGGAGTTCCCATGCGGCCCGTTTTGGATGCAGGGATGCATGCTCAGGGAGGGCGAAAAACTGGCCTACCGGAAGTTCGGGAAGGCCGGAAACGGGCCCGTTTCCAGTCTTCAGAGGGCCTCCAGAGCCTAGGGAGGCCATTTTCGCCCTCCTGGAGGCTCAAAGAAAGCCTCCAGACTCAGGGGAGGACAAAAATGACCCCACCCCCGCCGTGGTGCAGGAGGCCGACGAGGCCATGCCTACCATGGCCACGCCCACCCAGCAACCGGACAGAGAACCTCTTGCTAAAATTTTTGAAGCCCACCCCTGCTACTAACTGTTTCTCTTCTAGCCTAGCATCCCCATGGTCACATGGTCAAAATTCAGATGCTTGGCAACTAATTCATATTTATGACAGTTGCAGCATCCCAGGGTCATGTGGTCACTTTTGTGACCTCCTGACAAATAAAGTCAATGGAGAAGCCAGATTTACTTAACATAACCACAGCAGTAATTCCCTTAACCATGTGGGCAAGAAAGATCATAAAATGAGGCAAAATTCAGCCACTTTCCTCGCTTAGCAACAGATAATTTTGGGCTCAATTGTGGTCTTTTGTCGAAGACTACTTGTACTGGGAAATCAAGATCATAGAAAGGGGGAAGTAATGAGTTTGACTGTTATTTTGGGCATAACTCTTTAAGGGTAGAAGAAGGATAATAAAAGTCAGAGTTTCAAGGGGAATCTTCTCCAATCTAGCTGTGAAAAAATTGTTTTCTCCAAGAGGATTGGAACATTTAAAATCTGGCCTGATCTTATGGTACCCCTTTAGCCCTGGCCAAACTACTGCTGTGAGCCCCTGAGATAAGCCCCTTTATGTAACTAAACTAACTAAATAACTAAACCATATGAAAACGGCTGCAGAGTTTGGGTCTGGCTAGTCTAAAGAAAAGAAGATCTGCATGTGGAGATCGTCAATTATGACGTCCGGGCGGGAGGGTGGAGTCTCCCGCCGCTTTTACTACCAGTTCTAAAGAACCAACAGAACCTGTAGCAACCCACCACTGGTGGGCGGAGCCTCCTGCCGCTGCTGCTACCAGCTTGCCTGAACCAGGGTGAACCAGTAGCAACCCACCACTGCTTCCAACTCTGTTGTTCTATTCTATTCTATCACTGGAGGCTTTTAAGAAGAGATGGACAACCACTTGTCTCAAATTGTATAGGGCCGTGATGGCGAACCTATGGCACATGTGCCAGAGGTGGCACGTGGAGCCATATTAGTGGGCACGCCAGCTCAGTTCTGGGGCGCATGCGCGTGCTGGACAGCTGATTTTCGGGCCTTCTGGGCCCAGTAGAAGTAGGAAAACAGGCTGTTTCCTGCCTCTGGAGGGCCTGGTGGTGGGTGGGGAAGGCCCGCTTTTCTTTCTTACCTGGCTCCAGATCCTTTCTATGGATCTGGGAAAGGCGAAAACAGCCTTTCCCACTCCCTCGGAGGCCCTACGGAGGCTGAAAGGGCCCATTTCCCGACTCCCGGTGGGACAGGAAGTGATGTTTTTTCCTGTCCCCAGCCTCCAGAGACTCCTAGAGATGCTCCTACAGACTCCTAGAGAGGCTCTACAGTCTCCTAGAGAGGTTCTGGAGGCTGGGGACAGCAAAAAAACATCACTTCCTGTCCCACCGAGAGTTGGGAAATGGGCCCTTTCAGCCTCCATAGGGCCTCCAAGGGAGTGGGAAAGGCTGTTTTCAACCTTCCTAGATGCATAGAAAGGATCTGGAATCAGGTAAGAAAGAAAAATGGGCCTACCAGGCCATCATGTGCCAGGAGTGGGGGTGGGCGGGGTTGCGTGCGCATGAGCGTGGACATGTGCATGTGCGACCCTCTCCCCCCTCCGCCCTTCTCCTGGAACGCGATGGCAAAAAGGTTAGCCATCACTGGTATAGGGTCTCCTGCTTGAGCAGGGGGTTGGACTAGAAGACCTCCAAGGTCCCTTCCAGCTCTATTCCGATTCTGATTCCCACTCTTAGCCCTAAACCCCATCCTCTATTGCTCTGCTCTTCTATGCTGAGTGATTCTTCTCTGGACATCTGGCACATTTCCATGTGCGTCGGCAATTAACCTGTCCTCAGCATGGCGTTCAGCTATGCTCTGCCACCGGAGATGCGACATGCCGGAGGAGAAATAGAGTTTTGGTTGTGTTCATTTGTTAGTGGTTGTTTAAGGTCCCCCAGTGCTTTGGAAAGGGCAGAGGTGTTTAATCCCAGCTTCCTGTTTTCACTTCTATTTGGGGTAATTAAATTCTGCTTCCTTTTGCTCACCAACGTCCCTTAAGATATGTGTCTCTGGCTCCCAGCACAAAATTGATGACATCTCCGATTCTAGCAAATTAATCACTGTTAGCTCGCTATGGCAGGTAGATTCCGGAGCATGGCTATTTAGCTGGTCTGTTCTTGATGCAACCAGACTGTTTTTTAAAAAAGAAGAAGAAGAAGAAAATAAAATGTAACTTTATACTCAGAAAGAGTGGGAAAAGGTGCTGGACAGCTAGGTGGCTGTCAGGTGTGAAAGACCAGGTCGCCGTATGAAGGTCCAATTAAACTGATTTATTGCTAAAATCAATGAATAGGAATCTTTTCAATTGTAAATGCTGGCACCTGCTTGGAATTAGATAAGAGTCAAGGATTTCAAGGGAGGTTGGGTTTAGTTTGCTTGTGACCATGTAGGGATTCTAGGCTGATCCCTCTTTTAACTCCGCCCCCAGATTCTGACCTTCCTTCTCGTATACATCGGCAGAGAAATAGAGAGGCAAGTAAATAAATGTTGACAAATGAGCTGGAAAAAATTACACAAGGAATTTATAAATCTAGCCAATGAACATAGCATGACTAAAGCAGAATATGAATGGGTTTGGGTTTAGCTAATAAGTTGCATGAACCCAAACAATCTGTTATATAAATTGCTGATATATTGCTGTGTGTAATCCAGTAGGCCTGTTTTTTGCGCTCCCCGAGCCTCCGCGCACGCACTGCACTTACCTGGATCCAAAACAGGCTGCATGGAGACTCCTGGGAGAGGTGGGGTGGGGTGGGCAGGGCCATCCAGGAGTGGAATTTGAGGGTTCTCCAAACTACACAGAATCTTAACTAGAGGTTCTCCCGAACCCCTGCGAACCCCCAGCATTCCTGGATGAGAAAGTCCAGTTTTTTTTGGAAAAACCACCTTTGGGTCAGAGACAGACTATTACGAGCTGCAAAGCAGGGGAAACTGTGCAGGGTATGGTGATTCTCCCTTCCAAGAGACGAATACAGGCATTGCAGAATCCATTTGTCAAGTCATCACACAAAGAGAGAGAGAGAGAGAGTAACCCCTATCATTTCTCTGTTCTCAGCGACAACAGAAGCCTGTGGAAACAATTAAGAACCTTGTAAAATGCCAGGAAAACACTTTAGATGAAAACAGGGGGCTGAATTAAATCTAGCAGGTCCATTTTTTAAAAAAAAAAAAAACCCTTCTGAATAACAGACACACCACCCAGTGATGGGATGCTGCCAGTTTAATAACCAGTTCGGCAGTGCGCACGCACGCGCTTGTGCAGTTTTACAAATACTAACCTTCTGTGTTACCACTTGGGAGTAACACAGCTAAAGTGCAGCAATCTGCTCTGCCACGCCAATCAGCTGAGAAGATAAAGGTAAGTAAAGCGCAGGAGCAGGTGGGCAGACCGACCTGATCATTGGAGCAAACCTGGTTCTCTCCCAGAGCTACCAGTTCTCCCAAACCAGTCTGAATCAGTAGAATCCCACAGCTGACACCACCTCTCTCCTGCTGAGATTATTAAACTCTTTACTTGCAAAATTCGAATGGTTAAAAAAAAAAAATTAAAACAAAAATAAGGGGAGACCATTCCAGATGGTCACTCACACCCTGGTCCATTTGTGGTTTGACTGTTGCAATGCGTTCTACATGGGGCTGCCATCGAAGACTACCTCAGAATCTTCAACTGGTCTAGGATGTGGTGGCACAGGAAGTAATGGGCATGCTTCGGTATGCCCACTCCACACCTGTGCTTTGTGGGAGATAGAAATCAGTTTGCTTCCAGGTGCAAGAGCCTGGTGGCACAGCAGACTAATAGCCTGTTATTATCATTCAGCTGCCTGCAATTACTGCTAGTTCGAATCTCCCCAGGCTCAAGGTTGACTCAGCCTTCCATCCTTTCTGAGGTAGGTAAATTGAGGACCCAGTTTGTGGGGGCAATAAGCTGACTTTGTATAAATATACAAAAGTATGAAGGCTATTGCTTAACGTATTGTAAGCCGCCCTGAGTCTCCAGAGAAGGGCGGCATATAAATCAAATTAAAAAAAAGTGGTGGTTGTTATCTATAAAGTTCTACATGGCATAACGCAAGGGTGTCAAACTCAAGGCCCAGGCCTGCGGGATGCTTAGATCTGGAAGAACCCTGAAAAGAGCAACGGATCGACCCATGGTGCTTCTGCCAGCAAAACAGCTTGGGAGGGCTGCAGGCGCCCCCTCCTCGAGCTCCGTTTGCACTGGCGGATGGCTGCATGGCACCGTTACAGCCAAAAACAGAGCTCAGGAGCCCATTTTCACTGGCAGAGTGCTTGGGCCGCCACAGGCGCCCCCAACACGCGTGACATCATGCCCACCCTGGCCATGCCTACCCTGGCTCCCCGAGCAGTGGTGGGTTTCAAAGATTTTTACTACCGGTTCTGTGGGTGTGGCTTGGTGGGCATGGCTTGGTGGGCATGGCAGGGGAAGGATACTGCAAAATCCCCATTTCATCCTGATCAGTTGGGACTCGGAGGCAGACAATTGATGGGGAGGGGCCAATAAGAGGAGGTATTTACCAGTTCTCTGAACTACTCAAAATTTTTGCTACCGGTTCTCCAGAACTGGTCAGAACCTGCTGAAACCCATCTCTGTCCCCGAGGTCAAATACAACCTTAATGCGGTCCTCAATCAAATTGAGTTTGAAACCCCTGGTGTAAGGTTTTGGGGTTTTTTGAGAGACTGCTTGTCTCCCATAGTACCTGCCCAACCAGTTTGATCTGGCAGGGATAGTGTGCTCCGGGTCCCTTTGATTAAACAATGGCATATATTGGGACCCCAGAAGCATGCCAACTCTGAAATAGTGCCTAGAATAGGTTTCACCCCAAGATCCAGGAGCCTCTCACCCTGCTGGGTTTTGGAGAGCCTTCAAACCCAGATTTTTGAAGCTCCTTTCTGGACAGTGTGCTTCTTCTTTAAAATCTTTTGTTCCTTGTTTTTACTATTTTATTGTGGTTTTTTTGTGTGGGGGGGTGTTCCCTGTGAAAAATCCAGAATCTCTAGGGGTTGGGTAATGTCCAATGCTTTAAACAAACCAGCCAACAAACTTGAGTTAGGATAAAGTCTCTATACCAGTGGTGGAATTCAAATTTTTTTATTACTGGTTCTGTGGGCGTGGCTTGGTGGGTGTGGCATGGCTTGGTTGGCGTGGCAGTGGAAGGGTACTGTAAAATCCCCATCCCCCCCCACCCCAGGGGAAGGATACTGCAAAATCCACATTTCCTCCTGATCAACTGGGACTCTGGAGGCAGACAATCGATGGGATGGGACCAGTAAGAGGAGGTATTTACCAGTTCTCCAAACTACTCAAAATTTTCGCTAATGTTCTCCAGAACTGGTCAGAACCTGCTGAAACCCACCTCTGTTCTATACATTAGATTCTGGATATGGTCCAAGCCAGTTTGGCCTAGTGGTTAAGGCAGCAGTTTAGGAAGTGGGAGACAGTGAGTTCAAATCCTGCCTTAGTTATGAAAGCCAGCTGGATGACCTTGAGCCAATCACCAGGAGATGGTAAGTTAGATAAGTTAAGAAAGTCAGATAAGAAGGGCTTGACCCCAGGTCAAGAAAGTAACGTGAATAAACATCTCAGACAAGCCCCTCCCTAGTTCACATGAAAATAAAGGGTGGGAGGGCGAAGCCCATTCAGACTTGCAAGAATCTGTTACTGCAGATATCAATAGCACTTAGATTTATATACCGCTTTACAGTGCTTTTACAGCCCTCTCTAAGCGGTTTACAGAGTCAGCATATTGTCCCCAACAATCTGGGTCCTTATTTTACTGATCTCGGAAGGATGGAAGGCTGAGTCAACCTTGAGCCTTTCAGAATCGAACTGCCAAACTGCTGGCATCCAGCAGTCAGCAGAAGTAGCTTGCAGTACTGCATTCTAACCACTGCGCCACCATGGCTCATTCATAGCAATAGCACTTAGACTTATATACCGCTTCACAGTGCTTCACAGCCCTCTCTAAGTGGTTTACAGAGTCAGCATATTGCCCCCAACAATCTGGGTCCTCATTTTTACCGACCTCAGAAGGATGGAAGCAGTGGTGGGTTGCTTCCGGTTCGGTCCGGTTCTTGCGAACCGGTAGTAACAGCGTCGGGAGGCTCCGCCCACCCGGCTGGATGTCATCACGGACTATTTGCGCATGCGCAGAAGCACCCAGGCTCCCATTGCGAACCGGTAGCGGAGGTAAATAGAACCCAGTCCTGGATGGAAGGCTTTTACAATAAATGTTGTTTTGACTTTCTTGACCTTGGCTTCTTGGTCTGGTCTACCTGGCAGGGCTAACATCAAATCAAAGCAGAGGTATGGATAGCCACTCACATTATTAACGTGTCTTCCAAGCCTGTTGTTAATTACAACATGAAGGTGTAGTATAAACCCCATCTCCAATACACTATAAGTATCCCTGGCCAAAAGAAGGAATGGCTCTGTATCTTTGCATTTTAATTAAATGGGTTTATTTTCATTTCCTCAAATGGCAAAGCAGCAAATCTCACCATCCGGACTTTCCTTTCCTTCATCTTCACGCACCATCCAAGCCACGAAGGGGAAGCTGCCAGCTTCTCTTTGTGCCTGTCAAAATGAGCAGCCCTCCTCCAGAGCATTCCTCAATATCTTTGTCGCCCTATCCTGACAATCCCTCCATGCGAAGGTGTTGCTGGGATATTACAGAGTGCCTGCCGCGTGCTTAGTCCTGAGATTTATTAAAATCAAAGCGATGAAAACGCCAAGCGGGGAAGAGCCGGACTTCATAGCAGCAAAAGCGCACCAATGTCACAGTCATTTCCCCGAAAGATGAATTTATGTAGCGCCACCTCCCCACCCGTGAGGGGCGAGAACTGGGCCTGACAGTATTTGGCGGAGGCGTCAATGATTTAAACACCAAGCAGGTTTCACCACTTGAAGGAAATGAAAAGGGTGCCACGCCTCGCGATCTCAAGAATTCGTTGGCTTTCATTTGGGCTGAGGAGAATTCAGCACGCATTTTGATTTCGCTGAAGGAAAAGTCGCAGCTCAGAGTAAAGCTGTTGTTTTAAATTTTGTTTTAAATATTGTTTTAAATTTTGTATGCTATGTTTTTACCTTGGCTGTTCACTGCCCTGAGTCCTGCTGGAGAAGGGCAGTATAAAAAATAAAATAAATAAATAAAATAAATAAGCGCAGCACAAAGAACATGTTTTGCATACAGAAGACTCGCATTCGATCTCCGGAGTTAAAAGGAGAGACCAAAGGTTATCTAGATAGAAGGTTAGGTTTCGAGAGTCTCCGCCAATTGCAGCTGATAATGTTGGGGTTTAGAGATGGTGAAAGAGATGGTCCCTGTCACCAGTTCCTCCCTAACTAGCTTCCAATAAACGGTTCAGAAGGTCAAACCTGAGGGCCTGTCTATGCTGAAGAGGTCCTTCAGCCGAAGTGAAGATGTCTACTTTGGTCTCATTTGCAGAACACCTCAAGAGGTCTTTCTCCTTGCAGACTCTCTGATTCGCTCCACACCACACACCGAATCAGTCAAAAGTAAAGGCTTAGCAGATGAATTTTCCCAACGTGTTGGTTAATGTTAGTCTTGGTTCAGGTTTTTTGTGGCTTAATATATCAGCTGATATTATATGGGGACACCGTGGCTCAGTGGCTAAGACACTGAGCTTGTCGATCAGAAAGGTCGGCAGTTCGGCGGTTCGAATCCCTAGTGCCGCGTAACGGGGTGAGCTCCCGTTACTTGTCCCAGCTTCTGCCAACCTAGCAGTTCGAAAAAAGGGTAAAAAATGCAAGTAGAAAAATAGGAACCACCTTTGGTGGGAAGGTAACAGCGTTCTGTGCGCCTTTGGTGTTTAGTCATGCCGGCCACATGACCACTGAGACGTTTTCGGACAGCGCTGGTTCTTCGGCTTTGAAATGGAGATGAGCACCGCCCCCTAGAGTCGGTAACAACTAGCACATATGTGTGAGGGGAACTTTCACCTTTATATCAGCTGAATCCAGCATATTGGATTAGCTTGTAGTCCAGTGTATTGCCCAAACCCAGAAAATTTATTTAGGCAGTAATCAGGATGTCCCAAAGGTGCTTTCTTTCTTTCTTTCTTTCTTTTTTTTTTTCCAAAGGCAACTGGATTTTCTGGTTTTTCTTTTTCTTTTTTCTTTTCTTTTCTTTTATTTCGAATTTATATACCGCACCTTCTCCCAGGGACTCAGGGCGGTGTACAGCCAGATAAAAACATACAATACAAACATTAAAAACAATTAAAATAATATATATTAATTTGGCCCCAGTTTAAAATGATAAACCAATTAAAAATTAAAAATTTAAAAATATGTTAAGCCGTTAACGTGAAACGTTGAAGACGTTTCACTTCTTATCCAAGAAGCTTCTTCAGCTCTGACTGGATGGTGGGGAATCCATTCTTCCCTCTTTCTCACATACAGGTAGTCCTCAACTTAAAACCATTCATTTAGTGACTGTTTGAAATTCAAATGGCACCCAAAAAAAATGTGACCTATGTTTGATTGGTTCTCACACTTAAGACTGTAGCAGCACCCCTTTAGTCATATGATCAGAATTCGGGCGCTTGGCAACAGACTCACGTTTATGACGGTTGCAGTGTTCCTGGGGTCATGTGATCCCCTTTTGCGACCTTCTGACAGGCAAAGTCAATGGAGAAGCCAGATTCATTTAACAACCGTGTTACTAACTTAACAGCTGCTGTGATCCACTTAACAAACGGTGGCAAGAAAGATTGTAAAATGATTTAACAATGGTCTCGCTTAGCAACATAAATTTTGAGCTCAATTATGGTCGTAAGTCAAGGACTACCTGTACCATTACATAGAGGGACCAAACAATCCATCCATACTTTATAATCCGGTCCACAATATAAGTCTCAGAAGCATCTGAACTGTTGGTAGACATTATCAAAAGCTCTTGTTGCTTTTTCTTTTTTTGAAAAAAAATAATAATATCTGTGATACCATGTTTAACATTCTTGTTTTTAATGGGTTTGCATATAGAAATCGCCTGGAGACATTCTTTCCAGGCAAGATTGTAGAAAGCCATCTGAATATCTATGTTAGGATTAAAATGAATTTTGTAAAGGCTCATTTGTTTGAAGAAGTGATAGTTAATCAGGGGGTGTTTACACACGAATGTGAAGTGGGGAATTTCACCATTTAATACCATCAGCCGGTTCGGTACCTCTCTCTCACGCCTGACCTGCCTTAGAGAGCCCAAAGTGTTTGGGCAGAAGAGAAAGAAAAAGATTAAATGCCTCAAATATGTTTGCTTAATAGAGCAGTGTAAATCATTAAACGAGACTGTCATTTTTCAAAGTCAAGACAGTTTCTAAAAAAAAAGAGAGAGGGGGGGGCCGGGGGAGGAATATCTGAATGCTGCATTTCTACTTACAAATGCAATTCAAGCTCTATCTTTCTTTAAATCAACTAATATGGGGAGGGGGAAATGGGGAAATGGCAAGCTTTTGAATTCCTGAAGTCTGGTGCTGGGGAGCAAAAAAAACAGCTTTTTCCAGGGTTATGCAAGTTCCTTTCCTCAGTTTTGGACCATATTTTGCTGTTCAAAGATACGATCTGAATGATAACAGAAGCTGCACAATATTGCTATCGGTGACTCCAGGAGCTCCCGAGAGGTTTTTTTTAATGTTGTGATAGACAGCAGCTGGAGTCGGAGGTAAAGCTTTCCATGTAAAAAGGTTGCAGGTTTAATCTGTGGCATTTCTAGTTAAAAGGAGCTTGACAACAGGGGAAAGACCAGCTGGGAAGGACAGATACAGGTTTTGGGATTTAGGATAACGCGGCAATGAAACCGGTTTAACGATGGAGCTCTTTGAAGCATCGAAGAGTTAGAAGTAGTCCTCGACTTACAGCCACTGCTAAGCCCAGAATTTCTGTTTGGTAAGCAAAAGCAGTTTGGAAGAATAATCACCAACCTTTTACCTTCTTTGACATCCTGCCAAAGGCCTTACTTGGCAAAGTCCCATGAAGTTCAGAAACAAACAAGAGATGCCGACTGGAAACAGAGTTAGCAACGTTGCTTTCCTGCAAAAGGCCCCAAGTGCCTTTGTTTCTCTTTTAAGCCTTATGGAAAGGGCCAATCATCTCCGGGCCTTACTCCCAAGTTGTCCCTTTTGCTTTAGCTGCTCTTTCCTTCTGGCAGCTCTACGCATGTGTGCACTAGGAACAGGCTCCTCCTGTTCCTCTGCCTATCTGCTGTCCGACTCTGGGGGCTCCAGAGTCCGCGCATCACTCCCAGATACCCCTGGCCCCATCTCTGCCTCCAACACAGAGCCCTCGTCCGGGCCTTCCCAAAACTCCAGGACTGGCTCATGTTCCTCCCCAGCCTCCTCACTGTCCAACTCCACTGTCAGCTCCGCAGGCTGCTGGTGGACTACAACAAAAAGTTTAGTTTAAGTCGATGTTTCTCAGCTTCAGCATCATTAAGATGTGAGGGTTTCAGCTTCATCATGGCTGAAGAATTCAGGGAGCTGAAGTCCACCCATCTTAGAGTTGCCCAGTTTGAAAAAACACAGGTGTAAACTACGCGTAATGTGAAATGATGATAGGATGTTGGTTACTTTCCTGCAGACGTTTGAGGAGATGATTACACGGCCGTTCTTGGGTTAATTGCAGTCTTGCAATTATGATTTCCAAAGATGTTTTCTGATTAGCAATGGTTCATTCCTAGCACCAATACTGTTTTTTTTTCCTCCAGCACAATAAAAATATTAAAGAGTGGGTTCTTCTTCTCTCCTCTTCAAAGTTCCCTTCAAGCTTTGTGAGATGGTTAATGAGGCAGTGGGGAATTTTTTTCTTTATTTTTTTTTTAGCAAATAAACATCGGCAAATGAGGGGCAAAGGATGGTGTTTACTGCAAAATAAGCATTTGAATGTGAGTGCCACTTCATCCTAAATTTCAGCTCGATGCGTGCTACTGTGTGCGCGCACCGTTGTTTCTTTTGTTAAGCCAGTCAAGTTAATATTCAGTTTAATTCAAATCAGAAGCAGATAGGAATGTAATAGGCAGCAAATGTCAGATTTGGAACGTATCCAAAATCTTTGCATTTTGGCAGGGTAGGTGGTGGGAGTTGTTTTGCTGTTTTTCCTCTCCGTCTCCCCTACTCTCCCTCTCCTAAAAGCCATCCCAGGTTCAGTTGGACTGCAGATTTGTTCTGGGTGGATAATAATTCTTCCCACCCATGAGACAGAAGCTGATGCTTACTAATAGCCGTGTTTCCCCAAAAATAAGACAGGGTCTTATTTTCTTTTGACCCCCGAAATAAGCGCTTGGCCTTATTTTCAGGGAGGTCTTATTATTTTTGAGGTGCAGGAGGTGATGAGCGTTGTCACCTCATGGCTGCTACTGACATAGCTGCTCATCAGCTGTTTGCCCCTGAGGCCGTGCATGCACTTCCAGCGATGCTTCCCAGGACACTGCACCATGCTGTCAGCCCAGCCAAGCCGCTGCGACTGGATATCCCATCACCGCTGTCGCCTCCCTGTTCTTTGCTAATGGCTTTTGTGGCGGCCATTAGCGTGATAGAAGGGGTGCGGTGGTTAGGGTTGTGGGAACAGCCATTAGGTAAGGGCCCGTGGGGTGTGTGGGGCATGTTCCCCCTCCCTTCTCCCCCTCCGGTCTCGCCTCCTCACCATATGTTGTTTGCAGAGGAAATGGCGGGGACGGGCTGCACATGCGTTTAAATATTTTCAGGGAGGGCTCATTTTCAGGGGAGGGCTTATTTTAGCCCATGCACTCAAAAGCCTGATTGGGCTTATTATCTGGGGAGGTCTTATTTTTGGAAAAACAAGATATTCTAAAACCAACTAACTGTTTAAAGTCCTTGGTCTGGGAGGAAGGACCCTAAAAGTTAAACATTGCACTTAGAAAGTCAAACCTCTGCAAGAAGAACCGAGAGCGTGCAGCTTGTACCAATGCTGTGAATTAGGAAAACGTGTTTAAATTAATTTCTGCATTTAAAAAGAAAATCACGAGAAACGGGAAAACTGTACACATTGCATAGACACAGTCAATTTTTTTTTTAAAGCAATGGGTTTTAAAAAGTTAGACCTGGGTCTTCAAGGAAAAACAAAGTCCAGTTGCCTTTTGAAAAAGACCCCTTGGGACAACCATGACCTGGATGACCGAGAATTGCCATAGACCCCTCTCTTATACATTTATCCATCAACACATTAAGCAACTAATGGGACATCACACAATCTTGTTTCAGACCTTGCTCAAGGTTGACCCATTCACTGCACGCACCATCCTCACTCAAGCTTTCCTTCCTGCAGTTGTTTCTCTTGTCTCATTCAGCAACCAGCTGTGAATTCATGCCCAAATAAAAGCTTCCCCAACATATACTTATTTGACTTCCTCTAGATCAACGAATATACTGTGAACATTCTTGCAGTTATATGTTTTCAGCCATCCTTCATATGTTCATCAGAGACTTGCTAAAAAGCAAAATCTGGATTGCCCAGCAGAAAAGCACATTGTATTCCCCAAATTTTGCTCATTATCATCTCACATACCTTTCAATCAGAATGCTGCCGCACGCATTTCCAGGTATGCTTAAACAAGCTTGATCCCCTGCAATGTTTGCATTCGCTCTCACAATTTTTCCTTTGTGGAAGCAAACAATAACCACATTTTTTCCAATCATCAGGCCTAGCTACGGCTTTCAGGTATACAGGAAACATGTTGAAGAGCCACTCCATAAACATGCTTCATCCACATTTTAACATTCTCCAATTGCATCAATTGCACTGTCTATACACTTTAACATTTTTCATCATTCCCAAGCAGAATAACAGACTTGGAAGGGACCTTGGAGGTCTTCTAGTCCATCCCCCTGCTCAAGCAGAAGACCCTATACCTGTGATGGTGAACCTATGGCACATGTGCCTCAAGTGGCACACAGAGCCAAATCCGTGGGCACACGAGTGTTACCCTAGCTCAGCGCTGGCCAGCTGATTTTCGGGACTTTCAGAAATCAGGAATTGGGCCATTTCGGGCCTCCGGAGGGCCTCCAGGGGGGGTGGGGAAGGCCGTTTTCACCCTCCCCAGGCTCCTAGAAAGCCTCTGGAGCCAGGGGAGGGTGAAAAACGGGCCTACCGGACCCACCGGGCCATCAAGTGCCAAAAGAGGGAGGGTTGCATGTGTATGCACAGGGGCGGAGTGCACTGAATTATGGGTGTGGGCACACACGTGCGCGACCCCCCGCCCTCCCCCCCTGCTTTTGGCATGCGACAGCAAAAAGGTTAGCCATCACTGCCCTAAACCATTTCAGACAAATGGTTGTCCAATCTCTTCTTAAAAACCTCCAGTGTTTTTTCCCCTTGGATATTTATCCGTTTTTCTTGGGCACCAATATTGGCAGCATTGGTTTCAAGCCTACTTTTCCATGTATCGCTATCATTTCTATGTCAACTCCTCAAATACACCTTCTAGCATTCCCCTGCTTCAGCATGATCCATAATTACTTTTATTTTTAATTCAGTTCACTCTCCCGAAAGTGCCATATTTAGCCTTCTCCATCACGTTGCCAAACACATTTCTATTACTTTCAAAATTGTTCTGCATTTTCTCAACGGTTTATTTTGATCTTCACAGTTTCTTGCTCTTTGCACTGTTATACCTACGCGCCTATTCAAGCCTTTTATAATGGTGCCCTGAACCATATCCAGAACGTTGCACATTTTTTCCTAAATGCATCTTACATTATCAACATTCACAGGAGTGTGAAGAGTAACTATTAATAACCGTTTTCTACTTTTACATGCATTCACCACCAGTCATATGGCATCAATTCTTACTTTTTGCAGGCAATAAAGGAGAATATTTGTAACTCAGGGTTGAAATAAGAGGTTAAGATTAGGGTTAGGTCAGAGATCCAGATGGAAGTGGTCTGTTCTGGTGGAAGGGGGATGATCAGGGGTGATATTCAGGCAGTTTAGACCAGTTCAAGCAAACCGGTAGTGGTAACCTGTGGTCAGCCCTGGCGCTGTGCTGTCCTATTTAGCCACGTTTTCTAAGCCGTGCAGATACGTGCAAACCCCGCGCACGAGGAAAGTGCATACGTGGAAAGCCGGACGCATGTGCTGGTGGCTCAGCAGACTGATAGCATTGTGATTAACACCAGCTGTCTGCAATTACTGTAAATTCAAATCCCACCAGGCTCAAGGTTGACTCAGCCTTCCATCCTTTCTAAGGTAGGTAAATTGAGGACCCAGTTTGTGGGGGCAATAAGCTGACTTTGTATAAATATACAAAAGTATGAAGGCTATTGTTTAATGCATTGTAAGCCGCCCTGAGTCTCCGGAGAAGGGCGGCATATAAATCAAATTAAAAAAAAAAAAGTGCATGTGTACATTTTCGGTGTGCGGCAAACCAGTGGTAAAATTATGTGAAACCCATCTCTGGGGATGATGGTTATGGGGGAGGGAAGTGAAAGTATGAGGAAAGGAATTATGAATGAGACGGCTAAAATGAGTGCAAAAAATGAAGGGGTCCTTGGTGCTCTCTGAGCTTGGTTGTTTTCTGACAGACATTTCATTACCCAACTAGGTAACATCATCAGTGTTAGTGGTTTGCTATGATCTGCTAGTATTTGCTTAATCTGAGGTGCAGTGGTGGGTTTCAAAGTTTTTTTACTACTGGTTCTGTGGGCATGGCGTGGCATGGTGGGTGTGCTTCGTGGGCGTGGCAAGGGAAGGATACTGTAAAATCTCCATTCCCTCCCCAATCCAGGGGAAGGATACTGTAAAATCTCCATTCCCTCTCCACTCCAGGGGAAGGATACTATAAAATCTCCATTCCCACCCACTCCAGGGGTAGGATACTGTAAAATCTCCATTCCCTCTCCACTCCAGGGGAAGGATACTGTAAAATCTCCATTCCCACCCAAGTCCATGGGTAGGATACTGTAAAATCTCCATTCCCTCCCCAATCCAGGGGAAGGATACTGTAAAATCTCCATTCCCACCCAAGTCCAGGGGTAGGATACTGTAAAATCTCCATTCCCTCTCCACTCCAGGGGAAGGATACTATAAAATCTCCATTCCCACCCACTCCAGGGGTAGGATACTGTAAAATCTTCATTCCCTCTCCACTCTAGGGGAAGGATACTGTAAAATCTCCATTCCCTCCCCAATCCAGGGGAAGGATACTGTAAAATCTCCATTCCCTCCCCAATCCAGGGGAAGGATACTGTAAAATCTCCATTCCCTCCCCACTCCAGGGGAAGGATACTGTAAAATCTCCATTCCCTCCCCAATCCAGGGGAAGGATACTGTAAAATCTCCATTCCCTCCCCAATCCAGGGGAAGGTTACTGCAAAATCCCCATTTTCTCCCGAACTCGGGAAGCAGAGAATAGATGGGGGCAGGGCCAGTCTGAATTTTTACTACCGGTGCTACGAACTACTCAAAATTTCTACTACTGGTTCTCCAGAACTGGTCAGAACCTGCTGAAACCCACCTCTGCTGAGGTGTGCATCTCCGATCATGAGCCGAATCATCAGACTGGCACTTAATGCTGTCATCTAGTTTGGGTAATGAAATGTCTGCAAGAAAACAACCCAGTTCAAAAGAGCACCAAGCACTCTGAAATAAACTTCTCACCTTTCTTGTTTTTTAATCGTTCTTCTGAGTGAGCATCATTTTTAGAGCTAAGGTTATTGCTGCTGAAACCAGTGCTAAACATCAAACCTCAGTTGGATGCTGTACAGGCCATTCGCCTGTAACCGATCCAGGAGATGCCTTTCCTCTGATCTATCAGGAAATTATTCCCCCACAGATCACGGGGCGTGTCTTGCTTAGCCGAGACAATATCTTGCCAGGTTGTGTCTGGTAACCCAGCAAAAGAGATACAGGAGGAGAAAAAGGCAGGCACTTAGATTGCAATTGAACAACTGGTTGAATAATAATCACAAATGCCAGCTAGTCTCAGTTTT
Source organism: Arizona elegans (assembly GCA_022577455.1). NCBI lineage: Eukaryota > Metazoa > Chordata > Lepidosauria > Squamata > Colubridae > Arizona > Arizona elegans. The sequence continues at coordinate 83,689,506 of JAKOOJ010000007.1, read as the reverse complement.
CTCCATCACGGTGAAATGTAATATATTGCTGGATTATTATTGTTGTTATTGTTGTTGTTGTTATTATTATTAATGAGATTTATATGCCACCCTATCTTCAGCCAGACTCAGGGCGGCTCACAACAGTTTTTTTTTTTTTGGTTTGTTTTTTTAATTTGATTTTATATGCGGCCCTTCTCCGGAGACTCAGGGCAGCTTACAATGCGTTAAGCAATCGCCTTCATCCTTTTGTATATTTATACAAAGTCAGCTTATTGCCCCCACAAACTGGGTCCTCAATTTACCTACCTTAGAAAGGATGGAAGGCTGAGTCAACCTTGAGCCTGGTGGGATTTGAACTTACAGTAATTGCAGACAGCTGGTCTTAATAACCAGCTTAATAACAGGGTGCCTTAGACCACTGTACTACCAAGGCTCTTGGTAAGTTAAGAAACATCTAATAAAAAGTTAAAAAATTAAATCCAAATCTCATAATTTAACAGTTAAAAGTACAATTAAGACTAACAAGTTAAAATTAAATTAGAATTAAAACCCCCATCAGTCCAGGCCGGCCAAACGAAACAGCCACGTTTTCAGGTCACGGCGGAAAGAGCGGAGGTCGGGGGCCACCCGTAGCTCCAGGGGCAATTGATTCCAAAGGGTAGGTGCGCCCACAGAGAAAGCCTTCCCCCTGGGGGGTCGCCAGCCGACACTGTCTGGCCGACGGCACCCTGAGGAGGCCCTCTCTGTGGGAACGCACCGGGCGATGGGAAGCTGTTGCTGGCTGTAGATGGTCCCCCAAATATCCCAGGTCTAAGCCATCATTAGTTTGTTAGTTACAATTGTTGTTTCAGAAGATGTTTTAATTCTGTATATTAGGAAACTTGACGAATGCAAATTTTGTTTAGGTCCCTAGTCTCTTGGTGATGATTTTTCTAACCCACCTGTTAGCTTACAATATACATAGAATTTGTGCTTGTTGTTTTCTTTTTTTGGTTGTGTGCTTTTTTATAAATGCACCAGTGAAATTTGTACAATGGACTTTGCATGCCATTTGTCCGCGGCAATTACTTCATTGGTATAATAATACCATCATATAAAATGGGGGTAGATCGATGAAATTAATGCAATATCTGTCCTTGTGTGGTGATGCCACCATGCAAAAGATAAATCCCGGTGATTTACTCCCTCTGTTTTCTGATTTAGTGGACTTTCCTCAATAACAGACATTCTACGTTAGACATAGAATCCATTATGGTAAGATTCTAGCGTGGGTATGTCTCTGTGTTATGTGTGCTTAAAATGTACCCGCTTTTTATTTATTGTGTGAACCACCCATGATTTTTCACGGAGAGCCTTGCAGATGCAAAGATAAAGCAGGGTTTGGCAACATTTAGCCTCTAATCACACCCAGTCCATGGAGATCCTTCATCAACTCCACACTGATTTCTGCTGCCATCATGTGGCAACTCTCCCACAGGTCAACATTTGAGTTAGAGAGAATCACATAAGATTTTTAGTAGGATGGCTAAAAGAAGAACTAGGGCAGTGGTGAGATTCAGTCGGTTCAGGCCGGTTCAGGCAAACCGGTTGTTAAATTGCTGTCTGGCTCCGCCTCTCCCTGCCCCTCCCCTTCCAGGAGTCCCCACGCGTCCCGTTTTTGCTCCCAGGAGGCTGCAGGGAGGCCTACTAGGCCCAAAACAGGGCGCGGGGGATGTAGTGCTGCACCTCCCACCACGGCCCTCTTTTTGCTCCCAGGAGGCTGAAGTGCTGCCTCTCACACCCCCTGGCCATGCCCATCCTGGCCATGCCCACTGTCATTAGGGCAGAGAACCAGTTGTTAAATTATTTGAATCCCACCACTGCACTAGGGGGTGACATGATGGCAGTGTTCCAATATCTAAGGGGCTTCCACAGAGAAGACGGGGTCAGCCTATCCTCCAAACCACCTGAAGGCAAGACAAGAAGCAATGAGTGGAAACTAATCAAGGACAGAAGCAACCTAGAACTCAGGAGTAATTTCAGCTAAGCCAATTAATCAGTGGAACAATTTGTCTCCGGAGTTATGGATGCTCCAACACTGGAGGTTTTTAAGAAGAGAATGGACCACCATTTGTCTAAAGTTGTATAAGGTCTCCTGCTTGAACAGGAGGCTGGACTAGAAGACTTCCAAGGTCCCTGCCAACTCTGTTGTTTCATTAAGAAGCTAGATCCCTGGATGAGTTTCAGCAGATTGGCAAGGATTCCTGTCTCCAGTTTTCTGAGAACAGCCAAGCGAGAGAAGCTGAGGAACTGAGAGTTCTAATACTGGTATTGATGTCCAGATCCTGAGCTTGGACTGCTTTCGTGCCAAACTACTAATTACACCTACAGGGAGCTGATGTTGGGAGTCTCCCATCTTCCACAGAGAGGAAAATCAGCATTTTTTCCCCCATGCTCTGATTAAAAAGTGAACTATTTTGCAAAGGTTGCAAAAACAAAACCTCAAAAAAAGTTTGGTAGCTCCTTTTCCGGTGAACATAACTTTCTTAAAAGGCATCCACTTTCATGAGCCACAGCTCGTTTAATTTGCATTGCCCAGCTCACGAAAGCTTATGCTTTTTAATAACAGTTTTATAAAAATGTGTCGAGTCAAAATGTTGCTGCCAGACTCCTCCTGATTTTTGGGCTCCTGTAGATTATACAGGCTTTCTTCCTGGAGATCTACGCCTGATAAGCTTGCAAAGATGAGAAGGTTGCAATCAGAATATCATTTTTAAGGTGAAAAAGTATTACAAGCATGGGATGTTATCTTAAGCCCTGATTAATTCGATGTCACTCGCTGGACTTTACTGTTTATCCTGGCTTTGCTCTTTGTTGCTCCTGGAGGATAGGTCTTCAGTCCTTGTAGCCCTCCTCCCCTGAAAGAGATTACTGTATTTTTTGGAGTATAAGACGCACCTTATTCCGCCCTAAAAGGGGGTGAAAATTTAGGTACGTCTTATACACCGAATGTAGCCCCACCGACCCTTTGGTCTCTGCCTCCCAGCAATTCATCTCCTTGCAGCAAGCAACAAGAAGAAGCTCCTTTCAGCTTCAGCACAGCCTACTTAGCACAAGTTGATTGGATCAGCCTCCCAACTCACAGCTGTTTTGCTCTCAGCTGTTTTGCGCGGGCCTCTGCCGCTTGCTTCAAGGAGGTAAATTGCTGGCTGCAGATTTTTTTTTCTTCTTGTGCTAATCAAGCTATGCTGAAAACGAAAATGAAAGTAAAACAGGCTGTTTGCTGCAAGGAGGCAAAATTGCTGGAAGGCAGAGGCAGATTTCTTTTTCTTCTTTTCCTCACCAAAAAAGGTAGGAGCGTCTTATATTCCGGTGCATCTTATACTCCGAAAAATACGGTATATGTTCCTAGACCAGTGATGGCGAACCTATGGCACGCATGCCACAGCTGGCACACAGAGCCCTCTCTGCGGGCACGCGAGCTGTCGCTCAGCTCAGCTCCAGTGCACATGCATGTGAACACTTCCGGCCGGCCATCTGATTTTTGGAATGTGTGAGGGATGGGGTGCATGTCTGGGCGAGCGCATGCATGCGCAGGGAATGGCAGGGAGGGGCAGCATCCCCCCCACAGCCCAGTTTTGGGCCCAGGAGGCTGCAGGGAGGCCTACTAGGCCCAAAATGAGGGTGGGGAAGCATGGGGAGTCGTGTGCACATTCATGGGGCCAGAGGGGTCGTGTGTGCATTAGGGTGGGCGCATTGCATTATGGGTGACAGCACGCACATGCACGCTTTTGGCACACGAAGAGAAAAGGGTTAGCCATCACTGCCCTAGACCAGGAGTCAGCAAACTGCGGCTCTGGAGCCGCATGTGGCTCTTTCATCCCTTTGCTGCGACTCCCTGTTGCTGGTCGGCTCCACAATTGATAGGGCTTTTGGTTAGGACAGGTAGAGGAAAAAGAATGCCGTGCTAGGAGGAGACTCTATGGTGGGGGAACTGGACTTCTGGTCAGCAGAGGAAAAAGAATGCCGTGCTAGGAGGAGACTCTATGGTGGGGGAACTGGACTTCTGGTCAGCAGAGGAAAAAGGACGCCACGCTAGGAGGAGACTATGATGTGGGAACCGAACTTACAGTTGGCTCCAGAATTGAATGGGGGCTTCCAGTTAGGACCTTTGTGGCTCTTTGAGTGTTTAAGGTTGCCGACCCCTGCCCTAGACCAAACCGTGCCTGAATGACAGTGCAGCTAAATTCTAAAGTTTTTCCCTCATTAAAAAACAAGTCCAACATCCTGCCATTAAAAAAAAGAAAAAAAGAAAAAGGCACCGCAGAGAAGAAAGATATAAAATCTAGGGATAGCTTAAGAGGTGGGACATGAGAGAAAGAATCAGCTGTGGATGAATAGAGATGTAAGGGTATGAAGGAATGACCTTGAGGAACAAGGGGAAGAGATGCTGCTTAAGGAATGAACAGATAAAAGAGGAAGGAGCCGGCAGCTGCTTAATGGTCAGAAAAAGAAACTTAGGAAGAAACCACTCAAAATTGACCAGGGTTGTAAAAAGCAACGGAGAGAGATTTCTACATTTTGGACTTGTAAAATTCTGTTAATGTTGTCCTACAATTAAGAAGAATTAGCTCATCTGATCCTGCCTCCTGTCTGGTTTAGCTGGAAGGGCTAAAAGGGTAATCATTGGTGGCCTACATTGGAAGTGTCGCACATGGATTACCTGGCAAGGGAGCTAGAAGCTTAATGTTTCTGCTCTGTGTACAAAGCTAATTATCCATCGCAAATTGCTTTGGAAAGAGCGATAGAACTTTTGTTTGAAAAGCAACCTTGTAAGAATTTTAAACAACTAATAAACTATTTGTACGGGTATGTCTTTTACATCCAGTTCCAACCAGGAGTTTTGCTATCATCTGTCTGTCTGTCTGTCTGTCTGTCACCTATCTATCTATCTATCTATCTATCTATCTATCTATCTATCTATCTATCCATTTATCTATCTATCTATCTATCTATCTATCTATCTATATCTTCTCTCCATAGCTATCCATACCTATCTATCTATCTATCTATCTATCTATCTATCTATCTATCTATCTATCTATCCATCCATCCATATCTATCTTTTCTATCTTTTCTATCTGTCTGTCTATCTACCTACCTATCTACCTACCTATCTACCTATCTATCTATCTATCTATCTATCTATCTATCTATCTATCTAATCTGTCTATCTATATACACATAAATACATGCATACATACATATTGGAACTTTGAGTCCCACCTATAACTAACCTTTTTGAGATGATTAAATAATACCTTTGGAAATTCTGGGAGCTGTAAGGGCATCAGATTGGAGTCACCTTGCTTGCTGATTTTAGAAGTGCAGCATGCTTTGTGATGGTCCTTTTCCATTTGAGTTATTTATTTGTTGATCACATTTCTACATCACTTAAGTGACTAGAGCCTTTCAGATTTAATGAGTTCCTCAACGTTTCAATCCTTGCACAACTGCAAATGTTGCAACCATTGCAAATCATCATATAAATAATAAGTATAAATGGTCCTAGCAAAATTTGATTAAAAAGACCCTGATATCACAATCAACTACAGTTACTGTTTATCTAAGTAAGCAACAATCTTTCTCTGTTGCTTCCCAACATTTTTCCTTCCTTCCTTCCTTCCTTCCTTCCTTCCTTCCTTCCTCCTTCCTTCCTTCCTTCCTTCCTTCCTTCCTTCCTTCCTTCCTTCCGTACAATAAGAAACAGAGTGCCAGAAATACTCTACTGCTCTAATTATACAACTTCATTGTTTAATTGAGATTGTTTCATCTTCAAAACTTTTTGGAATGTCTTTTAGCCTTCTGGGAGGCCACCAAGACCTATTAATCAGGTAGTAGGAGGTCCATATCATGAAGATCTACAGGATGGAAGGAGTGGGACGTGAGTCTTTATGCAGATCATGAGATCATCACACAAAAAGTCTGGATAAAGTACTGTAGTTTGCACACAAAATGAATGTGCAGTGACATCATGGCCTAAGATGGACACCTGTGATCTACAATTCAGCTTTCCTAGAACAAAATCTGCCTCTTGGCCTTACCCCACATTCTTCATCACATATCAAAGACTTGTTAAAGACTGTCCATTTCACCGAGTAGACATCTATGGACTCAAGAGAAAATAGTAGGCTTGATTGAACCAGGAAAATATTACCCAGCTAGCAGATTTCATCATGTCTCATCTTGAACCTCTTCAGTTGATGGCATGTTGATCAGGCTCTGTCTGAGAACATATAATTGAAAGGAGACATTATAAATGTACAGATCACTAGATATACTCTGATGCAGAAGATGCTATAATGTTTGGATTCTGTGTCATAATATCCTTCTAAAAGCAAGCAAAGGGGGGGGAGGGAGGGTTTTTTTTTACAACACAGCCAGCAGGCAGGGGTCTGTGGGAGACCAGTTTTAGCGTGACAGCATCGAATATTGAAAAATCACTTAGCTGGAGAGATAAGTGCTTGATGGTATAGAACTACAATAGCTGTTTCTTTGATAAGCTACGATATCTCAGCAACACATTTCGAGTTGGTGGCATCGAATCTGAAGCCAGTTTTATATATCATCCCTAATCATTTTGGATGGGTAAGAAAAAAAGTAAAGAAAATTATATTATCCCAGATGGAAAAATATAAAATGCTTGGTTTAGTTCCCCATTGTTCGGCCTTGTTAATTTTCTTATTTCATTGCACATTTTTCTTAGAGTCTTTTGACACCTTTTGACACAGACCGTTTTGCACCCTTAGATATTTTACTTTAAAAAGGTCTTAGGATATGTACTGGCACGATGGCAATCTCTCATGGTTTACCTGTGAGTTGAATAAGATGCAAACCATTGATTTTGTAATACCTACTCTCGGTTCTCAGTAAATCTCATGTTAAAGATTGTTAACTTTTCAACTGCTAATTGCAAAGGTTAAAGGAGCTTGTACAATGAAATAATAGGAATAGGAATAGGAATAGGAATAGGAATAGGAATGGAATGGAATGGAATGGAATAGAATAGAATAGAATAGAATAGAATAGAATAGAATAGAATAGAATAGAATAGAATAGAATAACAGAGTTGGAAGGGACCTTGGAGGTCTTCTAACCCCCTGCTCAGGCAGGAAACCGTATACTATTTCAGACAAATGGTTGTGCAATCTCTTCTTAAAAATTTCCAGTGTTGGAGCATTCACGACTTCTGGAAGCAAGCTGTTCCACTGATGAATTGTTCTAACTGTCGGGAAATTTCTCCTTAGTTCTAGGTTGCTTCTCTCCTTGATGAGTTTCCACCCATTGCTTCTTGTCCTGCCCTCAGGTGCTTTGGAGAATAGCTTGACTCCTTCTTTGTGGCAACCCCTTAGATATTAAACCATTGCTATCATGTCATCCCTAGTCCTTCTTTTCATTAAATGACATACCCAATTCCAGCCACTGTTTTTTATATGTTTTAGCCTCCAGTCCCCTAATCATCTTTGTTGCTCTTCTCTGCACTCTTTCTAGAGCCTCAACATCTTTTTTTACATCGTGGCAACCAAAACTGGATGCTGTATTCCAAGTGTGGCCTTACCAAGGCCTTATAAAGAGGTCCTAACACTTCACGTGATCTTGATTCTATCCCTCTGTTTATGCGATACAAGCTGCTTTATCTTATCTTTCTAATATAAAAACAAAAATGGTGCATCATATGCAAACATGACACTGCACCAAAACCAAGGCGAAAAGAAAGCTGCACTCTTTAGAGGAACTTACTTGCGTAATTCATCCATTTGTGTGTGTTTCAAATAGTCCATTTTCCAAATCCCGGTCCATTCAGAGGCAATGTTTTACATTCCAGCATTTTATTTCATGTTGGAAACAATCACTAAGGGACTGGATGGAATTTGGCAAGAAGATGGGAAGATTTGGCAAACACAACAATGCCTTCGAGGACTGTATAGATCCCGTTTCCACCCCTACTCTTTTGAGCATAGGATTAAATCTTCAGGCTGGAGAGAATTTCATTCAAATAATACCATTAAGACTGCAGAGAATGGAAGCTGTTTTCTATGTGCAAAATCTTGCACTTTTTCTGAGTGAATGATTTTTATCGGACTGTTTTGATTGTGTTGTTACTTTTTAAGCTGCTTTGGATTGCTTTTAAGTCGAGAAGCTGATCAAAACTCTTTATGCGAAAGGGAATAAAAACTTAATTCCAATTGTCCCCACAGAGTTTCAAAATGTAATGCCAAGGTAAATATGGGAAAGGGTTGCCAGTTGAAGTATGAAATGTATCCCCCCACTGTGGCCTTGGTATGTGGTCAGTCATTTGGAGGGCTTAGAAATATTTATGTTTGTTAATGGATAAATGACTTTGCTCAGAACATTGTTGTGCTTTAATCATCTGGGGGGAAAGGGAAAAAAAAAAACCACAAAGTAGCTGGAATGGAGAAAGAAAGAAAAATGGTTGTAGTTCTGTAGAGCTTCCAAGATTGTGTTGCATATAAATTTTAAAAATGGGCTCGGGCACGGAGATAGAAATGAAACAATATATTTCCTAAGCTACTTGAAGGCAGGGATGGGAGAGAAATTTGTTCTCTTCGTGTTTCAGTGCAGATGTACTCAATCCATATTACCCAATCTATACATCAGCTTTCCTCAAGCAGACACGGTGTTTATATATTGGAACTACGTCTCCCAGGATTCACAGCCCTATATTTGGAAGGCATCAAGCTGGAGATAAGAGAAATACAATTATAGGTTATTCTGTTTTGTTTCCCGAATACATAATAACAAAGTTGGAAGGGGCCTTGGAGGTCTTCTAGTCCAACCTCTACTTAGGCAGGAAACCCTATACCAGGGGTGTCAAATGGACGTCTCACGGGCCAGATGCGTCACACGCAGGCCAAGCCCACCCAGTTCCGCGAAAGGAAAAAATGTCACAATATGTCACATGATGGCAACGTGACATGACAAGTTTGCCCTATATCATTCCAGACAAGTGATTAGTCAGTCTCTTCTTAAAAACCTCCAGTAATAAAACACCTACAACTTCTGGAGGCAACTTCTGTTCCCACTGGTTAATTGTCCTCACTGTCAGGAAATTTCTCGTTAATTCTAGGTTGCTTCTCTCCTTGATGAGTTTCCATCCATTGCTTCTCGTCCCGCCTTCAAGTGATTTGGAGAATAGTTTGACCCCCTCTTCTTTGGGGCAGCCCCTCAAATATTGGAAGAATGCTATCATGTCACCCCTGGTCCTTCTCTTATGTTATGATGCAGTGCGATCAACTGTTAAGATGCAATTTGCAACTCAAAAAAGATACAGAAAAACGTGATTGAGAAAATCATTATATAGCTGGTAAAAATGCAAAATGGGTACAGACATTTCAGTACTGAGTTCAGATTTTAACAAGAGGATAAATATTTTATCAGCACATTTTTTTTTTATCACTCTGCGGCTATATATGAAGCCACATAGGAGCTTCATACCAGGCTAAAGTTGGACCTGTTCTTATTGCCAGTTGGAGTTTTACAAGAATATTTGTGTGGTTTACCAATAAATCAGAGGAACAAAACAAGTGTGGTTTATCATAAAACCACACCTGAACTGGGCAATCTTTCAAATAGAGAACAGTCCTTGGTAAAAATTGATGACATGGACCATCTGAAGGGATGCGATGATAAAATCAAATTTATGAAATCATGCATTTAAGTGTGGGACTTATTAAAATTTATCCTAGAAATATGAAGCAAAGTAGCTGATAGATCACCCAGCAAATGTTGAAAGAATAAGGTACAAGATAATTGGAGAACTTGCTAAAATCTGCCTTAATGTGCATACCTAGTATAAACCAGTTTCTTTGGGGCAATAAGCCCAGCATTTACTAGACTTGTAACAATAGTGGGGAGGATTGCAAATATGCATTTGTTACAATAGAGTTGTTGGGTGTATATGTGTCAAGAATAAGAATAGGAACAGGAACGGGGGTAGGATAGGATAGGATAGGATAGGATAGGATAGGATAGGATAGGATAGGATAGGATAGGATAGGATAGGATAGGACAGGACTAGGATAGGACAGGACAGGACAGGACAGGACAGGACAGGACAGGATTAGACTAGACTAGACTCAAACACGAACAGAACAGGAGCTGGAAGGAAACTTGGAGGTCTTCTAGTCCAGCCCCCTGCTTAAGCAGGAGAACCTATACTATTTCAGACAAGTGACTGTCCAGTCGCTTCTTAAAAACCTCCAGTAATGGAGCGCCCACGATTTCTGGAGGCAAGCTATTCCACTGTTTAATTGTCCTCACTGTTAGGAAGTTTCTCCTTAATTCCAGGATGTCAGCATGGTGGCCACCACGGCATGATTGAAGGCCCACATACCAAAATGGGACAGGATTTAAGCCGCACGTTTCTGGCTATCATTTTGATTTCTTTGGCAACTGCAGTATCTCGCCGCTTGGCAGTTTTCTTACTTTACAATAATAACGTGCATGCATGTACAATGATTCAGAAGCAGATGAGCCATAAAATCAAACTGTGACATTTCCCCTTTTCTTAAAAAAAAAAAAAAAAAAGCAAACAGTATAGCTTTGGAACATGTTGTTTCTTAAGATTGCTGATCCATTTAATGAGAGCGTTTTGGCAGTGTTGAATCTGCTCATCCAGTGGGACTATCTTGGGAAGTTAAGAGTCTCTGTTAAGAGACGTTGTCTGAAATGATGGAGACATGGACAAGATGACAAGCCTTCTCTGTGGTGGCCCCCACAGTTAGGTCCTTAAAGGGCCCTCCGTTTTCAGAAAACCTTTCAAGATCATTGTATTTTAATTGGGCCATTAGCCCTAGCTCAGTTTCATTGACTTCTGGATGTGGATATTTTAACAATTATTTTTGGTAATGTTGATTCATTCCGATTGTCGCTGTTCTACTTTTGCCATGTTATCACCTGCTCACAGTCTTTGAGCTGGCTGCAAACACTGTAAAATAAATTGGATCTCTCTGTCCACCCAAAGCAATTTTACCTTACAGTATAATGGTAGGCAAACGTTTTGTTAAGAAATTAGACAGGTTGAAAGGGAAAATTTTGGAACATGTCTATTGGTGGTGCTTATTCAGCTGGTTCTATCCGGTTCGGGCAAACCGGTAGTGGCGGCTGCGAGAGGCTCTGCCCACTCGCCCAGATGTCATCATGTCCCTTTTGACGCTCTGTGCATGCAGAGAGGTGGTGCGTGCGAGTGAAGCCATTGTGCGCGCGCTCACATTTGCAAAGGTAAGTGAATACCACCACTGATGTCTACACAATATATTTAGGAAATGATGGGTTAGATCAGTGTTTCTCAACTTTGGTAAGGTGAAGATGTGTGGAGTTGAAGTCCACACATCTTCGATTTGCCAAAGTTGAGAAACGTTGGGTTCAATCAAGGTGCATCTTGGCATGTCTTTTGCAACGCAACTGCAACTTTTAATCTCTTCTTTATCGTTCCACACAATGGCAACTATAGGTGCCTATAGAAAATTTAGGGTGGGGGTGGGTAGAGAACTTGAAATGTGCTTGATTTGAGGTGATTCCAACCCACTTTGCTTTCTCTTCCCCTCTTTGTTGTCTGTTGTTTCTAGATGCATCATCCCATTCAGATGAAACCTGCAGATAGCGAAAAGTCCAACGGTAGGTGGCGAAAGAATTTCTTACCTAAATATTTATTCATTAATCCATTTTTGACCCCACTGCCCTCATAGAAGACACTTAGAAGGAAGACAATAATAAGCCGAACACAATAATCAAACAAAAAGCTTACAGATAAATTAAAACATCCCAGATCCTAAGAAGCCTCTGAAAATGCTCTTTTCCAGAAGGCCAATATAGGTAGTCCTTGACTTATATCCGTTCATTTAGTGACCATTCAAAGTTACAATGGCACTGAAAACATTGACTTAGGATCTTTTTTCATACTTACGACCGTTGCATCATCTCCATGGTAACGTGGTAAAAATTCACTTGGCAAATGGTTTATACAGGTAATCCTCTATTTACGAACACAACTGAGCCCAACATTTGTTATACTTAGTGAAACTTTTGTTAAGTGAATTTTGCCCCATTTTACGACCTTTCTTGGCACAGTTGTTAAGTGAACCACTGCAGTTGTTAAATTAGTAACTGGATTGTTCAGTGTATCTGGCTTCCCCCATTGACTTGGCTTGTCAGAAGGCCGCAAAAGGGGATCACGTTACCCCAGGACAGTACAACGGTCATAAATATGAATCAGTTGCCAAGCATCCGAATTTTGATCACATGACCATGGGGATGCTGCAATGGCTGTAAGTATGAAAAATAGAACAGAAATGGTCATAAATCACTTTTTTTTTAGTGCTGTTGTAACTTTGAACGGTCAATAAATGACCTGTTGTAAGTCGAGGACTACCTGTATTTATGATGGTTGCCCTGTCCCGGAGTTATGTGATCCCCTTTTGTGACCTTCTGACCAGCAAAGTCAATGGGGGGAAGTCCGATTCACTTAACAACCATGTTACTAACTTAACAACTGCAGTGATTCCCTTAACATCACGGCCAACTCACTTAGCCATTGTCTCGCTCAGCAACATAAATTTGGGGCTCAGTTGTGGCCGTAAGTTGAGGACTATCTGTATAAGGGGGCCTTGATTCTGACAGTTTTGTTAAGAGAAAGGAGAAGAAGAGAGAAAGTCAAAAGAAACCTCTCATGTTCCTTCGAGCGTGAGAACGTATCTATTCCCGCATGGAAGAATTGTTCACCGTGGCTTTTTTCCAGGATGTGTCTTTGCTCCTCATTGATTATTAATCAGGGCAAAAGCCGCGCACCTGGAGATTTAAATACCTGCAAATGTAAATGATGGCAGAGCCCTGTTTTTCTCTCTCTTTTTCTCTCTCTCTCTGCAGAGATAGGCAGGTTTAATTTTTGTCCTTTCTTCTGTTTTGAGTTGTTGTTGTTTTTTTAACCTCTTTTGGAGAACTGAGATCCTCATTACCATGCATCCTGATGTCTCGGTTCTCCATGGATTCTGCACAGCTTCGAAAAGACGCACTTGGCTTTTTACATTCTAAAAAGGGTGCATAAATGACCACAGAAAAAACCACAACCAAACAGGCTTGGACTAAAACTGTCAGACCTGCCACAGTCTGATCTCCTAGGAAAGTAAAACCCTCAACTCCCTTTGATGGGAGTGAAAAGATACTTTTACTAAGAGATGCTGATTGCAGTAGAGTGAGGCAGAATCTGAACCCCTTAGTTGCCCTGCCCATCTGTGTGTAGCCAATCTGGCATTATCAAGATATTTTGGGAAATGCTGAGGTGTTCAGGATGGTGAAATTCCATTCTCAGGGTACGTGGCCTTGAAGATGCTGGCTTCCAAAATGCTCTGTTCTTCCTCAACTGTCAATCCCACCTCCCAGTTTCCCATCATAAAGGTATAAAAGAGCCTTGGTGGCGCAGCAGACTAAAGCACTGTTAAGTAACACCAGCTGCCTGCAATTACTGCGAGTTCAAATGTCACCAGGCTCAAGGTTGACTCAGCCTTCCATCCTTTCGAGGTAGGTAAAATGAGGACCCGGTTTGTGGGGGCAATAAGCTGACTTTGTATAAAAAAGAACACCGCTTGGGGGGGTGGGGGCGAAAGCCCTACTAAGCAGGTATATACAAAAGTATGAAGGCTATTGCTTAACACATTGTAAGCCGCCCTGAGTCTCCGGAAAAGGGCGGCATATAAATCGAACCAATAAATAAATAAATATTGCCCATGTGTTCTTCCCCCTCCCTTCCCCTGTTAATGGCAGGATGCCAGCGATGATTGACACCCCTTCACACAACAGAAGGCCTTGTCAAACCAGAGGTATTCTTGAATAGAGGAAGCCACAACAGATCAAGATGCATATCTTGCAAGCTGAAGAGATCTTACGGGTTTAAAAATAACCCTTGAAACCAACCTTTCAGGTTGCAAGATCTTGTTACGCTACATAGATAGTCCTCGACTTACGACCACAATTGAGCCCAAAGTTTCTGTTGTTAAGTGAAACATTTGTTAAGTGAGTTTTGCCCCCTTTTACGATCTTTCTTGCCATCGTTGTTAAGTGAATCACTGCAGTGGATAAGTTGGAAACCCGGTTGTTGAGTGAATCTGGCTTCCCCATTGACTTTGCTCGTGAGGAGGTCGCAAAAGGGAATCACATGACCTTGGGACACAGCAACGGTCATAAATATGAACCAGCTGCCAAGCACCTGAATTTTGATCACATGAATATGTGGTTGCTGTAGAGATCGTAACTGTGAAAAATGGTCATAAGTCACATTTTTCAGTGCCGTTGTAACTTTGAATGGTCACTAAATGAACTGTTGTAAGTCGAGGACTACTTGTACAGGTAGTCCTCAACTTTCAATAATTTGTTTAGTGAGTGCTCGAAGTTACCACGGCCTTTAAAAAAACTGTTTTTCACACTTGCGACCATTGTAGCATCCCCACAGCCACAGATCAAAATTTAGATGCTTCCAACTGACATATTTATAAGAGTTCCAGTTTCCTGAGGTCATGTGATCACCTTTTCAATCTTCCAACAAGCAAAGTCAACGGGGAAACCCGATTCACTGAACAACCGTGTTGTCATACCTGCAGTGGTTCACTTAACAACTGTGACAAAAAGGTCATAAAATGGGGCAAAACTCATCTAACAACAGTCTTGCTTAGCAATAAAATTTTTTGGCTCAATTGGTATTTCGCCCACAAGGGAAAACTTTGAGAGGAGACCCTGTCATAATACTTGTAAGCTTTCCCCATGGGCTAAATAACATTTAAAAGTGGTCTTTTCATTTGTTTATCTTTTGCTTTTTCTTTAAAAAAAAATTGTGCAGATGGGGAAAAAAAATCAGGTTTTCTTCTGTTCCAAAATACCAGCTCAAGTTTCTCATCTTTCAGCCCGCATTTTTGTAAACCATCAACAGGTCAGCTGATACCCTAGGAAAATATAAAATATTGAAATGGAAATTCATCCATTCATTTATATGTTATTTTGATCTAATCCAAATTTAGTATAGATTATGCATAATTCTACACAATGATTTCTGCGAAGGATCCATTGGTTGTTTAAAAAACCTTATTGTTCACATCTTTTGAAAACTTGTTACGTTTGAATGATCCTCTTTGCTGATTTCTCTGGGGGATTGGCGTAGACTGGAAGCCACGTACAATTCAAATGAAATCAAAAATTAATTTATCTGCATTTCCTTGATCGTAAGCGCAAGCAGTTAGGTATTTAAATCTATTTGGAAATTAAAGGATGGATGTCAGATACCTGTTATGTAAAAAAGGAAGAGTTAAAGAGCTTTCACATAAATGAAGGCATTATTTATTTTAAAATATACTTTTCACAGATAAAAAAAGAAAGAAAGCAATAGGGGTTGGAGGAGAAAGGAAGAAATCCTTAATTCTATTTTACATAGACACCTCCTGCCCCTTTTTTTGCACTCTTACAATCTGCCATAATGTCAACTTGCAAAGCTTTCAAGTTGCCAGAAGTTTCTTTCGGAAATTTCACACATAGTCTACCTGGATGCAATGTTGCCTGAATTAATTAACAACTTCCCCTGCCATGTATTAATGTTAACATATGGTATTTAATTACTGCTACCAGCTCAGCACTTTGTCCTTTTAAAATAGTGTTTCTCAACCTTGGAAGCTTGAAGATGGGTGGACTTCAACTCCCAGAATCCTCCAGCCAGCGCTGCTGGCTGGAGGATTCTGGGAGTTAAAGTCCACCCATCTTCAAGCTTCCAAGGTTGAAAAACACTGTTTTAAAATGTCCAATCTTTTCTTCCAAGTTTCTGCAAAGTCAGAGACCAACTGTCACGCTGGCCTTCCTTCATTTCCTTTTTTTTTTTAAATTTGATTTATATGCCGCCCTTCTCCGGAGACTCAGGGCGGCTTACAATGCGTTAAGCAATAGCCTTCATTCTTTTGTATATTTTATACAAAGTCAACTTATTGCCCCCACAAACTGGGTCCTCATTTCACCTACCTTAGAAAGGATGGAAGGCTGAATCAACCTTGAGCCTTGGAGAGATTCGAACCAGCAGAAATTGCAGGCAGCTGTTAATAACAGGGTGCATTAAACCACTGTACTATCAAGGCTCTTGTACTTTTTCTATGAGTCATGAGTTTTCTCTGAGTTGTTTACAAGAGACCAGACAGTGTAGCTATTATTTGATACCACTATAAAGTGTTGCAGATGCTCTCATAAAATCAGTCATAAAAAAGCTTTGCCAGTCCCAAAATAACCAAATCGGTGGTTTCGTTAGGTGCAAGGAGTCAGAACAATACATTGCAATTGAAAAGATGTATTGGTCATGCCTATACATAGGAAACCAGTCAACTAAAGTTCAATACTAAACAATACCAGATACCAGATAAGGATGAAAGGAATTCAAGAGAGATTTGACTTAAACACCCTGAGTCCGAAAGGAGAAGGGCGGTATAGAAATTTGAATAATAAATAATAAATAAATAAATAAATAAATAAAATTTATGGGGGCATAATGATTCTAGGCTAGTGACTCATTTAACTCCGCCCCCTACTCTTCTCTTAAAGATTCTTTGCCAATCCCTTTAATCCCTATAGAATGCTAGTTTCCACACAGGTAATTGGAGGAAGATTCTGACCAGATGGACATACAGGTAGTTTTCAACTTACAACAGTTTGTTTAGTGACCATTCAAAGTTAAAACAGCACTGAAAAAAAGCAATTTATCACAATTTTTCACATTTACGACTTTTGCAGCATGACTGTGAACATGTCATCAAAATTCAGTTGCTTGGGATTCGACCAGAAGTGTCGCGGCGAGACAGTCAGAAACAAAACAGAAATTTTGGAATCAAGTGTGGTTGTAAATTGAGGACCACCTGTATTTTTCCCCGAATCTCCAAATTGCAGCATCTTCCATCACAATGTTTATGAGAACTAGGTTTAGAAACAAAGGGGAAATCACCTGCTACTTGAACTTGCTGAAGTTGACATTATGCTAACCTGGTACTCTGCATATTAATTTAAGTGTAAAAGAATGTAACAGTTCAGGTATCAGCTGAATTCCAATTTAATGGTTTTTTTTTTTAAATAATAATTTGGATTAAAAGATTTTACAAAGATTTTTTAAAAAAAAAACATAAAGAAACATAAAGAGGTAGGAAAAAAAAGAATTTCTAAAAGGCTAAAAGGAAAAGTGAAGGTAACAAAAAGGAAAGGAACAGATATCTAAAGAAGCTATTTGCAGCGTTTGCAGGATTAATATTTTCAAAACCTTGGAAGTTCAATTAAGGGTAAAGGTGAAGACTCCCTCGAACCAAACTGAAGTGATAACTTCCTAGACCTGAAGCTTTCTTGGCAACAAATGGAAGGGTTTCATCATGATCCTTTTCTGGAATATTTCTTCAATGTCTCAATCTGTCCTAGATTTACTAGTTTGTGTTCGCTTACCTTTGTGAACTCAAACAGGTTGGGAAGGGACTTCCACCAAGTTAGTTAGTTTAGTTTAGTTTAGTTTATTTGTATACCGCCCTACTCCCGAAGGACTCAGGGCGGTGAACAGCCAAACAATAAAATACATAGATACAAAAAATTTAAAAACCAGGTAAAATCAAATTAAATCATTTTGGTCCAGACAGATTAAAACACCCCGATAATTTAAAAACAGATTAAAATTTACATATTTAAAAAAGGGAAGAGATTAGGCCAAGCCCGCCTGATGGAATAAAAAGGTCTTCACAGCGCAGCGGAAGGTGCACAGATCCGGGATCCTCCGTATCTCCGGGGGGAGCTCATTCCAGACGGTAAGTGCCCCCACAGAGAAGGCTCTCCCCCTAGGGGCCGCCAGTCAACACTGTTTGGCTGACGGCACCCGGAGGAGTCCCTCTCTATGAGAGCGTACTGGCCGGTGGGAGGCTATTGGTGGTAGTAGGCGGTCCCGTAAATAACCAGGTCCTAAGCCATGGAGCGCTTTAAAGGTGGTAACCAAAACCTTGAAGCGCACCCAGAAGACCACCGGGAGCCAGTGCAGCTCACGCAGGAGAGGTGTTACATGGGAGCGCCATGTCGCCCCCATTACCACCCGCGCGGCCGCACTCTGAGCCAGTTGGAGCCTCCGGGTGCTCCTCAAGGGGAGCCCCATGTAGAGAGCATTGCAATAGTCCAGGCAGGAGGTGACAAGAGCATGAGTGACCATGCGTAACGAGTCCCGATCCAGAAAGGGACGCAACTGGCGAATCAGGCGAACCTGATGAAAAATCCTCCCGGTCACGGCCGTCAAGTGCTCTTCTAAAGACAGCTGTGAATCTAGGAGGACGCCCAAGTTGCGAGCCCTCTCCGTGGGGGCCAATGATTCGCCCCCAGTAGTCAGCGATGGCGTCAATTGACTATATCGGGACGTCGGAAACCACAGCCACTCGGTCTTGGATGGGTTGAGCCTGAGCCTGTTCCTCCCCATAAATTGGCAAATTAATTAGTAAACCACATTGGGCAAATTAATTAGTAGACCCCCAAAACCAATTTTATCCAGGTATGGGCTTCAAAAATTTTATCAAAGGGTTCTCTGCCCAGTTGCTGAGTGGGCGTGGCCATGGTGGCCATGGCCTAGTAGGCCTCCTTCACCACAGCGGGGGGGGGGCGTGCGTTTTAGCCCTCCCCGGGCTCTGGAGGCCAGAAACAGCCCCGTTTCCGGCCTTCCCAAACTTCTGGTAGGCCCATTTTTCATCCTCCCTGAATCTCCGCGCGCACCCTGCACTTACCTGCATCCAAAACAGGCCACGTGGGGACTCCTGGGAGGGGTAGGCAGGGCCAGCCAAGAGTGGGATTTGGGGGTTCTCCAAACTGCACAGAATTTTAGCTAGATGTTCTCCCGAATCCCTGCAAACCCCCAGCAGCGCACCCCTGATTTTATCTCCATAAATGTTCCAACTTAGGTTTGAAAAAAGGCTTGAGGACTGATCTCGCGGCTTATCCATTATATTCTAAACTTGGCAGTGTTCAGTTTTGTTTCCCTGATTACTTAAGGTGTGTCTTAGTCAGTGAATCTGACTAGGATTCAAGATCAATGGAACACAGATTGGCCAACAAGAATTATGGTCCAAGATTTAGAAATCATGGTTTTTAATACCAGATTAATAGGAGGTTTAGAGAAATCTTTGTATGATGCCTTGAGGTTAAATTGCTCTGTTCTAGAGACTCAGGAATGGAAAGTTTAAAATCAGGGTCTCCCTGTTCACATAATGAAGAATTTAAGACATTATGTCAAGATTAAAACTGAAAAACAAAGGCAACATTTTTGTTGACTCAAGAAAATGTATTTGCAGTCACAAATACTACCAACTGTTTCCAATTATCCTTCAGCTGCCTTTTGTAAACCAAGAGAGCAGATCCAAATATAATTTTTTTAGGGTTGTTTCTTTTTTTTCTTTTCTTTTTTAGCTCTGAGTCAGTTCTTTGGATGTTTAATTTACTATGAAATCAGCCTCCAGCTAAAAAACTGTGAAATCATTTTAGTTAATTTGCCATATTTATCAGTTTACGAGTGGAACTTGAGCAGGCCAAGAGGGAATCTGTCACCGACAGCCATTTGGAAAATTAAGGACAAAACCCTGGGTATTTTTGTTTTTTGTTTTTGTTCTACAGGGTGGAGAAGGAAAGCTAAATGAATGGTTATTTAACAGCTTTACATGTAAACAGGCCTGAAATAAAAGAAATAAAAAGAAAGGAAGGAAGCTGAAATTGTGGATTATTCCTTGACTTTTCCTGCCCCCACCCTTCTGCATACATACATTTTTAATAGAATTTATTAAAATTTGTTCTGTTTTGGCAAATTGTTTACCTTTGAAGTACAGATTAGAGTTGAGTTGTGAGTTGAATTACACAAAAACCTGTGTTATTTAATACAATAACATATTTACCTAGCTGTAGGTAGGTAAAAGTTCTTTTCCTCAGAAATGGCGTGAATAATAATGGGGAGTGAATAATAGAGAGAGAATACAGGTAGTCCTTGACAGCTCATTTAGTGACTATTAGAAGTCACAACAGCGCTGAAAAAAAGTGACTTACGACCATTGCAGCATCCCATATGGTCACGTGATTTACATTCGGATGCTTGACAACTGACTCACATTTATGACGGTTGCAGTGTCCTGGGGTCATGTGCTCCCCTTTTGCGACCTTCTGACGGGCAATATCAATGGGGAAACCAGATTCACTTAAACAACCCGTGCTATTAATTTGACAGCTGCAATGATTCACTTAACAAGAGTGGCAAGGAAAGTCGTAAAACGGGGCAAAACTCACTTAGCAACATAAATTTTAGGCTCTAATCGTAAATTGAAGATACGTGTCCCCTGCCGCAGTATATATTCTTGCGAAAACGTGTATACTTATTTTCTGGGGTAGGTAAATTAATGGGAAGGGGTCCTGAAGAATATTTATTTTCAGCCCCTTTTCCTTTCCTATAAATTGGAATGGAAAGAGCTCCTTCATTCCTAAAACATCTTGCACATTCACAGAAATAGAAGGCTGTAACTAATCAAGGAGAGAAGCAACCGAGAACTAAGGGAGAAATTTTCCGGACAGTTGGAACAACTAATCAGTGGAACACAATTTGCCTCCAAAAGTTGTGAATGCTCCAACAACACTGGAAGTTTTTTAAGAAGAGATTGGACAACCATTTGTCTGAAATGGTATAGGGCAGTGATGGCGAACCTTTTTGCAGTCGCGTGCCAAAAAGCGGGGGGAGCGCAGGGGGGGATCACGCACGCACATGCCCACACCAATAATTCAATGCGTCCCCCACTCATGCGCATATGACCCCCCCGCACTCCTCCTGCTTTTGGCACGTGATGGCATGGTGGGTGCGGTAGGCCCGTTTTCACCCTCCCCAGGCTCCAGAGCCTTTCTAGGAGCCTGGAGAGGGCGAAAACGGCCTTCCCTGCCCCCAGAGGCCCTCTGGAGGCCGGAAACGGCCCATTTGCTAACTTCCGGTGGGACCGGAAGGCCCGTTTTTCGCTCTTCCCAGGCTCCAGAGCCTTTCTAGGAGCCTGGGGAGAGTGAAAACGGCCTTCCCCACCCCTCCACACCGGGAGGCCCTCAGGAGGCCGGAAACAGCCTGTTTCTCAACTTCCGGTGGGCCCAGAAGGCCCGAAAATCAGCTGGCTGGTGCACGCATGCACATGCACACGAGAGCTGAACTAGGGCAACGCTCGCATGCCCACCGATATGGCTCCACGTGCCACCTGTGGCACACGTGCCATAGGTTTGCCATCATGGGTTTAGGGTTTGAGTAGGTGCTTGGACTAGAAGACCTCCAAGGTCCCTTCCTACACCGTCATTCTATTCCATTCTAAAGTCTGTGGAGCAACAATTGCTCTGTGTTTCTCTACAATTTCTGCGTGCTCATTAACAGCAAACAATATTTCCCTATCTTTTCTGGAACCATGACAGGAGCCAAAGAGTCGTCATATAATCCATGGTAACAGTTGCTCCAAACACAACCGGTTGTCACTCTTCCACAATTTTTGAAGCCATCTATCATGGGAAGGTCCAGCAACTAGACTTTTGTTTATGTTGGGTTTTGTTTTTTTTTAATCTGACATCTATCCCTTGCGGTCAAGCTCCTGACCTTCCTTTTTAACTTATTTATTTGAAGAGCCATAGCACATGGCCTGCAACGCATTTTCTAATCCCGGTTAGCCTTTTCCTCCCTCCAAAGGTTGTTAAGATGCCAGCATCATGGGCAGCAGCCCAGGTTTGACATCTGGAGGGCAGAGGTTGCTCACATTTTCTTATAGAAAATTGTGGAACATGGTCTCCGGCATATTAGCAGCTCATTCAGGCCGTTGGCCAGGTCTCTTGAGTCTCATATTGGCCTTCTCAAAATGAGAGCAAAGCACGGGAAACAGTCGGTATGCTTTCCTAGCAATATGCGGCCGAGAACAGGCAAACAGACTTTGGGGACAGCAGGTCTTAACTGAAACTCTCAATCCAAGAAACTCATGATCCCGAAGAACAAAGACGACAAGTCGCTACGCAGGTAGTCCTCGACTTAAAACTATGTCCTCAACTTAAAACCAACTTAGTGACCATTCGAAGTTATAAACGGCATTGAAAAAAGGCACCTGTGGTCGTTTTTCCAAGCGACCATTGTAGCATCCCCACAGACACGCGATCACTATCCAGACTCTTAGTGACTGGCTCATATTTATGACGGTTGCGGTGTCCTGGGGTCACGCGATCCCCTTTTGCGAACTTCTGACAAGCAAAGTCAAAAGGGAGAGAAGCCAGATTCACTTAACCAACCCTGTTACTGAACAACTGCCGTGATTCACTTAACAACCGTGGCAAGAAAGACCATAAAAGGGTGCAAAACTCACTTAACAAATGTTTCACTTAGCGACAGAAATGTAGGGTTCAGTTGTGGTCGTAAGTCGAGGACCACCTGTACACCGGTGAGCAAAACTCCCTAATGCTCTCAATCATACCTCGATTATCCTGTAATCCTTTTGGATCGGATGGCACTGAGGATCTCACAGCATGGCTGACCATTTAGTGTACCTTGTTCTGATTAAGGAAAACAACTGATAGTTCTTTCAAAAGGCCCTGGTTTTAAATGACAGATCCCAAGATAACCCAGTTGATTTTTGTTTCTTTGTTTGCGATGCTATCCACGGACAAGGCAGGAGTGAAGAGGTGAGGTATGTCCTCCCCTATCTAACAAAACCTTTGCTAGACCAATTCTTGAATACAGCTCATCTGTCTGGAACCCGCACTGTATATTGGACATTAATACAATTGAGCGAGTCCAGAGGTATTTCACGAGAAGAGTCCTCCACTCCTCTGCTCGCAGCAGAATACCTTATGCCACCAGGCTTGAAATTTTGGGCTTGGACAACCTAGAACTATGCCACCTTCAGTCTGACCTAAGCGTAGTACACAAAATTATCTGCTACAACGTCCTACCTGTCAATGACTACTTCAGCTTGAACCGCAACAATACATGAGCACACAATAGATACAAACTTAAGGTAAACCGCTCCAAACTCGATTGCAGAAAATACAACTTCAGCAACAGAGTGGTCAATGCCTGGAATGCACTACCTGATTCTGTGGTTTCATCCCCAAACCCCCAAAAGTTTAACCTTAGACTGTCCACTGTTGACCTCACCCCATTCCTAAGAGGTCTGTAAGGGGCGTGCATAAACCCACCAACGTCCCTGTCCTACTGTCCCCATTTATTCGTATCCATTTCCTGTATTCATAATCATGTTTATACTTATATCTGTTATCTTATACATGCTTGACAAATAAATAAATAAATAAATTTTAAAAATCTAAGAAACATGAAAGCCAACCATGACAAGAAGCTGGGGGATTCTGGGAGTTGAAGTCCAAGCGTCTTAAAAGTTGCCAAGGTTTAAAAACACCACCTGAGGAATCTCCTTTCAAAGTTCCACTTAGTTTCCGAGCCCCATGTCAGTGAGGTGTTGCCAGACACATTCTGCACCAGTAACAGATATTCAATTAATTCAGTCCTTGTTTATTTCCAAGCTCTGTAAATTTAAAGTTTCTTAATGTGCATTTTCTGAAACTTGCCTGGACGCATAGGCCTTGACCTAGGTTTTTTTTTTTTCCTATTTCTTTTTTTCCTTTTCGCTCCTTTATATCAAGTGAAATAATCGAGCAGTAATTTAACCCCACCTAATCCCACTTTTCTTTTTTGCCAGTCCGGCATCGCGAATCTGCTGGGATTTCATTTACCCTGAAATAATTTTATAACACTTCCTTGAAGTGTTTCTCTGGTCTAATGAGTGTGCTTGCGAACAATGTCTGCATGAGATAAGAATGGCTGGATCGTTACAGGTTGTTTTTTTTTAAAAAAGGCTGCCTTGAGATTCTATTAACCCATTTCATTTTGAATATTCAGACCACTTTTTGTTCCCAATTTCTCTTTCATACCTGCGTAGGCAAGATGGGGGGAGATAGCAATAACCCTTAGACTTATATACCGCTTCACAGTGCTTTTACAGCCCCTCTCTAAGCAGTTGACAGAGTCTAAATCCAGTTGTTTGCCTCTACACATCCAACTAGTTCTTGGCCACCCCCATTGCTTAGCTCCTGCATATTTTTTGTTGCAGTTCTTTCTATTGCCAGTTTGTAGTTGTTTGCCAAATCTAAAAAAGCTTTACATAAAATGTAGGTTTTTCTTGCCAAATCTAAAAAACTCAGTCCTTGGTACTCTCTGAGCTTGATTGTTTTCTTGCAGAAGTTTCATTACCAAACTAGGTTTGCAATAGCACTTAGACTTATATACCGCTTTACAGTACTTTTACACCCCTCTCTAAGCGGTTTACAGAGTCAGCCTGTTGCCCCCAACAATCTGGGTCCTCATTTTACCCACCTCGGAAGGATGGAAGGCTGAGTCTAACCTTGAGCCTGGTGAGATTCGAAATGCCAAATTGCAGGCAGCCGGCAGTCAGCAGAAGTAGCCTGCAGTTCTTCATTCTAACCACTGCGCCACCATGGCTCTTGTGATGGCTAGGTTAGAATAGGCTCCCTCTCTGATCCTACTCACCAACATTTAGCCTTTACTTATTAGATGGATGTTTCTGTTTCAACTGTGAAATGACAGGTAGAAAAGCTAACTGCCTCTCCTAGACTGTAAAATGCCTAAATAGCCAAAGAAGTCCTAGTTGCAAGCTACGGAACGCTCTCCGGAGAAAGGCAGGTGATTCAGAGAAGTGTTGTTGTGTGTGTGAAGTGTTTTCCGCCTGCCTTCTCACCCGGGGACAGCGCTACGCTCACAACTCTGTCGCTTGCTTTTTGATGTGGTAATAAGCATTGATCACAGATGAGGAAAGTGTGAGAGAGAGAGTGAGAGAGAGTGAGTGAGAGAGAGAGAGAGAGAGAGATAAGAGAGAGATGCCTTTTGCCGTTGTGGATATTATTAGTATTATTATTTTAATCTTCTAGCTGTGGAAGACAGAAAATTGTTCATAGGAATGGTTTCGAAGAAGTGTAATGAGAACGATATCAGAGTGATGTTTTCTCCATTTGGCCAGATAGAAGAATGCCGAATCCTTCGGGGACCAGACGGACTCAGCAGAGGTGAGCATAACACCGTCTCATAAGGGCCCTCTTGTTTTAAAAGGCGAGGTAGAATTGGGTGTGGTAGGTGGGGTAGGGGTGGGGGCGGGAAAACAGAACTGGTTGATCAAGATCAAGGTTGAGCTCAGATGTCATGGACAAGCCCTTTTTCATAGAACTTCAGCAGAATTTTTTTAAAGGTCCACAAGAAATTCCATGGGATCCTTTCTCCCACTGTTTAGCCCTACCGTTCTGGATTGAGAGGGTGGGCAGTAATTAATATCCACCTTCCTTGCATTCCCCTGCGGGTTGTTTCCCTCTTTCTCTTCAACCCAGACTTTCCAAAGAAGACAAGTTTTGCTTTCCCCCATTGTGTGTATCCCCAAATCCCATAATTCAGCTTTTTTTTGATAGGAATGGAAATAAGAAGTAGGTCCTTAAAAGTATTTGTTTTTTCTGAATTTGTTCCCCTGCCCTGTTGACCTCAACATTTCAATATAGCTCTGTCTGCTGGCTGCACATCTTCATCTGACCACCCTGGCCCCGAGTATTGCTTCTTGAGCACACCTGAGAAGCATGCAATATCCTGAGCTAATCTTTAGGTATCTCCGTTGGACAACTCCCCTGTAGATTTGTAACTAAGGAGAGCAAAGAACCACTTGTTTTCTAAACACATCTTGGATAGTACAGCTGGGTCCTGACTACCTATTCACATTTAGTCTGTTAGAAAAGAAATGCCGTAGTCCATATCTAGGGTAAGGTTCCTGCATATATATTGTACACACACACACAGAGAGAGAGAGACAGAGACAGAGACAGAGAGAGGGAGAGAGGGAGGGAGAGAGAGAGATTAAAGTCATGGGTTGTCTTTCCTCCAGGAACTCAAGCTAACAAGTGCAATGTTTTCTCCACGTATACATTTTCTTCCGGTCCTTTGCTTTCATCCTTGCAACATCCCTTCTGTAAATTAGGCTGAGAGAAGTCATCTAGGGAATTTAATGATTAAGTAGGGATAAGGCCTATCAAAGCCCCAACCTTTCTTCCGGAAATACCCCCACAAAGAATATTTGCTACAATAAACATTTAAAACCCAGTGAATATTGACATTTACTGCTTTAAGGCGGTGGTAAGATGAGAGAGAAATGATCCTGACATTTTTCTGGTGAGTGTTGATGCTCTGTAGGAGAACAACACCCATCTGATCATTTACAGCACAGAAATGCAACCAGCAGGGGTTCGATGTAGCTTGAGAAGCCTTCTGGAGGTAATCAATTCAGGACTGCTACCTTCCCTTTAGTAACCAAGATGAAAGCAAGAAAAAAAAGGAGAGAGAGAGAGAGAGAGAGAAATATTGATTCCATCCATCTCTCACACACTACCCAGCCCGTCATGATCACCATACCTTAATTAGATTATCCCCAAGGGAATTACAGCCTTCATCCAATAAAATTTCCACATTCTTGATTTTTAGGGAAGAGAGAGATGCAAAACAGGGTCCTGTCTTAAAATCTTCTTAAGGCGCACTTAGAAATATCAAGTATCCCCAAGTTTTTTTTTTTGACATTTCACTGTAATTTGGTAGCCATCTAAATGTAGGCTGAGCACTTTTCACAACGGGCAAACGCATCAAAGACCAAGTTACGTATTGGTAAGCCAAATATTTGATTCTGTAGCAATTTCTGTCCTTCGTTTTAAAAGAAAGTACATTCCTGTATTTGCAAGGAAGTGTGCATGTTTAATTTTTTTTAAAAAAAAAAATCTGGCCTTCTTAGGATAAACAATACTCCAGCGAATTATTTAAATGCTTTTTCAGATAAATGTTTATTTCTGAGTTATTTATTCTGCTTTAGTTGACATGAGTCAAGACATCTTCACCATTCGCAAACCACCTCTGCTCCCTTCTGCTTTTTCATTTGGTAGAGATAACAGAATAACAGAGTTGGAAGGGGCCTTGGAGATCTTCTAGTCCAACCTCCAGCAGTTTCTAGCTCTTATTAGCACGACAGGTTTGAATATGTTCAGACATGTTCAAATCTATTGTGCTAACAAGGGCTAGAAACCTGAAAAGCTGAAATTTAATAAATGCTGTGTTCCATGTTTATGATAACCATTTGATCACCCACAGTGACAAAGTCTATTATGTAGAGTCCAGGCAATAATATACGTGAATCAATTATAAACCAATTGTGAAAGTCTGAATCAGAAGAGATTCTGTTGTTGAATTCAAACTATTTTTCTAACTCAACTATCTCACTTCAAAAGGAATAAATAGAAGTATACGGAGTTAGCAGGCTTAAATATCTTGAAGGGCAACAAAATTAAATCAATATAATAGAACCACAATTTATGCATTTTATTACATATCCTGTATATATTCAACTAAATTATGCTGAAATCATTTCTGAGAACACCAGCATATTATATTTATTTGTATATATTTATAAAAATTATGCTGATGTGTATGTGTGTGTATATATATAATGCATGTATGCATATATGGTATATACAGCATACACACACACAAATTCATTCTAGAAAGGGGAAATTCTTGTCTGTTTGTGGATAGAGTGAGCGTTGTTTAAATCAGAAGTGGAGGGAGTTTTCTGCATATTGTGTCTTTGGCAGTATCTGTGTAACTTTATATTTTATGTATTTCATTGTCAGAACATTGTCAGAGGTATAAAGAAGCATTTGTGAATTAGAGTGGGCAGAGGATAAATAATGGGTCAGATGTAGTGCATCTTAAATGAAAGCTTGCATATTGGGGAGGTATTCCTTCCTTCTTGAATTACGCTTCCTTTTAACATTATTCCTAAAAAAAAAAAAAAACCTATGCTGGATTTCACCTGGAACCAAAGAGACCCTGAGTCTATCAAAAGAGACTGGTGCCTATCAGAGGGCAGATGTTACAAGAGAGCTGGTTCCCCCATTCAAATAATAGGATCACTCTGGAAAGCCCATTGGATTATGAATTCAATGAGGAGAGGTAAAAAAATTGAAGCTATTGTGCCAATTGGTGTCCATAATCCTTATTCTTGGCTATTATTGGCTCTGGTACTCCTTAATGCCAATCCAGCCTTCAGGTGTGAAAGGATAGTAGGAGAAATATTTGTTTATTCTTTATTTACTATTATTATTTCAATAGCCAGGCCCAAAGCAGCCCACAAATAAATTGAGAATTTAATACCATGTCAAACAGCCCTTCCCAACTCTGTGTCTGACCGATATGTTAGGGCTTCACTCTCCAAGACCATGTGCTCCCTAGAATTTCCTAATACAGCCCTACAATCTTAGGTGGGTGAAGGGTGAGATAAAATACCAAAAATTATAAGGCCATACCACAATCCAATCATGTTTTTTAAAAAGAGAGAGAGAGAGACCAATGAATATGTGTTGCAGAATAAAAATATCTTCTGTCATCACCCCAGGAATCATAAAAATGATGGCAATCAAGGTGCCGCCTTCCCCCGCCCCAGGGAAATTCTTCCAGAAATGGAGCAGTTTGTTTGAAAAACTTCAAGGGGAGGCTCACCTACCTCCCCCTACATGTTTTTTATGTGGTAGATCTTCTCCCAACAATTCTGTGTAGATAGTCAGCAGTTTGGGAGAAAGACCTACAGCACCAGTGGTGGGATTCAAATTTTTTTTACTACCGGTTCTGTGGGCCTGGCAGGGAAAAGCTACTGCAAAATCCCCATTCCCACCCCACTTCAGGGGAAGGTCACTGCAAAATCCCCATTCCCTCTCCATTCCTGGGTGAAGGATCCTGCAAAATCCCCATTTCCTCCCAACTCCAGGGAGTAAGTTACTGCAAAATTCCCATTCCCTCCCCAGTCCTGGAGAAGGTTACTGCAAAATTCCCATTCCCTCCCCACTTCTGGGGAAGGTTACTTCAAAATTCCCATTCCCTCCCCACTCCTGGGGGAAAGATACTGCAAAATCCCCATTCCCTCCCCACTCGGGGGGGGGGATACTGCAATATCCCCATTCCCTCCCCACTCCTGGGGAAGGATACTGCAAAATCCTCATTCCCACCCCACTCCTGGGCAAAGGATACTGCAAAATCCCCATTCCCACCCCACTCCAAGGGAAGGAACAGCACCCAAAAAAGCCAGAAAGTTGAGAAATTATTCCGAAGTGTGTCTTCAGGAAATGGACATTTTAACTAAGAACTATCACAAGATATAGTAGTTTGCAGCATCAACAGTCACCGAAAGGTCCAGGAGAATTAGGAAGATCTCATTGTTGCAGTTCCTCTCACCAAAGGTCGTTTGAGTGACGAAAGATTTTTTCATCCCCAAAGCAACCGTACAGCAGGACTGAAATAAATAAAAGATCATCATTTTCGTCCAGGAATGGCAGAACTGGTTGGCCCAAAGTAGCCTTCTTTGAGAACTGTCACATAATAGCTTCTTTTATGAACCTGAATGCAGAGAGTCAGGCATTTAATAACTTCTTAAACAGCTTTCTGGATTTAATAATGAAAACTTTTTAATCTTAAATTAATTCTTAGTTTAATGTTCATTTTATCAATTATATTGTACACCACCCAGATCTTCCCTCTGAGGGAGATGAGCAGTTAGGAAGATGGATGGATGGATGGATGGATGGATGGATGGATAGATAGATAGATAGATAGATAGGCAGGCAGGCAGGCAGGCAGGCAGGCAGACAGACACTAACGTGCAAAGCAGAAGAAAGCAAGGCAGAAATTAGAAATAAGATTGTGTGAAGCCACGTAGTAGAGATAGTGCTGATGTCCAGGCAATATGCCAAAGCCGTAATCAGAAATTAGATGGGCTAGTTAATTAAAGCTCAAGCAGTTTGCCCATTGACTCATTGGCAAGCATGAGTAGTTCACAAGCACAAGGAAAATCTTAGTAAAGTTAGCCAAGCCCTGAGTCGATAAACCAGGCAGCATGGTAAGTCAGAGCAATGTAGAATCTCAAAATAACATCTACTGAATTTGATCAAGGAATACAACAACATGCAAAATGGGAAGCTTAAGAAATGTAAAAGCAATCAAGGGATTTTGAGCGTAGGTACTAGAGGGTAGATACTAGGAGAGATGCGGTGGCTCAGTGGCTAAGACGCTGAGCTTGTCAATCAAAAGGTCGGCAGTTCAGTAGTTCGAATCCCTAGGGCTGCTTAACAGGGTGAGCTCCCGTTACTTGTCCCAGCTTCTGCCAACCTAGAAGTTTGAAAGTATATAAAAAATGCAAGTAGAAAAATAGGGACCACCTTTGGTGGGAAGGGAACAGCATTCCATGCGCCTTTGGCATTTAGTCATGCTGGCCACATGACCACGAGACATCTTCGGACAGCGCTGGCTCTTCGGCTTAGAAACTGAGATGAGCACCACCCCGTAGAGTTGGGAACAACTTGCACATAAGTGCGAGGGGAACCTTTACCTTTACCTTACTAGTTTTAGGATCTGTGAATGCATTTGAGTTCAGTTAGAAGGGGAAATTATTGCAGGTGTTATCTAAGGAGTAGGGTTAGGCCTAGAAGTGACCTTTTATGTCTTGCCCAAGATCATAGAGGCTATGGAAGGAGGAATTACAGAATTATAATGTAGGATGAAGGATTGGGAAACTTTTGATCATTGGATTGTCCAGTAGGTAGCCAGTGGATGTTGCTGGAAATCAGATTATGGTTAACAGAATGGAATTAAGATGCCTCCATGCCAGGGGTGAAATCCTGCAGGTTCTGACAGGTTCTGGAGAACTGGTAGCAGAAATTTTGAGCAGTTCAGAGAACCTGCTTCTGGCTGGCCCAAGAGTGGGGTGGGAATGGAGATTTTGCAGTATCCTTCCCCCAGGAGTGGGGAGGGAATGGGGATTTTGCAGTATCCTTCCCCTGCCACGCCCAACAAGCCACACCATGCCCAACAAGCCACACCCACAGAACCGGTAGTAAAAAAATTTGGATTTCACCATTGCTCCATACCATCCTTCCTTCAGTTCTAAAGCTTTCCTGGTGCAGAAGCTTGAGAACAATACACTAAACTGTGCTAAACTCTTCACAGAGAGAACCAAATTGAAATGTTGTGAGTAGTCTTTTCTGATATAAAAAGATATATACAAATAAACCTGGAACACTTTCACTTTTGCAGTTGCAGCTGAAGCTATATCGCATGATTTCAGTACCAAGGAGAGCAAAGCAAATTAAACATTTTAATTTTCCATGTTAATAGTACTAATTGGATTAACCATGCAAGGAGGAAATGGGAGAGTACAGGTATCTGGGCAATTAGTGAAATAATACACAGGGAAACTAATGAAGAGCTGAGGGTTTTCAGGCTGGCAAGAGCTATTTGAGTCTTCCATGCATAATTCGGAAAGACAAACACTATTCTGGATTAAGTCAGGGTCTGGTTGAACTGAAGTCTTTTGTTGTTTTAGTAATGGAATATCCCCTATCTACATAACTTCACATGTTGATTCATCCCTAGATTATAATTATACAGTCAACCACAGATTGATGAAGCATGGCATGGCAGAGCATTGCCATGATGGAAAAATGATGGTTATGGTGCGGGGGCTTTTTGCTAAGTTACAGTCAATTTCTGAGGTCTGGAGAGGACTTCAGGTTAGGCCCCCAAAGCCCAGAGATCCTACAGACCTGTAGAATTTTAGGATTAAAAGTCTCACATCTGGCACCAAAAAATAGCAATAGCACTTAGACTTATATACCGCTTCACAGTGCTTTTAGAGCCCTCTCTAAGCGGTCTTACCGAGTCAGCCTATTGCCCCCAACAATCTGGCTCCTCATTTTACCCAACCACGGAAGGATGGAAGGATAGCAATAGCAATAACACTTAGACTTATATACCGCTTCATAGTGCTTTTACAGTCCTCTCTAAGCGGTTTACAGAGTCAGCCTATTGCCCCCAACAATTTGGGCCCTCATTTTAACCCACCTCGGAAGGCTGGAAGGCTGAGTCAACCTTGAGCCTGGTGAGATTTGAACTGCTAAATTGCAGGCAGCTGGCAGGCAGCAGAAGTAGACTGCAGTACTGCACTCTAACCACTGCGCGACCGTGGCTCATGGATCAACCTTGAGCCTGGTGAGATTTGAACTGCCAAATTGCAGTTCAACAACCCACATCCTGAAAAGAGCTTAGCCCATATAGCTAAGCCCATATAGCAAATAAGTGCACAGTTGGGAGAAGAAAACTAGCTTTAAGTATATGAAGTGAAAACCTCAGTAATGAAACTGAAATATGGCTTTTTTGAGATTGGCCTGACTGCCGGATTGAGTTAGTTTATTAAAACGATGAAACCATGAAGCACAGCCTTTATGCAGGGGTTAAGGATGATGGTGACAACATAGGTGTCATGATGTCTTCATGCAAATGACACAACTCATATCTCTCGCCCGATGTCATAATACAAACGACATTATGTTATTTTCATAATGACATCATATCCATGTGTTGGCTTTTTTTTTTTTTACTTCATTGTGGCTTGTAGTAGGTATCTGTGGCCCCAAATCTTTTAAAATTCTATCCAAATTATTTTTGGATGACCAGAATTCTTTCTACGGAATACTTAGGAATAACAGAATAACAGAGTTGGAAGGGGCCTTGGAGGTCAAGCAGGAAACCCTATACCATTTCAGACAAAAGGTTGCCCAATCTCTTCTTAAAAACTTCCAGTGTTGGAGCATCTACAACTTCCGAAGGAAAATGTGTTGAGTTGTATTTGTTTCTTGTTATTATTTTGTTTTGTTTTTGGCTTTGTGTAGTTTGGTAGACAAAGTTAAAAATAGAATTGAGTAATGTGTACACTGGCTAAACCAATTAGCAACCACTGGAGGGCCATATAATGCTGGTCCCTGTACTAAAATAAGAAAAATATGAACATCAGGCTTCTATGCTCCTTCTCTCATCTTTCTATGCCACAGCTGTGAAGAGGTGTTTATCTTTCCATTTTATATTAGCCATGATTAATTGTCCACACTCCAAAATAATTGATCTGAACTATGGTTTCTTTGAAACAAGGCAGTTGCATACTACACATTGTGAAGATAGATTAATGAACAAGCCATAGTTAACAGTAACTGTAACTTAGTATATATATACACATACATACATACATACATACATACATACATACATACATGCTATATATAAATGGTTTGTTGTGAATGGTATAAAATGGTTTGTCGTGAATGCAACTGCTTGAGGGTTCCTGGATTGAAGCTGAAAGGTGAAAGGATATATGAGTTAAGCATTTTAACTAACAGACTTTTAATGACCCGAGAAAACACCTGAGATTTTAACTTTTTACATACACACACCCGCAAAACTTGAGAAGACGTGTGTGTGTGTGTGTGTGTGTGTGTGTGTGTGTATTTCTCTTTAGCCAGGTTCTTCCTACGTAAACCAAGATTTTTATGCAGCCCTAATTCAGTGAAATCCCAATCCACTGAACTAGGGCTGCATAAAAATCTTGTTTTATGTGGGAAGAACCTGGCTAAAGAGAATACACATAAAGGCCTACGAAAAGAACAAAAAAGAAATATATACGTGTGTGTGTGTGTGTGTGTGTGTGTGTGTGTGTGTATTCGACCACGAAGCCAAACAACAGCAACGCAGTTCACCAGCTCAAATCCCCCTGCAATTCAGACTAACCCAAACACAACCAAGCCCCCACCTAAACAGAACACACCCCCATCCAATCAGAGCACAGCCAACCCCCCATCCAATCAGAACACAGTCAAACCCCCAACCAATCAGAACACACCTCCAACCAATCAGAACACAGCCAAGCTCCCACCCAATCACTTCACACCCACACTGGCAGTTAAAAGGAAGAAACAGCTGCAATCACACATTGCTCCTAGAAGCACGAAGCCGAAAACACCAGCCTGAAGATGATGAATGAGACTTCTTCGAAACGTCGCCAAGACACTTCCAATTTTACGCGGGAGAAAACCTGAATAACCAAAGACCTACATACAAACACCCGCGAAAACCTCAGAAAACAAATATATATACAAATATATGATGATGGCTAACGAGCCAGAAATAGATCTATATAAGTCTCTCACTAGGCAGCATAGGGAAGCATAGGGCCTGCTGGCTGCCAGAAGAAAAAAGCCCAGAATCGAGTGGATTTAATTGGGCCAAATTTATATATCTTTTAATTGTTTTTTAATATTTGTCTTGCATGTCTTTTTAATTCTGGCTGTACACCGCCCTGAGTCCTCAGGGAGAAGGGCGGTATAGAAATTCAATAATAAATAAATAAATAAATAAATGTGACTCCACTGAGCTAGGGCTACCTCTGGTTTTGACAAACATCCAAATTAAATTACAGTTACTGTTAACTATGGCTTGTTCATTAATAAATATAATACAAAAAAAGTTAAATCTCAGGTTCATGTTCATTGAGATCTGGGAAGGTCTAGCTCCTTTTTGTCTAAATTTTCAGTCCAATGAAAATAGTAGTCCTATAGTGGCTTGAGGCAGTAAGCTCCCCATAAAAGAGATTTTGCATCTAGTATTTAACTTTTTTTAAAAAAAAATGGATGTTAATCATGCCATCAGAGTTACTTCCGATTTGGTTACCATTATTTACCAGCCTCTTAACAGAGATGCTGGCCTTTACAAAGTTATACATTCCAAAGTACACAGCTTGAAATAATAGCTTGCAGATATTAAAGTTCTCTTGTCGTGCTGAAGATAACACAGAATCTAAGTTAAGATAGCATTTCAATTGAGATAACAAGTATAATAGATGCATTCTTAAATCCGTTCGCTGACAGTCCGTGTACATTTTTTTTTTGGATCTGGTCTGTAAGAGGAAATTGCTTTGAGAAACCTTTTCCCAGTCAATCACTTATCTGTATTGAAAGATTAGAAGGCAGTTTTACAGGGGGGGAGTACAGAAAATGCAGAAACCCAGGTTTTTTGAGCTTTACTAAAATTTCCGATGTTTGAAAAGCAGGTTGCTGAAGGATTAGCTTTATAACTCTGCCTGCCGAGAGGTCCAGATAGAAAAGTCTCACAACATTTAGATACTTCTCATTTGGCAAATTATGTATGCGTTTTTCATTTCCAGACTGTCTTTTTGATTTTATAAAGCAAAGCTCCAGCTGTGATGTTTTGTAATTATAATGCATCACAAACCTGAGTGGTGCAGTGACTTAGAGGTGCTCGCCTCCCGCTCAGAAGGTTGAGAGCTCAATCTAGAAAGTGACAGATGTTTCTCTATCAGGGCACAAAGAGAAAATATCTGCTACGAACTCCATGTAGGTGTCAGGAAGGGCATCCAGCCAGTAAATGCTCAGCTCCATTCAGTCGCCCCGACTCCACCCTGAATCTAAGGATTACGGGGTTGTGAAAAAAGGAAAAAAATGCACCACAAACCTATCAATGCCACTTTTCACATTCTGCAGATTTTTTTTTAGGCTGGTGTCCTTCACCAGATAAGCACCCAGCATCATGTTGGGGAAGGCTGATCTATAATGAATATATATATATATATATATATATATATATATATATATATATATATATATATACACACACACACAGAGCCTGGAAACTGCCCATTCAGATGTCACTTTGAGGTATGTTCTCCCATATATCCAAGATATATATGATATATATGGTTTTTTTAAGCTGTCCCTCAATGAGAGTTCTCTGGGCAGATGTGTTTAAATTGCCATTGTTTCCCTCAAGGTTTAATAACAGCAACCCTGCTTGGACTCCAGTTTTATCATTGAATCATCTAATTTTTAACCACTGCCAGGTTAATCAACTCTTAATATTATGCATGCTTCAAACCGATTTGGAAAAAATGCTTTGGATCTTGCACGAGTACAGCGCTTCTCTGCAAGACATTTAAGAAACCTGAACTTTCTTTTCAGACTGCATCAGTCGGGGGGGGGGGGGGGGGGGGGGATGGGAGAAAAGACTGGATTGCTGAAAGCTATTGCAGCATTTTTCAGACTGAATACAAAACTCCCCCAAAAAAATATTGTGCTGCATGAACGGATAGCAACTCCCAAGGCATCGGCAGGGCTAGAGATTCAATCAATATCACAGCTGCAGCCATGCCTTGCGCCAAAAGGGCAGAACATCAAATACCTGTCCGTAGTCACCATCTTGAATTTCTTTCTTTTTTTTTACATTCCTTCCCCATGGATGCCCTGAGGGAGATGTTCAGTTCATCAAAGCTCCAAAACATTTCTTCGTTTTCAAAATGGTAGGCTAGGTAGCCCTTAATAAAAAAAAATGGAAATTAGAGCCAAAAGTCTAAATCCAGTTGTTTGCCTCTACACATCCAACTACCGTGTTTCCCCAAAAATAAGACCCTGTTTTATGTTTTTTTTGAACCCCCAAATAAGCACTTGGCCTTATTTTCGGGAAGGTCTTATTATTTTGGGGCACATGGAGCAAGACGGGGCTCCTCTTGCTGTCTTACCTGATTTCCAGCTCTATCTCCCTAACCCTAACCAGACGAAATGGTGGGGACTGGCTGTGCATGCGTTTTAATATTTTCGGGGAGGGCTTATTTTCAGGGGTGGCTTATTTTAGCGCATGCTCTCAAAAGCCCGATTGGGCTTATTATCTGGGGAGGTCTTATTTTAGGGGAAACAGGCTAGTTCTTGGCTACCTCCATTGCTTAGCTCCAGTATATTTTTTGTTGCAGTTCTTTCTATTGCCAGTTTTTAGTTTCTTGCCAACTCTAAAAAAGCTCTACATAAAATTTAGATTTTTCTTGCCAAATCTAAAAAAAACCTCAGTCCTTGGTACTCTCTGAGATTGTTGTTTTCTTGCAGAACTTTCATTACCAAACTAAGTTTGCTGAGTACTCATGATAGCAATAGCAGTTAGACTTATAGCTTTGAACGGTCACTAAGTGAATGTTGTAAGTCAAGGACTACCTGTATTCCCTGCCTTCAGCCTTCTGATTTTCTTTAACACAATAGCAATAGCACTTAGATTTATATGCCGCTTTACGGTGCTTTACAGCCCTCTCTAAGCGGTTTACAGAGTCAGCATATTTCCCCCAACAATCTGGGTCCTCATTTTGCCAACCTCGGAAGGATGGAAAGCTGAGTCAATCTTGAGCCTGGTCAGATTTGAACTGCCAAATTGAACAGCCTGCAGGACTGCATTCTAACCACTGCACCATCACGGCTCTGATGATGTTACCTAGTTTGGTTAATGAAAGGTCTGCAAGAAAACAATCCAAGCTCAGAGAGCACCAAGGATCCCACATTTCAACCCTGAGCTACAAATATTCTCCTTTATCGATAGACAAGCTTGTTTTTTACACTTAGAATGTCAGAAATAGCCTGATGGGTTTGTCCAAGTCTTGCATAATAAGGTGGAGCCTCTTCAAACTGTTTCAGAAGAAGTTCTTCTGATCTTTCGTAAGGTCAGTGCCTTCTGAGGGAACTTGCCTGCTTTAATGAATTTAAGGTCCAAAGTACTTCTTCTGAATCATTTTGAAACTCAACTATTTAGTCCTACAGTGACCAGCTAAGAAATTCAGACAGATCTGCCACTCATGTTCCTCAAACCATAGCCTATTGGCTTTGCTACTGGAGTTCAATTACACAATCACCATCAAAGTTTTCTCCGTCCTACATATTGTCCCTTTTCATGAGGCTGTTGAAAGATGGCAATAATTACGTTTGACTTAATAGATATAGAAGGATGCTTCGTTCGTTCGTTTGTTCTTGTGAGATCTGCTAAGCCTAGCATCTCTTGGCACTGGGTTGAAATTGTGGTAAATGCATAAAATGTTCCTTATTGATTTCTCTTTGTCATTCTGTACACTGCTCACAGCTTCATGCCTGTGTTGAGTGATGGCCAAATTGCGGTGCGCAATTAATTCCCTCTTAAAAACTTCAAGGGGAAAAGAACAGAAAAGAAGATTTTAGACAGCGGGAATAACAGCCCCATTTCAAGTTCTCCTACTCCCTTCCTACAAAGTTTATTTAGACATACCTGTAACATTTCCTCACCCTCACCCATATCCTTGGTTGCTGTTATTGATGGTAGTTTATGGCCACAAGTAGGTATCAAGATATTGCTAAAATATATTAATGTATACAGGTAGTCCTGTATGACCACAATTGACCCCAAAATTTATGTTGCCAAGGGAGACAGTTGTTAAGTGAATTTTGCCCCTTTTTACCACCTTTCTTGCACAGTTGTTAAGTGAAACACTGCAGCTTTTAAGTTAGTAACACGGTTGTTAAGTGAATCTGGCTTCCCCATTGGCTTTGCTTGTCCGAAGGTCGCAAAAGGAGATCACATCATCCAGGGACACTGCAACCGTCATAAATATGAGTCGGTTGCCAAGCATCTGAATTTTGATCACATGGCCATGGGGATGCAGCAATGGTCGTAAGTGTGAAAAACGGTCATAAGGCACTTTATCCAGTACCGTTGTAACTTTGAACGGTCACTAAATGAACTGTTGTAAGTCGAGGACTACTTCTATATGGAATCCACTTTTTTTTTTAAGCAGGAATGTCTGCCGAGAGTAAGTTCCTTTATTACGGAATGATAGCAATTTCTTCTGCCATATGTCCCTGCGTCCATTTATGGGTACTGTGTAGGAAATTAGTACAAGGATTGCAAGTCTCTTCCATATGGCTACTGATGCATAAATCCTGACCCTTAGACATATTGTGATCTGGGTATCAAGAGCTAATTATTCCCTTGACATTAGCTGAAACTAATTAACTTCCTTATCTGCTAAATTATATCCACGTTTGGAGTTTCTTTGCTGAAAGCTTTTCCTGGGGAAAATGCTAATTGTAGCCATGTGAACCTGTTTCGCTCTCTCTGTCTCTCTCATTCACACACACACACACACACACACAGACACAGAATTTCTGCTTTCAACACATGCCACGTGTTCCCTGTAATTAAGTAATACCCCCATGTTAATTATTCCTGTATTGCCTACATCAGTGATTCTCAACTTTGGCAGCTTTAAGATGGGTGGACTTCAAACTCCCAGAATTCCCCAGCCAGCTTTGCTTTGGCTGGGGAGTTCTGGGAATTGAAGTCCACTCATCTTAAAGTTGCCAAGGTTGAGAATCATTGGCCTATATCATATCGGGCAGGAAGTTCATTTGTCCTTCAGAAAGTTTCAAAGCAGGGTTATGGAAGCGGGGAAACCAGATGCCAAAAAAACAGCAGCAATCTATCTGAACGGGAATAGTGAAGATGGGATGGTGGAGCGAAAGAGGGAAACAGGTGCCAACAATCCCAAGCATTTATTTGTACAAGATGAGAATGTCCAGCTTTAACGCAGATATGAGAATGAACTATGGGTAACCCTTGTTTCTCTGCTTTATAATGAGTAATGTTTTTAAAGAGAGATGATGTCGAGACTGATGGTAAATTTGGACCTCTTTAATTTTA
This sequence comes from Arizona elegans, assembly GCA_022577455.1. NCBI lineage: Eukaryota > Metazoa > Chordata > Lepidosauria > Squamata > Colubridae > Arizona > Arizona elegans. The sequence continues at coordinate 83,649,980 of JAKOOJ010000007.1, read as the reverse complement.
GTGCACAGCTTCAATACGGAGTCTAGCCGAGGTACTGTAGACCATTTACCATTTTACTCATGCACCTATTTGTCTAGCGTAAATTATATAAAGTTGTTGTTCTGCTTTGAGTAATGTATTAAATGTGTCGGAAATGATGACAGGAGAAACTTGTCAGGTGTCTATATTGTTCAGTCATCAACAGGTCCCCCCGTGAGCCATCAACATCCCTTGGTAAACAATTTGGGTTTTCAAAATTGCGCCAAGCCACAACATGAAGTTTTGGAAGTGTATCGATTTCTCTGTGAAATATCACAGAGGTTCTAGTTGACGCAATATGCACCGATAGACATTTTAATGAACTAATGGGGTATGGATTTGAGTTTAGGCAGACACAGCTACCTTCTCCATCTGAGGCGAGAGAGGAAGAACAAATTGCCTTTACAAAAACAGGAGCCGGTCTCAAAAAATCTCCTGCTTTTTATTGACAATTTTTTTAAAAAAAAAGAAAAGAAAATCCCTCCGCTTAATTTATTCTAATCCAAAAATCACATGCAGAACTTGAAAAATAATAATAATAATAAGAGACATGGAATAAAACACCTTGACACAAACCCTAGAACAGGGGTCTCCAACCTTGGCAACTTTAAGACTTGTGGACTTCAACTCCCAGAATTCCTCAGCAAAGCTGGCTGAAGAATTTTAGGAATTGAAGTCCACAAGTCTTAAAGTTGCCAAGGTTGGAGACCCCTGCTCTAGAACAGTGATTCTCAAGCTTTCTTTCCACCAAGGACCCCCTTTAAATACCTTTTGTGGCCACAGGCTATGGTCAGGGTCCCCCAAGATTTAAGATTTAAATCATCACATTTCTTCAAGTCTTTGCAGAACCCTTGTGATGATATCACCCCCTCCCCAGGGTCTGAGGACCACAGGTTGAGAACTACTGCCATACCTAGAACTTAAAATGCAAAATAAAATAAACATAAATGTTTACTAAAAAAAAATGGCCCCCTTAAATCATGCTAACCAGCAAGCCATGTGTGAGACACATAACAGCTCCAATCAATGCACATATATTGTGCATTGATTGGAGATAATAAAGTCAACCTTCTTGCTTGAAAGACGTCTTCAAAAAGGGCACGATCAACGTCCTACAAATATCTTCATAATATGAATGACATCTAGGACATGTCATCTACTGCCTTTCTGTAGTTTAGCTTTAAGAATGCACTCCACCATTTTTAAAGTGTTTTTTAAAAATCCAACTTTTTCCCACTAGATAGCTTTAGGCAAATAATACCTTTTCTGCTGACAGAAATGTCAGGGGAAATGGAACCCTCTCCCCCCACCACCACCACCCTTAACCAGAAGGAGAAATGCAAATTGAAATGGCATTGCCAACCCTGAATGAGAAGTAACCTAACCAAGAAATAATGAAGTAAGGATTAGACTCAGCGGACATCCTTTGGAACACAATGCTGAAATGGCTAAGCCTTAATTCTCAATCTATGTCAGGGTTTCTCAATCTTGACAATTTGTAAGATGTGTGGACTTCAATTTTTTGGTGCGGCTCTTGAAAAAAAAATAGGATTGCCAACAGGATCGCCAATGTCCGTTGACGGATATGGCACAAGAAGAAGGAGAAGAAGGACTTCAACTCCCAGAATTCCCCAGCCATCCTGGTGCAGCTGGGGAGCTTTGGGAGGTGAAGTCCACACATCTTAAAATGGTCAAGATTAAGAAACACTGTTCTGTACCAACATTAATCCTACTTAATGCTAAACAAATACATACTAAATGATAATCTTCTGGTTCTGCCCTTCAAATAAGGGGAACATAAGAGGATTCATTCATTCCTCTTTATGGAAGAGAAAGCATAGCTCTTGAAGCTGATTTGCAAAAACATGACTTGCAAAGCACTTCAGTTATTATTGCCTGGACTGCCTCTTGTTCAATTAAAATCTTATTGACTTCTTCTTTTTTTCCCAACTTGGTATTCTTACCAGGTATACATGGAGGAAGGCCAAAAGGAAGCTAGTGGTATTGTCAGTGTTCCAATTGATTCCCCTAAAATAGCTGGACTGTAGAATGGATTCTTCATTTGGCTCACTGATCCCAGGGGCAGTGATACCAATTTTAAAAAAAAGAAAGAAAAAAGCCCACTCTGAGCTTGTTTTAAGTTTCTTGCTCAGTTCTAGGACAATACTGTGCTTCAGTCTCTCTGCATTCAGCTTGCTTCGTTTAGAAGCCTTTTAAAATTGTTACAGTCATCATCATCATCATCATCATCACCATTTTTGGAGGTAATTGAGGGAGCTGGGCTGCGATTTCATTTCTTAATATATATTTTTTTTTAGTTTGGAAGCCCATATTTTAAATACTAGGCTAAAAGGCTTAGAAATCAAGGTCTTTTCAGCATTGCATCCCAAGCCAAATTTGTTGTATTAAGCAAAGCTTTCAATGCATCCCAGCACTGCTATGAAATCAACTTGGATTTGCATTATTTCACAGCCCTTTTCTTGCAAGGCACTCTGGGAAATGTCAATTTCAAAGGGTAATTAAAAAAGAAAAAGAACGCAATGTTAAAAGCAATGCGTACAGCATTGTTGCTAAATCCCACCATTTTGATATAAAGGCTACAAACTCACTCACTTCCCATCAAACTCTGTCAGACAACGTAAGGTCTTCCTTACGTTTTTAAGCCAAATTCCCAGCATCCCTATTCATTGACCATGCTGATTGAGGATGATGAAGTCTGTAGTCCAATGCAGATTGAAGGCATCAGATAAGGAACCCAGCTGTTGCCTTTTCTAGCATAGTCAAAAATGATGTAGTCTTTCAAACTAGGGTTCGTATAGATTCTTGGAAGGCATTTGAGAGGCCAACTTTTCTTCTTGTTTCTAAAATATTCTAGTGTTCAATGCAGTTTGCCCTTCTCCAATCTGTACTGGTGTATTTTGGCCTCGCAAATCCCATTTCCAGCTCTCACGTTGAGGAGGATTGCCAGTACAGATGGCCTCGATTTACAACTGAGCCAAAATTGAGACATTTAAGTGAATTTTGACCCATTTTACAACCATTCTAGCCACAATTGTTAATTGAACCACAGCAACTGCTGCAACTGTCATAAATATGAATCAGTTGACCAGTGTCTAAATTTTGATCATGTGACCATGGGGAAGCTGCAGTGGTTGTAAGTATGAAAAATGGTCCTAAGGCACTTTTTCCAGTGCCGTTGTAACTTCAAACGGTCACTAAATGAATGTTTGTAAATCGAGGACTATCTGTATCTGCAGATCTTACCTCTCATGCTTTTTTAAACTGCCCATCTCTGGAAATGACACAATAATCCAAAATAGCCAACATCCAATTAAACCCACCGGGGTTAGGACTAGTAATAAATGCACGTTCACTTTTGTATCATCCCACCAAGCCAAGCCAAGGAAGAAGATTGATATGAGTTGGGCTCCCATCAGTCTTCCCTCCTGCACAAATAGGATGCCAGTGAAGAATCAGTTGTGAAAGTGATGCTTAACTTACAGAAGAATAAAAGACATCCTCACTGAACTTAATCCCTGTTGATAATATGGACATGTCCATATAATTTTCTTCAGCTACAATACCGCTTTGCCATTGCATTCTTCCAAAAGAGCTCCCCGGCTATTCTACAGTTTTGCATCCCCTTGCAGGGAGGTCCCTTACATTAACTACCCTGTTTCCCTGAAAATAAGACCCACCTGGAAAATAAGCCCTAGCATGATTTTTCAGGATGCTCGTAATATAAGCCCTACCCCAAAAATAAGCCCCAGTTAAGATCGTCAGCAGACAGAGGCATTTAGTACTGTATTTCCCCCAAAATAAGACCTAACCAGAAACTAAGCCATAATGCGTCTTTTGGAGCAAAAATTAATATAAAACCCGGTCTTATTTTGGGGAAAACACGGTAGGTACAATTCTGCTTTGGTTTTTTGTTTTTGTTTTTTTTGAGATCAGCCCAAATCAGCTAAGAGCTGCAATCTGTAGAGAATCCTTGAGGCAATTATTTGACTGTAGAGAAGATTGAATTTAATGTACACAGATAAAAGGGAAGCTTGTCACAACGCACAAAACCAATAAGTTGCCTAGATGCATAAAATATTGACATGAGACCATTTCCGCAGAAGCGCCTTATGTTTCCAAAAAAAAAAAAAAAGATGAGTAAAATGTTCTCCTAGTGATTGCAAAATGATGGAGATGGTCATCCATTGGCAGAAGACACCAATGGATGGAAAGATTATAGTAGTTACTAACTTCCCCAAAATGCCCGAGCCCCAAAGAAGGATGGCTTTTACAATGTTGCTTTCAAGAAAGGATATCATTGATCCGGTCTCCATTCCAGGTTACCAGATAATGGTCTTCTCATAGAACTTTAGGAGTTCTAAACATGAAGTGTTTAGAACATTAGGACTGCCCAACAGTCTCCTGTCAAACTTCTCCAATGTCCCCTTCAATTAAAATAAGGAGTACGTTAAGTCACCAACCATAAACCTTTCTCCTAAATTCTGCCTTTCCCCACGACCTCACCTGAAATCTGGAGATAGGAAGAGACTGCAGAACCTCAAAGAAGAAGACTTAATTGGTGTCTCAATTTAGTTAGGTGGAGAAAGCAGACTTATTTGCCTAAACTTAAGCACCGAAGGAAGTATCGGAGGTTAGAAGCTTAAACCTGAACATAAGAATCAGAATAAATCATCATTAAAGACCCTGAATCATGGATATTTGGGTTTCAAATAGTGCCACCCAGAAGGGAGGGGGGATTTGTCAATCTGCAAGATGGTGCGTGAGATGTAATGCAGAGCTTGAATCACAACACCAACCTAACCATTTAAGACAGGGTTTTCCAAATTTGCTAAAGTTCTTTAAGTCATGTGAATTTCAACTCCCAGAATTCCCCAGCTAGCTATGTTGACTGAGGAATTCTGGGAGTTGAAGTCCATGTGTCTTAAAGTTGCCACTCATGTGTCTTAAAGTCACTCATGTGTTCAGTTAGCTGAGTTTATTCAGAACGATCTAAAGTCAATTTTAAGACCCATCAGGATATACAAGCCCAGGTTCCTCTAAGCATACAGTTTGATTTCCAGTCTTATTTCTATTGTAGGTATTGCTATGTCAATGACCAAAGAGACTTAATTTGGTTTAATTCAATCACTAATGGCGGTGGTTGCTAATGAAGTTTTACTGTGATTTTAAATAAACAAGTTTGAATGCTTAGACATAAGTTATGAGGATCTTTAAGGGACCCTGTTAAATGGAAATTAAAATATAAGCAGTCTTGCCTATTTCCAATCCTGTTCTTTAGAGCAGCATTTTCTCAATTCTGGGAACATTTAAGATGAGTGGACTTCAACTTCCAGAATTCCACAACCAGCATGCTGACTGGGGAATTCTGGGAGTTGAAGTCCGCCGCTCTTAAAGGTCCCAAGGTTGAGAAACGCTGCTTTTGAAGAATTAGGAAAATAGCCATATTGTGGTCATTTTCCCACTGAGTCTCAGCCTTCCCTCTCCCTCCCTCCCCTCCCCCAATTTTCCTTTCCTTCTCCCTCCCGATGATCAACTCAGCTCTGCTGAAGCAAATCAGTTAGGGAATTGGGTTATTTTTGTTTTCGTTTTTTATTTTCACTTTTTTATTTTTTTTGTTTGTTTTTCTTTTCTTTTCTTTTTTTAATTTATGTACTACAGAGAACAGTGTCGTCTTGTGGCCGTTCTCGTAGACTGTGTTGGTTTAACAAGCGTCCAACCCTTTTTGTCTTTGTTGTTCTTTTCTTTTCTTTTCTTTTGTTCTTTCTTTTTTTCTTTTTTTCTTTTTTTTTCTTTTTTTGTCTTTCCTGCTCCCTGCCCCCTGTTCCCACAGGCTGTGCGTTTGTCACGTTTTCGACAAGGGCAATGGCACAGAATGCAATCAAAGCTATGCACCAGTCCCAGACCATGGAGGTACTGTATCATATGCCCTTTCATTGTTTTTTTTGTGCATATGACTGAGAATGTAAAGCTGTGCTCTCTTGGAGAAGATCAGATGTATGACAGTCCTAGGCAAACCTTCCAAGTTCACTAAGCCCCATTTTCCCCCCTTACATCTCTCTCCCCACCTCCCAACTCTTTTGTTTCTGGGACATTTGCTTCTCTTAATGATCTGAGAACAGATCACTCTGTTGTTGTGCCCTCCTTTTAGTGGCATTCAGAATTTTTTTTAAAAAAAAGTTTGTTGACATGTCATTTTGCTGTCTGACATTTAGGGTGCTAATTTACCTGAGAATAATTTTTGATTTAAAAAAAAAACTAATAACAAAGCTGGCCTTTGCGAGGCTGCCAAGCCTAAACTCGAATTGGCCAAGTACAGCCAAAAAGGCATATATATATATATTCTTTCCTATCTGTTTAGAAGTATCCCCTTATTCCAAGGGACTAGTAAACATTCACATTAGGCCCACATGAAACAAATTGCTAGAGACAGCAAACTTTGATTCCATCATTGACTTGACATAATCAAGTTTAAATTATCCCTGCATTTTCAATTTTATTTTATTTTATTTTTTTAAAAAAGGAGCTCCCTCCAGCCCAGTCCATGATTTTTCAGAATTTTGCACACATACACACACACACACAAAATGCCTCATGAGTTGACTGTGTCTTATTCTGGATCTTCTGAATTAATCATTTAAGACAGCATGTTCTATTGTATTCTGTACTGTGTATCTGTGTATTAATTAATTCTTCTTAAGCATTTGGATGTAATGTGCACTTTTTTCTTGCTTTTTTTTTAAAAAAAAAACCCTCTTGAGATGAGGAACGTTCAAATATATATGCAAAAAATATATATTTTGCAAATGCTCTAACCTCCCAAAGCATGCTGGGAACTAAAATCCCAAAATTATTTGGTCTGTGTCGTTGAATGGCTTTGTGTGATGAGCAAAGAAAGAAAACAATGAAAATATTTTTTTTAAAAAAATGCATGGAAATGTTTTACGTATTCTTGAGAAACACTGATATTGGCATTGCAGTGTCCGTTGTTCTCCAGCCTTCATTTGAAATTATTTGGATATTTTATAATCAATTTGTCTTTCTTTTCAGTGCTATCCATTTTTTTTAGATTGTATTAGACGTGATGCTTGCCACAGAAAAGAATGCAATTCACTCGAAAAGACGCATGCTTCTGTGTGCAGAATATTATATACTATATATATATATATATATATATATATATATATATATATATATATATATATATATATATATATATATATAATATTATAATATAATATAATATAATATATTATATATATAAAATCTCCATCCTTTTATGTGGCCTGCTTTTAATATTTTAGCGAGTTTATTCTATTATGTTTTGCCTAAAGACAAAAGGATGGATATAGATAGATAGATAGATAGATAGATAGATAGATAGATAGATAGAGTATACTTCGCATATCTTTGATTGAAAATTTCAGACACTTGAAATCGATGTTTATTTGCCTAAGTTTTAAAAACTTATGATAATTTTGCGAGAAAAAAAAACCCAAAATGATACTAAGGATTCTGACTTGGTTCCTTGAGAACTAATCCATTTGGGGGAAAAAATTCCCACAGATCTTGGCTACACTGGCAAAGTTTGATGGGACTTGAAGCTTCTTGCTCCTAAGGCATGGCACCACCCTAGATTCATATTGACCTTGTGGAAGCATGTTAGATTAGCAGAGATGCCAAATTGTGTCTGGTACAATTACAACAACTGAATTGGCTGTTGTGCCAGAATACAGAATGGTGGCTCATTGACAAAGAGATAAGGTAACAGAAGACAGGATTAGTTGTGAAAGTGTTATTATCACTTGCCGGGGGCGGGGTGGGAATCATTCAACTGTTCACACAGGGCATTTTGTATATTACAAAATTATAATTTTTCTCCTACAGGATGGTAGATCTATGAGGGATATTTCCCACATTATGTTTTGGCCAGTTTCCTTTGAGTTCTCTCCATTCTGGTATGATCAACAAGCAGTTCTCCAATCTCATTTTTACAGCAATAGAGGCAGTCCAATATATAGAGATCCACAGTTTTGGATGTGCTTTTAATACTGGAAAAAAAATTGTTTGGTCCAATCCCCAGTTAATGCGAAAAGGTTGAAGATGGAAGTTTCATAGAAGGAGGAGAGAGGGCTATATGCGCCATCTTGTTGAGTTTCTTTCAGAATTGGCAACTTTAAGATGTAACAGTAACAGTAACAGAGTTGGAAGGGACCTTGGAGGTCATCTAGTCCAACCCCCTGCTCACACAGGAGACCTGTACTAGGGATTCGAACCACCAGCTAGTCACCTAGTAACCTAGTCAGGCATGTCTGAACTTTAACTACCAGAATTCCCCAGCCAGTGGTGTTCCTAGAATCCTCTTAAGCATGCCGGCTGAGGAATTATGGGAGTTGGTGTACACACACCTTAAAGTTGCCAACTTTGGAAAATATTGCTCTAATTCAGCGCCCTTGGATAAGGCAATTGCAGATCAAAAGCACCCTCTTTTAACCATGTGGTTCCTTTTTAAAATTACTTTTTGTCATCAGCATATTTTCCTAATGTTCGGTTGAAAGCAAGCCGCCTGTAATTTAAAGCTATTAGTTCCATTCCTGCTCTCTAGGATAACCAGGAAAGTGTCTTTATCCTTTTCTAGGTAACAGCACCTCATGAGGCTGATGGATGCTGTATATACGTAGCATGAATGAAACATATTTCATTATTCCATGCTGGTTAATATTTGAAGGAAGACGGCGCATTCAACCAGAAAAAAATGTGAATAAGGGAAGGAGGGGCATCCTGAATGGGTGCTCTGCTCAAATCTGAAGCATCCTGTACTGATAATCAGTCCACTGATGATGTTACCTAGTTGGGTAATGAAATGCCTGCAGGGAAACCACGAAGCTCAGTGAGCACCAAGGACCCCATAATTCAATTTTGAGCTACAAATATTCTATAGAAGGAATAGAGTAGAGTAGAGTAGAGTAGAGTAGAGTAGTAGAATAGAATAGAATAGAATAGAATAGAATAGAATAGAATAGAATAGAATAGAATAGAATAGAATAGAATAGAATAGAAACCTCACTCTCTTCTTGTATTGATGATGTTACCTAGTTGGGTAATGAAATGCTTGCAGGGAAACCACCAAGCTCGGAGAGCACCAAGGACCCCATAATTCAATTTTGAGCTACAAATATTCTATAGAAGGAATAGAGTAGAGTAGAGTAGAGTAGAGTAGAGTAGAGTAGAGTAGAGTAGTAGAATAGAATAGAATAGAATAGAATAGAATAGAATAGAATAGAATAGAATAGAATAGAATAGAATAGAATAGAATAGAATAGAATAGAATAGAATAGAATAGAAACCTCACTCTCTTCTTGTATTGATGATGTTACCTAGTTGGGTAATGAAATGCTTGCAGGGAAACCACCAAGCTCGGAGAGCACCAAGGACCCCATAATTCAATTTTGAGCTACAAATATTCTATAGAAGGAATAGAGTAGAGTAGAGTAGAGTAGAGTAGAGTAGAGTAGAGTAGAGTAGAGTAGTAGAATAGAATAGAATAGAATAGAATAGAATAGAATAGAATAGAATAGAATAGAATAGAATAGAAACCTCACTCTCTTCTTGTATTGATGATGTTACCTAGTTGGGTAATGAAATGCTTGCAGGGAAACCACCAAGCTCGGAGAGCACCAAGGACCCCCTTTTTTCAACCCTGAGCTACAAATATTCTCCTTTATTGATTTGCTCTAATCTGAAAAGCTGCTTCCATTGTATCTTTCATCACACCACATCCTGTCAGTCATAGTTTATGCAAAACCATCTACTACGCAGCATATATTTGCCCAGGGAAGAAAGTCCTTGTGTCCGGTACTGGAGGACTTTATCCTGTACAGGTAGTCCTCGACATACAACCACAATGGAGCCCAGTATTTCTGTTGCTAAGCGAGACAGTTGCTGTGAGTTTTGCCCCCTATTTTGTAACCTTCCTTGCCACGGTTGTTAAAATAAATTGCTGCCATTGGTCAGTTAGTAACACCTTTGTTAGGTGAAATTGGCTTCCCCATGGACTTTGCTGGTCCGAAGATCGCAAAAGGAGATCACATGACCCCTGGACACGGCAACTGTTTTAAATATAAGACAGTTGCCAAGTGTTTGAATGTTGATCACATAACCATGGGGATGTGAAAAACGGTCATAAATCCCTTTTTTTCAGTGTAACTTGGTCATTAAATGAACTTGTTTTAAGACGAGGACTGCCTGTGTTTTATTTTGTCAGTTTCAAATCAAGCTTGGCATTCTTACTTCTCCATGCCAATTCTAGAGTAGCTTTTGACAATGCCCAGGCAGGGGGCAAAGTTTCCATTGAAAGGCAAAAATATCCCAGTTTTCGTAGAAAGATGGTGTTCAGATTAATCCCAATTGGCTTTAGCGTGGCTCTTGTGAAAATCAAGAATCATGAAAAGAAAAGAACAATTGCCTTTCCACAGCTAATAGGAACAGCTCTAGAGGACAAACCTGGTATAAATGGGCCAAAACATAATGTGTGAATATGGATTGCTTCTTGTGCAGTATGCTTTAAATATATATGTTTTTGGTGAAATGCCTGTATCACAAGATTTTTTAAAATATCTATTTAAAAAGTCAAGATGTTATAAAGTAAAAGGAAGGAAGGAAGGAAGGAAGGAAGGAAGGAAGGAAGGAAGGAAGGAAGGATAGATAGCAAGTGTCAATTAAAAAAAGGAATAATGCAGTTTATTTAGCTTGGCTTCTACCTCTCTGCTGTTCTTCAGATGTGATGGGTTTACGGATCCCATGCTTCCCTGACTAGAAAATTCAAAAGTCGCCATCTCAATATACCCGGAAGCTTCCAAACTGGAGAAAGCAGCTTCCAATCTAAATATTCTGCTGCTTTTCTTTATTGTCCTTGACCATTAATAATCTCGACAACCCTGCAGTAAACAGTTGACTGTCAACAAAGAATATTCAATCTGGATAGTCAACCAGAAACTATATTGCTCCTAGGGCTGTTCGGCTGGAATTTTTTTTTAATGCAAAGAACATTATTTTCAAAAGGTAGAATGCGCATCAAACAATTGGTTTCAGATGAAAGTTACCTAGGACTCAGCGTCCTGTTTTCAGGACTGTCATCTCGCCTTCGCTTGCTGCTAAAACAAAACATGTTTTCAATAAGAGAACAATATCCAAAAATAACCCCATACTGAAAAAACAGATGTCTTCCAAAATAAATAACTATTTTCATGGCTGTTTACCTACCCCCTACCCTCCTATTTTTGTAATCACGTGCTTTATAAACCTGTGATTACCACCACATTTTAATCTCATATAGGTATATATGTGAGTGTATATATTCATGCACTTCAGAGGTGGGTTTCAGCAGGTTCTAACCAGTTCTGGAGAACCGGTAGTAGAAATTTTGAGTAGTTCGGAGAACTGGTAGTAAAAGTTCTGACTGGCCCCGCCCCCATCTATTCTCTGCCTCCCAAGTCCCAGCTGATCAGGAGGAAATGGGAATTTTCAGTAACCTTTTCCTGGAATGGGGTGGGAATGGACATTTTACAGTAACCTTCCCCTGCCATGCCCACCAAGCCATGTCCACCAAGCCACACCTACAGAACCAGTAGTAAAAAAAATTGAAACCCACCACTGATACACTTAGAGAAATCTAATCCCGCCCCCTTTTTTTTCTTTTTTAACGATGGAACAAATAAGTTACAGCCATAACCTCCCTATTTTTTTTTTTTTGATTCAGAGCCATTTTGATTTGTATGTTTTCAATCTGCATGAGGTTAGTTCTATTAAAATTCGCTACCCAGATGAAATATGACGCGGGGGGGGAGTGTTAGGCAAATTATAGATTCATCAAATGCTTCTGTAATGTTTTATACAATTTACAGCCAGTTAAGCATTCATAAATAGAATATCAGATGCCACATGGAAACGGAGAGCTTGCAAGTATTGTCTGGGAAAAGCATCTCGTGTTCTTGTCCTTGAAATTTATTTCTGCTTCCTTCAGAAAAGATTTGAAGAGCTACACTTAATATCTGTTGGAAGCGGCCTTGTTTCTCCTAAGAGATCTTCCATGAACTAGATTTTTTTTTTTATCAATGTTTCCTTTTCTGTCTTTTAACCTGGGGAAGCTGGGATCTGCTGCAGGTTTCATAGAGCATGTTTTGCATTAATATTTTAAGAATCCCAGGGGAAGCAAAGTTTATGAACCCACATAACCCCTCTACTTCTGTGCATTTACCTAATTTTGACTTCCCATCTCTCTACAAATATTTTTATTTTTCCCCCCAAATAATTTAAGCAAGCAAAACAATGAATTCTTCTGCTTCTCAAAAGCCATGAACATCTAATTTCAATCAGAGGAGTTTTCTACCCAAAACTCCATATCCTGTGGCTGCTAAGTACCGTAGTCCTCTTTCAGCAACCAGCGTTGGGACGGGCCACTTAGTCATTAAGTGAAGTCATCATTAAGTGAACCTCCCCTGGACTTAACTTCATACTTTCCCTTGCTTTATAAACCTGTGAAGGTGGTAAAGGAAAGGAACGGTTTGCAAAGTTACTCTTTCTTCTTTGTTGGACCTGCAAATGGTCACTAAATGAGGCAGATGCTAAATGAGGACTGCCTGTATCAATACAGAAAGCACATATCCCAAAGTAGATCCCGTTTTAAGAGTTTGGCTTGCAAGCTGGATATAAATGGCACCACACCCGCAGGACAGACAGCGATACTATATGAAAGCACAATTATTTCTTGGGAATTCCCGATCTCTTTTCGAGTGGTGTTCTTCAGGAAAAATAAAACATGCACTGGTTATTTTATTAATTTGTTCTCTTTTTTTTTTTTAACTAAGAAGAGGAACAGAATTCTTTTAAACCAGGGGCGTCAAACTCCATTTCATTGAGGGCCGCATCAGGGTTGTGCATCGTGGCCAGCTCAACATCATTTGTGTCGGGGGCATCTGTGGTGGCCAAGTGCTAAGGCAGGGCTTCCCTCAGACCCTCCCTCACTCTCATTATTATAATCTCCCTTCCTTCCTTCCTTCCTTCCTTCCTTCCTTCCTTCCTTCCTTCCTTCCTTCCTTCCTTCTCTTTTCTTCACTTCTCTTTTCTTCTCTTTCCTTCCCTCTTCATTCTCCTTTCTTCTTCCTTCCCCTCTTTCCTTCTTTTTCCTTCCTTGCTCTCTTCCCATCTTTCCTTCTTTGTCTTTCCTCTTTCCCTTTCTCCTTTCCTGTCCCTTCTTGCACGCTCTTGTTTTGTTTTTAGTTTGTTTTCCAGGGTGGCCCCATGGGCCAAATCTAAGCACCTCACTGGCCGGATAAGGCCTGCGGGCCCTGAGTTTGACACCCCTGTTTTAAACCATTCTGTGGCACATTCCTAAGCAAAGGTCCTTGACATACATACATACATACATACATACATACATACATATGCATATCCAGGTAAAATTTCACAGAACTGTAAAATTTTGATTTATTTTAAAATAATGGAGTGATCAGTTAAAGTTTAAAACTTTGCAAAGAAGAAAGAAAAACTCATAACAGTGCCCAACATTCACTGAGCAACAGTTTATAGGTTACAAAATTAAGCAAAAGTTGTTAGGTTGGGTTCATCCTTTCCCATTTCTCCCTTTACAGTTTCTTGCCTGCTTCTACTGTGTTTCCCTGAAAATAAGACTTTGTTTTATATTTTTTTGAACCCTGAAATAAGCGCTTGGCCTTATTGCCATGCGCTCAAAAACCCCATTGGGCTTATTATCAAGGGATGTCTTATTTTGTGGGGGAAACAGGGTAACACCTAACTCTCTAGATTAGAGCTTTCTATTAAATCTGGCCTGGAAGTAACTCTGCTTAGTTAGATCATAATCAGGTTAGAAAGAAGACAAGTTGATAAACCAAGTTTTGACTTTTAATTTCTTTTTCGAACTGTAACAAATCAGGACATTCCTGCTTCACAAGTCTAATTAGAATAAAAAAATCTGATTAGCATAAAGATTTAATTAATATTCAGACTTGGAAAATGTGGAGAAATATGGGGAAAAAAGGAGAAATCTTCCTTCTTTCCTTTTTCTCTTCCATCCTTTCTTCCTTCCTCATTACTCAAAGCCAAAACAACTAAGACCAAAACAAAAAAAAAGTATTAACCATTAAGAGAGACCAATGCCAAATTAACGGATGCATTTGTAAGCTAAAATGTCACCCAAACAGATTTCTGAAATTGGCATACAGTTTGAGCCTCTTTACATACCATCCTATCCAATGTTTTGATCTGCTTTGGAGGTTCCCTCAATCTCTGGAGCAGATTTTTGGGATGTGCAGGAAGGGATGGTATGGAATATATTGGGGTGGAGAGAAGGGGGTGAATTTCCCAAGCAATGAGTGTTAAGACATCATGCTAACCAGGGATGTTTGCAGCAGATGAAGCTTAGGGGTCAAATATGTCAAGGTGGCAGCCACAAACACAACTACCATTTTGACTTTTGGGATCCCCTCTGCAATGCTCCATGAGATTCTGAAATTTTTTGACTATCCACATGTTATGGGGTCCTATAATCAGTTGCAAAATTATAGACCGTCTAAAGAAAAAAAGAACTGTGAAAAAGACTCATGCAGATGTATCAGAATCATTGTAACATCTCCTCTGAGTCGAACTTGATGCTTAGTAATTTATCCCATTTAGCGCTAACCAATCTGACCTCACATACCAGCCAACGATGGCTAAAGCATCACATAGCCCCTGATACTTAAAAATGATTGTGAATGGAAGTTTTCTTTCCAATTCAAATAAAAGATACAGAGACAAAATTAAATTTAATGGTAAAGGTAAAGGTTTCCCTGTCCGGTCGTGTCTGACTCTAAGGCACGGTGCTTATCCCCGTTTTTCGGCCGAGGGAGCCAGTGTTGTCCAAAAACATTTTCTGTGGTCATGTGGCTAGCATGGCTATATGCCAAAGGCGCACAGAACACTGTTATTTTCCCACCAAAGTGGTATCTATTAATCTCGCATTTACATGCTTTCAAACTGCTAGGTGGACAGGAGCTCACCCGTTGCGCGGCGCTCAGGTCTCGAACCCAGACTGTCAGCTTTCCAGCTGACGAGCTCAGTATCTTTAACCTCTGAGCCATCACGCCCCCTTCTAAATTAAACAAGGGGCCCAAAATTTAAACCAGTGTCTTCAATCGCATAGTAAATACTCCCACCAATCAAGTTCAGCTCCTGATGTCTACCTCAGCGCATTCGTGAAGTTTTCCTGACAACAGCACAGAAGTGATCTCCCAAGATATTTTTGTATTTCTGACTTCTCAGGCAAAATCAACGCTGCTAGTCAATCCCCCGTGGCCTTTTCTCTTTTAAGTACTAACCAGGTCTGAGATCAGCCAAGGTCGGCTAGGTGCTGCCACCTAGCTGGAAATGTGTGATAGACCTTTTTCCCCACCAATCTGTCCAACCACAGGGCTGTTCTTCACCAATTGTCGTGAAGTTTGCTGATACCCAAAAGGACAAAGAGCAAAGACGTTTACAACAGCAATTGGCACAACAAATGCAACAGCTCAATACTGCCACATGGGGAAACCTTACAGGCCTTGGAGGATTTACCCCACAGTACCTGGCTGTAAGTAATCATCACATTTGTTTACAATATTTTCAAAGCAAGGTTGCCATGCTGGGTTAAGTGGGCATGGTTTAAATAAAGCAGGGAGCAGCTCTATTGCGAAAGGGTTGAGGAAACGAATTCATTGCATCAAATTGTCCTGCAAGGAATGTGAAAGAATATCTGAGATTAAGATAGAGATTGCAATGAGATTTCCTCCAATTGATGCTGTCACATTTTAATAGATGAAGTTTCTGGGTGAACGATTGTATTCTGAGGATATCCCTGCAAGCATGCAGATAGAGATGTTTGCATATTTAACTGCAGTTCTGAGCATTTTACACCACTCGAAATATTTTAGTGATGTGAAACCTACATTTTTGTCTTTTTCTTAGCAATGGATTCTGTAAATTTATCTCTTTTAATAGCTTAAGACGCTTTAAGAACATGTCATCACTGAAAATTGAATCTCTGCCTTTCAGATAAAGGTTGTCTACGCCAACCAGTTCAATTTCAAATTTTAGACGCTGCATTCACACAACATGCTCAGCTTGGTTAATGGCTCACTTACTTGTTACATGGAATAGGCTGTTGTGTGAAAGCAGTGGGTTTATTCAACATCTAATGTAAAATTAGAAAATGGGTTAATTCAGTAACAAGGTCAAGCGTATAGTATGAGGAATACAGTTCTTTACTATGGAGATTCTCAGTCAGCCAAGTCATGATTGTCCCAAAAGATGCTTTTTCAAAAGACAGCTGGACAAAGGAAGTCCACTTGCCTTTTGAAAAAGCACCTTTGGGAAGAACACGGTTGAAATTCAAATACAGGTAGTCCTCGACTTACGACCACAATTGAGCCCAAAGTTTCTGTTGCTAAGTGAAGGAGTTGTGAAGTGAGTTTTGCCCCATGTTATGACCTTTCTTGCCACCGTGGTTAAGTGAAACCCTGCAGTTGTTCAGTTAAGTAACAGGGTTAGTAACAGTACCTTGCCTATACAGGTAGTCCTCATCTTACGACCACAAAGGAGCCCAACATTTCCGTTGTTAAGTGAGACATTTGATAAGTGAGTTATGCCCCATTTTTACGATCTTTCTTGTTAAAGTGATTCACTGCAGGTGTTAAATTAGTAACACGGTTGTTAAGTGAATCTAGCTTCCCCACTGACTTTGCTTGTCAGAAAATCACATGACCCACCCACCCCCAAGGACACTGCAACCATCATAAGTATGAGTCAATTGCCAGGCATCTCAATTTCGATCATGTGGCCATTGGAGTGCTGCTACCGTCGTAAGTGTAAAAAACGGCCATAAATCACTTTTTTCAGTGCCATTGTAACTTCGAAGAGTCACCAAATGAACTGTTGCAATTTGAGGACTACCTGTATTTGGAGCTGCAGTCTGTAACTCTCATTACCCAGAAACAAGGCCCATTGATTTTAATGGGATTTGTTTCTAAGTAGACATGTTCAATTTGTACTAAAGGGATCAATAAAGAAACCATCAATTCTCTCTAATTTTTGTAATCCTGACCCGGAAGCATTTGGTGGAAGCTCTGTTCGCTTCACACATTCTCACATATCATCCTACTTTTCTTTTTCAAATGTGTCCTCTCCCCTAAATGGCTGCTTCGCAATGGCTGGGTTCACACAACATGCTTCCTCTTTTTTGGCTCGACATCATCTGAAACTGCCCTGATGCCAAAGGAACATCACACAAATGCCACCATCACACACTATCTGTTTGGTCTCCCCCTTTCCCACCACCCCATTTTCTGGATGTGCATAATATACTTGTCAAAGCTCTGACTAACGAACCCAAGCAAATCAGAACTCTGAGACTTGGCTCTTTCTCAAAGGTCTTCTTTAATGAGTACATCTCCACCCCAGGCCACCCCAACGATGCCCTTGAAGTGATGTCCCAGTGCCTGGAGGCTGTGCGGATCTGGATGGGGAGGAACAGGCTCAAGCTCAACCCTTCCAAGACTGAGTGGCTGTGGCTCCCGGCATCCCGATATAGTCAGTTGACTCCATCGCTGACTATTGGGGGCGAGTCTCTGGCCCCCTCGGAGAGGGCGCGCAATCTGGGAGTCCTCCTGGATAGGCAGCTGTCCTTGGAGGAACATCTGACGGCTGTTACCAGGGGGACCTTTTATCAGGTTCGCCTGATTCGCCAGTTGCGGCCCTTTCTTGATCGGGATTCCTTGTGCACAGTCACTCATGCCCTCGTCACCTCTCGCCTTGACTACTGCAACACTCTCTACATGGGGCTCCCCTTGAAGAGCACCCGGAGGCTCCAGCTGGTCCAGAATGCAGCAGCGCGGGTAGTGATGGGAGCAACATGGCGCTCCCATGTAACACCGCTCCTGCGCGAGCTGCACTGGCTCCCGGTGGTCTTCCGGGTGCGCTTCAAGGTGTTGGTTATCACCTTTAAAGCGCTCCATGGCATAGGGCCTAGCTATCTCCGAGACCGCCTGCTGCTACCAATGACCTCCCATCGACCCGTGCGCTCCCACAGAGAGGGCCTCCTCAGGGTGCCATCAGCCAAACAATGTAGGCTGGTGGCCCCCAGGGGGAGGGCCTTCTCTGTGGGGGCTCCCACTCTCTGGAATCAGTTGCCCCCGGAGATAAGGAGAATCCATGACCTCAATGCCTTCCGTCGTTCCCTGAAAACCCATCTTTTCCAGCAAGCCGGGTTGGCTTAGAAGAAATTTTTAAATTTTAAATTTTTTAATTAGTTTGTTATTCTTAACTTTCGGCCCAAATCTATATATATTTTTAAATGTTTTAATATTTGTATTCTATGTTTTTTATCTTGGCTGTACACCGCCCTGAGTCCTCAGGGAGAAGGGCGGTATATAAATTGGAAATTAAATTAAATTAAAATATCGGCACAGCTTCAATGGAAAGCCAAGTCTAAATTTTTCCCGCGGTTTCAGTATAATTAAACTAGGAAATAACCCCATCCCCAAATATCACAGGTCACGTTGGCCAATTGGGTTAATTGGCGGGCTCTTCGGGCACTCCTTCCTCAATCTTATTGGTTGCCATAGAGATGACCTTGGTTCTCAGGAGAAAGCTCTTTGTTGTGTCCAGTAATGCATTCCAACCTCCTTCCCACCTCCTTCCCCCTCTATGTGCCAACTGAGGAACAGAAAATTGGCTGCAGCCAGGTTCAGTTCGAAGTTGACAACACTTCTATGTCAAGCAACCAAACTTTGGGTTGTCAGCAAAAATGCAAGATAGGAATGCAAGGAATAAATAAATAGTGGTTTGCATTTACACAACACGTAACAATTAGCACTAAGCAAGTGCGAATCATCATATAAATGCAACCTCTAGGGTTATTACTGACTTGGTTAAGAATGTTGGCTAGACAGGCAACATTTTTTATGAAATAAATTAGAATAGTTTAGTTTAGTTTAGCTTAGCTTAGCTTAGCTTAGCTTAGTTTAGCTTAGCTTAGTTTATTTTAGCTTAGTTTAGCTTAGCTTAGCTTAGCTTAGCTTAACTTTGTTTTGTTTTGTTTTGTTTTGTTTTGTTTTGTTTTGTTTTGTTTCCAAAATGTATTCACGCAACACTTTATTCTCAGTGCTTTAACTAATACAACACAATCCTTGTGTTCACATACTGTATGCTGAGAAAAATAAGTTATATTCTGGCTTCGTATGATAACCTAATTCACCCAATATGGCAGGATTTTTAGCACATGCTAAGCCACTAACTGTCTAACCTCATTATAGCTTAATCTAGGCTGTTATGTCAGAACCTTTTTTGCATTAGATAAAGCAAGTATATAATTTCTATTTTAGTGTTTTTGGATTTGGTAATGTAAAAAAAATGAATAAGAAATCAATTTGCAAGCTTTTTGTCATATGGAGATATTCAGTGGCTGGTATATTTTTAGGAGAGGGTTATTTGGATTATATTTTAGCTGTGTCCACATTTAACCAGGTCAACTGAAGACTGACTGGCTGCATTCACACAACAAGCTAAGCTTCATTTCTTTACTTACTTTGTGTGTATATGTGTACACAACTTAATATATTGTAAAATTATTTGGTTAGTTTAGGACTGATTGTTGCACAAGTCCATAAAATGGGCAATTTAAGAATCAGTTAAATGCATTAGGTGAAGGCAACCATTGCTTTAGCATGTATGTAGAAAAAAAACAGTTTTTGGCAGATAAATAAATCTCTTCCACAATTGGTTCACCATGATAGTGTACAAAGATGTTTGCTTTTCAAATGCAATGTAAGAAGCAAGTATTAAACAACATAATTAGAGCTGTTTTGCCAGAATGATATTATCCTAAGCAGCATTTGCCAGTTTACATTTGGCAGCCTGGTGGCGAGGCCATTGTTAAAAAATCTTTTCCCATTTACATGTGCAAACCACATCTTGCAAAATGCAATGGTTGGATTCACTAAATACAACACACTTAATCAGGTCAACTGAAGACTGACTGGCTGCCTTCTGAAACCCAGATTAACAAATCGCAATTCCTGCCTTCACATAACATGTGACCGCCGAACAAATAAGACACCATACAGCTTTACATGATTCACCTGATGTGCAAAGATACAAACGTACCACTTCCCTGCGAAAAAAGAAATATTCAAGATTTGATCCAGGAGAGAGAACCTCCATAGCTAAACCAATTTACACCAACTATGTATTCACAAAACGTGCTGGAAGTACAATTGCAAGAATTCCCTACTGGGAATTATGGAAACTGTCATCTAAATTCAGTGGGAAGGTTGGGAAGGAGGCCTTGAGACCTAAAGAACTTCTCTTATTCCTGTCTGTTAAGTTTTCCTTACGTCCTCACTAGGTACTGATACAGAAAAGAAGTCAGTGTTTCCTGATGGTTTAAATATATTTTCCATCATATTGACTTCAAAGTCATACATTAAGAGTTGTTAACCTAATCTTGCGAAGCTTCTTCTCCAGTAACATTGTTCTGCAAACTAGGGCATACAAAACCTTTGCTAGACCAATTCTCAAATACAGCTCACCTGCCTGGAATCCGCACTGTATATTGGACATTAATACAATTGAGCGAGTTCAGAGATATTTCACGAGAAGAGTCCTCCACTCCTCTGCTCACAACAGAATATCTTATGCCACCAGGCTTGAAATTTTGGACCTGAACAACCTAGAACTATGCCACCTAAAGTTTGACCTAAGCGTAGTACACAAAATTATCTGCTACAACATCCTGTCAATGACTACTTCAGCCTCAAATCACAACAATACATGATCACATAATAGATACAAACTCAAGGTAAACCATTCTAAACTCGATTGCAGAAAATATGACTTCAGCAACAGAGTGGTCAATGCCTGGAATGCACTACCTGACTCTGTGGTTTCTTCCCCAAACCCCCATAACTTTAACCTTAGACTGTCTACTGTTGACCCCACCCCAGTCCTAAGAGGTCTGTAAGGGATGTGCATAAGTGCACTAACGTGTCTACTGTCCCCATTTATTCATACCCATTCCCTGTGTTCATATCCATGTTTATACTTATATCTGTTATCTCGTACATGTTTGACAAAATAAATAAATAAACAAACACGTTTGGTAAAAAGAAAAGCAACAGTGCAGGGGGGAATCTCACGGGGACAAATAATAAGCATTCCCAAATTCTTTCTTCAGGTTATTCCCCCATCCCTGTGTACCTGAGTATTTCACGATCTGTGTTTGAAGACTTGATTGTCTTCTGCACCCCTCCAGATCTCAAGTTCTTCAGATCCCAAGTCATTCTACACCCATTGCATCGTGACTGACATTGGTTGTTCATAAATATACAGAATTAATGAATATGAAAATGTTCTGTGGCAGTCTTCTACACAGAAGGGGAAAAAATAATTATCTAAATTTCTCAATGATCTGAATTATGTTGTTTGTCACTTCCCCCACCTCTGTCGCCTTTCCCTGCTGTGCATTTAGATAAAGGGGGCCAAGCTCCACAATTATATTTTCTGAATGCAGCATCAGTACACAGGAGTGGCATCGTGGGCTTTCATTCAATACAGCTATTTTAAATTTTGTAATTGGATGTCAATTTGAAAAGATTTCTTTTCCCTTGGTGAGATGGTTCAGGTTTCCAGTTAACCAATGCATTTTTACAGCACCTTCTTTCCTCCCCTTTCCACTCATCTATTAAGCTGCATAAGCAACTGCCTGTTTGATCAAATTGCGGTAGTTAGCTATATCGCGACCAGGTTTTCCATGCAACTTAGAATGACAGTTTGGTTTGAAGGATCAAGACAACAACATTAGAAAGGACCTTCAGTATTCATTGGGACATCAGTCAGAATAAGACATTTTACAAAGCTTAGGATAAGCTTTGATCTCCACTGTGGGACATGCAAGTTTCTTTAGGCAAAAGAAACTGGAAGCAGAAGTTAGGGGAACAGAAAAGAAACTCTAAATTTATTTTACATGAACATCCACAATGGGCATCTCCTGGCTTTGGTCCTTGAAATTCTATACCTTTCTGCTTTTTTCAGGATCTCCTCCATTCCCCCCAACCATGGTTTCCTGTCTTTGCCTTTCTTTAGACCCGCAAACTCTTCCTCCGTGTATTTCTTTTGCAATTTTATTCTCAGTCATCCTCTCTCTATCACTGAATAATCTCATCATTTTTTTCTCTCTTCCCGGACATCTTTGATCCCATCTCTTCCTGTTTTACTGCATGTGCTTCTAAACTAACCCATTCCCACAGAATTCATCTTACTTTGTGGTTCATTTGACATGCCTAATTCTCACGTCCATGTAAAATATCAGGAGTGTCCAACCTTGGCAACTTTAAGACTTGTGGACTTCAACTCCCAGAATGCTGAGTGAGGAAGTCTGGGAATTGAAGTGGTAGACTCATAGTCTTCAACTATCCCATGCTGGCTGGAGAATTCTGGGATTTGAAGTCCACAAGTCTTAAAGTTGCCAAGCTTGCAACAAGCTTCCATTCTTCACACAAATCACACAACTACCTATTATAATTTTACTAGCATTTGCAAGTCTTAAGTTTCCTTCCTTCCCTCCCTCCTTTCTCCCTCCC
Source organism: Arizona elegans (assembly GCA_022577455.1). Lineage (NCBI taxonomy): Eukaryota > Metazoa > Chordata > Lepidosauria > Squamata > Colubridae > Arizona > Arizona elegans. The sequence goes on along the minus strand of JAKOOJ010000007.1, from coordinate 83,627,277 downwards.
TCCCTTCCTTCCTTCCTTCCTTCTCCCCAACTTTATCAATCATTCTGCCAACACATACAGATTCATATCCTCTGTGCATCATACAGTTAAATATTCACTACAATCATTTGGGTTTTTAACCTCCATTACATCATTTGTATGTAAGGATACACACTCATTCTCATGCCCACCCAAAATACTTCTAATGTCATCATAAGCTTTCCATATATACATTTGTTATACTAATAACTAAGTCCCTAAGTCTTATTACATGCAGGTCTTATTACAAATCCAGGTCTTATTACATGCTTGATGTTGAATCATTCAAAATGATTAGTTCTGATAGTCAGCAATTAATTCCATAACATGAAGATTCAATGAATGTTCACCATTCAACAACTCAAGTTTATATGTGTTCTTTAAATCTACTATAAGAAAGCTCAATGATCTGCAGAAATCCAAAAATCTGGACAGTACATCTGTTGTCTAGCATAAAGGCATTTCCCAAGTTTTGTTCATCTGTATTCACCAAATGCATTTCCATGTTTAGCAAACTGATACCTTATATTTTTTAAATTCACTGATACTATCTTTTCCTTTGACTAAGACAACAATAATGGCATTGTCCAGTTTATCAGAGATAGATGCTCTCTTTGCATACAAGTTACACAAATAGATAGGCGCACCATAACAAATCAAGCCCAGTTATACCCTCTATTAGTCATACATTTTTCAATATTTTCCCAGTATTTACAACTTCCTTGTCATCATTTTTTCTCTTCGGCACAGAGATTTATAGCATTAATTTCAGTTCTGTTCTGTGACTCTTTTCTTCTCTATATACATTATGCCATGTCTTTCTCTCCGTTTTCCTTTTATTTGCTTTTTTCTTATCCACAACCTCCCTCGCTTCATCATCAAACCCACCATCCTTTTTCATACTTCTCATTAGTGTAACTCCACAGACTTCTTCGGTCCTTTGTAACATAATTCATTTCATTCTGTTCCGAGCAGATTCCACATTCTCCTCCTCTTTCCTTTCCTTTAATTCTGTTGGGGGATTAATCTGTCTTTTTTCCCCATCCCATTCATACCACCTGGCAGATTCTGTCCTCCATCTCATTCATTCAGAAAAGTGGACAGCTTTTCCCAAAATGTTCATCCTAACCCTACTTCCTCCCTAATCCCCATTCATTGAGAACTGACACTTTTTCATATACATTTAAGCCTTTCATTCATAATGAAATCTTACACTAGGAGGCTACCTCTGTTATTACAAATTCTATCTCACTTGGAATCATCACTGATCCAATGAAAAATGGTTCCGTCTTTCTGTAGCTTTATTCACACATTACAATATGCTCAAACGTGGTTTGATTCGTTTTAACATGTTATGCGAAACCAGCCATTGTGATTTCTAAGTGATAGTTGGTGACCTAGCCTATGTTGTGATCCCAACCAAATGTGGGTTATCCAGGAAACCATGATTAAACAAACCAAGACTTAGCCAATGTGGGAACTCAGTTATGTGTATGATCAGGAACGGGTTCCAAGGTTGTCCCCTGATACAGCATCTCAGCAATGTTGATTGGCAACTGAATATATCAACTGCCTCCATTAAAAATCAATCGGTTGTGCCTAGGTAATATTCTATACAGTTGGATTATCAAAATGGTGCACTGACACGCAGATCACTTTTGATTTCCTGTGTGAACACAACTCTGTGAAAAAGAACAGCCCATTGTGGGGTTATGCGTTTTTCAGGACCAGTCCTACAAACCATGTTAAGGAAACTAGCTTCTCTTTTTACGTGGGGGAGGTGGAAAATACTCTTGTGATTAACCAGGATGAGTTATGCTAACTGCTAGACTGCAGAGGGCAATGATTAGTCACACTATGTTGGGCTGAAATAGATTTAGCACCTGGCAGTTAAAAAAAGAGTAAATTGATTAATTGTTTTAAAGCAGCAATGTTATTGAGTTTCCCCAGTGTCTGTGTGTTTCTTAATAGAGATTAGACATTAATATGGATTTACAGCATCGGCTCTGGGGACCTTCATTCCAACACCAGGCAGAAGCAAGAGACTGTATAAATGTAAAGGAAACTATAAGTATCCCAAATTTAATTTGATTCAGATAATTTTGCTTTAATCTTAACTTGTTGCGTTATTAACCCCATTGATGTTGTTACTGTTAATTTGCAGCTTCTGCAGCAAGCAACATCCTCCAGTAACTTGGGTGCCTTCAGTGGCATTCAACAAATGGCCGGTGAGTTAAAGCCTCTTTATTTATCTCTTTCCTTCTTTTTCGTCCTGTGGCTGAATTTTAGCCCTTTTCCGTACAAGAAGATCCTTCATCTAAGTGTACGGTTTAAGGGGTGAGTATATGCAAAACAGAGGTGGGTTTCAGCAGGTTCTGACTAGTTCTGGAGAACCAGTAGCAGAAATTTTGAGTAGTTTGGAGAACCAGTAAATACCACCTCTGATTGGTCCTGCCCCCATCTATTCTCTGCCTCCTGAGTCCCAGTTAATTGGGAGGAAATGGGGATTTTGCAGTAACTTTCCCTTGCCACACCCAACAAGCCATGCCACGCCCAACAAGCCACACCCACAGAACTGGTAGAAAAAAAATTTGAATCCCACCACTGATGCAAAGATCTTGGATGTTGTCGTTGGTTCAGAGTCAGATTCAAAGGCTTTCTTGGATTATGTTCTACAAAGGTTGACTTTGGTTTCCATGTTCCTATTTTAGAATAGAATCATAGATTAAGGTAAAGGTTCCCCTCGCACATATGTGCTAGTTGTTCCCGACTCTAGGGGGCGGTGCTCATCTCTGTTTCAAAGCTGAAGAGCCAGCGCTGTCCGAAGACGTCTCCGTGGTCATGGTGAACCGGTAGTAAAAAAAAAATGCTTCTGGTTCAGGCGAACTGCTATTTCAGACGATCAGCTGTGCCGCGCGATTTATATTCACTAGAAAGCAAGAAATCCTGCTTTCTAGTGAATCTAAATCGTGCGGCACAGCTGTTCCCTTCCCCTCACTGTTCTACTTACCTTTGCAGACTCAGAAAAGACTTCTTAATCCTCCTTTTTCAGTGCTGTGCGCGAAGCACGCATTTGGCATGCACCACACGTGCACATGCATTTGGCGCACACACACGCAAAGCAAACTGGTAGCAAAGCGAACCGGTAGCAGACTTCAGAACATTTCACCCCTGGTCCTTTTGTTTACTTTCATCTCACAATCTTTTTCCGCCTTTTCTTTTTGAGATTTCATCTCAAAATCTGAGAGTTCTGTTGCAATTTTCCAGTGGTAAACATCTCAGAATTTACGGTGTCACCATCTAAGAGGAGGAATACCTTTCTGATTTACAGATCTGACATATCTCGTTACATAGAAGCTGGATCCTAGATGAGTGTCCTAAGAATACTTCAGGCAAGGCCAAAGCCTGGGCTTGAAGGAGGTCAAGAAAGTCAAGATGGCAGCCACAATCCTGTGTTTGACACACATACACATGTCTGAACTGTGTGACATGCTTTTAGCTGCACGGCTGTGGTTATCATATTAAATTTTCTGCCCCTACCCTCACCAAAGACAGTTAGCTGAATGGCCTCTGGGTGAATTTACTAAGCAATTTATCATTATTAATAAAAGCTCATTCTTTTTTCTTTTTTTTTTTAATTTGATTTATATGCCGCCCTTCTCCGCAGACTCAGGGCGGCTTACAGTGCGTTAAGCAACAGCCTTCATACTTTTGTATATTTTATACAAAGTCAACTTATTGCCCCCACAAACCGGGTCCTCAATTTACGTACCTTAGAAAGGATGGAAGGCTGAGTCAACCTTGAGCCTGGCATGATTCGAACTTACTTTAATTGCAGACAACTGGTGTTAAATTACAGTGCCTTTGTCTGCAGAGCTATCCAGGCTCTATTCTTTGCCCTGCCATGCTGATTCCTGTCTTGTACAGGATTTGCAAAAAGAAAGCAACTCTAAGCACGACCGTTACGTCTGTCCTGCGATGCTGTTAGTCGCTCTCCCCTCTTGCTTGATATTCTTTATTTCTCATCCAAGCAGCAACCTCTCCTGCACTGTTCGTGTCATCAAACTGGCATGTGAATTTATTTTTAATTAAGCTCTGACCACGTCAGCAAATTGGTGGCGCTTTTATCCAGTCTTGCCACACGCCAAAGGGCTTCTTCAGCTCTATCCATATGTCATCTTGCCGTCTTCATTCTTTTCTTCCTTTTTTTTATCTTCCCCTTTTTTTAATATTATTATTAATGCTTAATTATTAATATAATTATTAATCCTCTGAATGGATCTCGAAGAGCATCTGTGAAAAAGAGATGAGTGTGTCCCCATAGGCTGTCGGTGTTTTATTCCTAGAATATGCCATTACTGCATTTGGCTCCAGAGACTAATGCAGAATCCACTTTCTGACAATATAAATTGGCCCGCAGGTGACGATATCGCTGAGTTATTTCTTCTGGTGCAGATCTGTTGGCAAGTATTTGCCGCTCTTATTATGTGCCGCTCAAAATCTGGCATGGTTTTTTTTTAATTCTCCTCTCATGAAAAATATATCTTAATGTCATAAACAACATTTTCACAGTGATGGTTTTCTGGAACCAGCTTTGAGTTAAGAAGCCCAGTAGTGTTTCTTGGACTTCACCCTACAAAATAAAAAATGCAAGGACCAGAAAGGTGTGTCTGTGTGTGTGTGTGTGTGTGTGTGTGTGTGTGTGTGTTTGTGTGAGGGCAGAGAGGTTTTTCTGCATAGCACAGTTAGAGATGTATTGTGTCTGTGCAATTATGATCTATTGGTTGAGACAGCCCAAAGTCATGAGTGCTCCCTCAAATTAAATTGGATGCAGACTTAGTCATTGCATCAGTGAAACCAGCTGGGAGTAAAATAAACCTGAGCTATTTTTTTCCCCCATTAATCTAAATGGATCAACTCTACAAATGACGAATCCCAGATTGTTAATAGCACTCAAGACCCGTGCAGTTTCACACATTCTTCAACCAGAAGCCTTGAGAGCTGGTAGGCTGGAAGATATTTAGAAATATCTCTCAGCTTTGTCACCTCTGCCTAACTGTAAACTTTTGTAGTATAAAACACTTAGATGTTGATTTATTTTTTTATTTTTATTTTTTGGCTTCTCTGGTGTTCTTTCTTTCATATACAGATGGTCCTCGATGTACGGCCACAATTGAGCCCACTGTTTCTGTTGCTAAGCGAGATAGTTGTCAAGTGAATTTTTGCCCCATTTTACGACCTTTCTTGCCACAGTTCTTAAGTGAATTGCTGCAGCTGTTAGTAACAAGGTTCTGGCTTCTCCGTTGACTTTGCTTGTCCAAAGGTCACAAAGGACACTGCCAATGGTCATGAATATGAGTCACTTGCCAAGCGTCCGAATTTTGATCATGTGACCATGGGGATACAGCAGTGGTCACAAATGTGAAAAATGTCATAAGTTACTTTTTTCAGTGCCGTTGTAACTTCAGCTGGTCACTAAACGAGCTGTTTTACACACATATATACATGTATATGTATCTATACAAGTATAGAGACACGTATAGGCATACACACATAAAATAGCTCAGGTTAATTAGTTTATTTTAATTGTGAACGGCAAAACTGAAGGGCAGAATTGGAGTTTAAGATTGATAGAAAGGTGATCAAGGAACATCTTGCTACATTTAATGAATTTAAGTCTTTAAGACTAGATGAGTTATGCCCTCTAGGGAGACCCCTGCTCTAGGGTACTGCAGGAAGTTTTTCCTTTTATCCCTATATTTTAGGAGGTGAATTAGCTGCTTTGTGTCTGCATAAACTTTGGAGGGAAAGGGTCTTTCAAAGGAAACTTTCCTTCTACCGATTGAACCTGTAATGGGAATGGTGCCAGGTAGGCTTTGAAGAATCCCCTCAAAAGTTTACAAGGCCTTATGTATCCAACCTTCTCATACCTTCAGCCTTAATTAAAAAGATACTGATACCTAGCAATTTTATGGGGTTCTTGTCAAATTACCAATAAAAATTATTTCAAACCATTTAACGTTCAGTGTAAATCTTAAGAATGGGTTCTTAATGGGATTTTAAAGCTTATCATTTATACATTTTTCCTGGAATTTGTGGGGCTGGAGTGGGTCAGGACTGTCATAAATAAGCAAGCAAACATGTTTTCTTTCTTTTCTTTTCTTTTTCTTTTTTTCTTTTTTTTTTCTTTTTGTAAATGCCTCTGATAAGAGAAAACCTAAATCAAAAAATGGGCTTTTTCAAAAATTAAAGCAATATTGGCAGTTTGGTACCCCTCTCTTGAAAAATAATGAAATGCATTTTTTCATTTCTTTTTGTTTTTCCAAGCTGACATCAACAGTAATGAGAAAATCTTCCTTTAGTTGAGGACTGGTCAGTCCCCTCTTCCTGTGTGTGAAAGTTTACCCTGCAAGCTTCACACCCTGAGTTGTGAGATATGGAAACCTCAGGTCTCCAATTTATTTGTGTTTTAAGAGGACTGCATGTGTCACTGCAAGGGTACTACACCAGTTTCCTGCAAATGTGTTAATAGGCCATATGAGAGAATTCTACAAGCATCCATCTGCCGATTTTTAACAAGCCTGATTGGCAAGTGGATATAACAACTGACATCTGTTCTTCCTTATTGATATGTAGATTTATGGTAATTGCTGTGAACAATAACACACCAAATTACCTAAGGTGAACATTAAATTAAATTTTCATAGCCCCTCTCCTTATAAATACATTTTATAAAAATCTTACATTTTAAGCAGACATATTGTACATCCATTATAAGCATAATTTAATTGTATTTTTAATCTGCCAAGCAATGAAAATCTAAGTTGCAATTCTTGCGGTACAAAATATTACCCTATTTTGATAGCCAAGCAGTTTATATTATTGAAATCAATTAAATTCCATGTTTATTCTCAGCATTTTTTTCTTCCAGCATAAAAACTAAGAAGCATATCTAGAGGCTTATTTCTCCAAAGGGAACTTCTCTTCCTTCTCCCCGACCCTCCCAATGTAAATAATTAACATTTCTTCCAAAAATACCGTGTTTGTAGAATATTCAGTGGTTTCAGCAGAAGATTATCAGATTATTTTTCATTTCATTTTACTGTGGAATGTAGGGGAAACCACAATAGCAAAAGAAAAGGCCTCTTACTTCTGTGTGAAAACAATACATTTTGGATGATAATCAATTCTCAAGAAGCTTGAGAAATGAAGAGCAATCAGATGCAGAACAATAGGATGTGCAACCTTATCTTGGAAATTATAGGTACCACAATCGAGCCCAAAATTTCTCTTCCTAGGTGAGAGACAGTTGTTAAGTGAGTTTTTTATCCCATTTTACCACTTTTCTTCCCACAGTTGTTAAGTGAATTACTGCAGTTGTTAACTTAGTAACGGTTGTTAAGTGAACCCGGCTTCCCTATTAACTTGACTTTTCAGAAAGTCGCAAAAGCGGATCACATGATCCCGGGGACACTGCAGTGGTCATAAATATGAATCCGTTGCCAAGCATCCAAATTTTGATTATGTGACCATGGGAATGCTCCACTAGTCATAAGTATGGAAAATGGCCATGTCACTTTTTTCAGTGCCGTTATAACTTCGAGCGGTCGCTAAACAAACGAACTGTTGTAAATTGAGACCTACCTGTGTATAAGATAATGATTTCCATTCACACCTCTATCCACTCATCCTCCATTTCAGGTGTGTTGTCTCGTGCATCTGATTTGGTTCTTGCTAACCTGTCGTTGAATTCTTCCTTTCCTTCAAGGGAAAGGCAGAGTCAGGTTAAGCAGTCATTCCTGTCATCATCAAGATCCGATGGTTTTAATAAAAGTAGCTTAATAAAGGCAGCTTCTTTGGTAGCTGAGCATAAGAACACATCCTGGCTGGATATTTAGCTGACAAAAAGTTCAGATGATAAAACAGAGCCAATGCATGAATATCCCCGTGATTATACAGTTCCATCCCATTATGTCAGCCATTAACACTTTGAAATGAGCGTGTTTTGGACAAAGTTGGCAGCGGGTTCAAAAGAGCTCCTCTGATTTATCCATGGCGCGAAAGGAAAGGAAAGAAAAGCAGAGCTTATCTGCATTAGATGCCTTGTTGCACAGTATGGTCTGTTAAATATAAACCTCGTGCAATTATATGGAGGTATATGAACTGACAAAGAACAATGAGAAGTTGTTGGCTCTTTCCTCTTTGTTTTGAATCTTGGCTGGGTTTTTTTCCAACTCCCAGAAAGATTTGTTTTGGTACCTATTTGGCAGGTAGCAGGATAGGATAGGATAGGATAGGATAGGATAGGATAGGATAGGATAGGATAGGATAGGATAGGATAGGATAGAATAGAATAGGTTTAGTTGGAGGGGACTTTGGAGGTCTTCTAGTCCAATCTGGTACTCAGGCAGGAAATTTCTACTAGCAGGTAGAGGCCTTGAGAAAGATCCAGCCCTTTATTTATTCTGAAATCCATCACCAGAAAATTATTACATACACCGAGTTTCCTAAAGAGCGAAAAATATGAGGAATCTTTTTATGCCTTTTGCATTGGTTGTTTGACATGTGCACCTAATTTTTCCTGTTACTGAAATCTGAAATCTTCTGTATTCATTAAATTTCCCCGTGGTTAAAGTACCTTCAGAGCTCTGAGTAAATGTTCAGTAAGCATCTTTACTGGAATGGAAATTGTTTCAAACATATGACTAAGATGACTTTTCCTAATTCTGAGCCACAGTGGATTTGACTTTACAGTAAATTATCCCTTGGTGAAACCAGATTGATGGATTGTTAGGCAGTAAGGCAGCCTCTTCTCTTTTTTATTTTTTTATTTTTTATTTTTTGGTTTGATTTATATGCCGCCCTTCTCCGGAGACTCAGGGCGGCTTACAATGCGTTAAGCAATAGCCTTCATGCTTTTGTATATTTATACAAAGTCAGCTTATTGCCCCCACAAACTGGGTCCTCAATTTACCTACCTTAAAAAGGATGGAAGTCTGAGTCAACCTTGAGCCTGGTGAGATTTGAACTTGCAGTAATTGCAGGCAGCTGATGTTAATAATAACTTACAAGACCGCCTTCTGCCACCAATAGCCTCCCACCGGCCAGTACGCTTGCACAGAGTGGGCCTCCTTAGGGTGCCGTCCGCCAGACAATGTCGCCTGGCGACCCCCAGGGGGAGAGCCTTCTCTGTGGCAGCGCCCACCCTCTGGAACAACCTCCCCCCAGAGATATGTACAATAACAGACCTCCGGATTTTTCGTCGGGCCCTGAAAACCTATTTATTTCAACTAGCTGGGCTGGCTTGAGTTAAATTTTAAATTGATTTTAAATTGGGTTGTTTTAATTTACGGGCAAATATTTAATTATTTTAAACCGTTTTTAAATTTTGTATGTTCTGTTTTTTACTTTGGTTGTTCACCGCCCTGAGTCCTATTTGGAGAAGGGTGGTATAGAAATGGAAACAAATAAATAAATAAATAACAGTGCTTTAGTCTGCTGCACCACCAGGGCTCTTCTCCCTTTTGAAGTAGAAGCATCGTTGTTAGATAACAACGTATTCTTATGATGCTTTCTAAAAAAAATTTGCAAGGAAGAGGAAGCGATGGCTCTTTTCTGCTGCTCATCTTTGACATACGTTTTGATAAACAACTGAGAGCTATCCCAAGATCATTTCTCCTGCATTTTTTATTGTGGCCTCTTGGCGCAATTCAGGCTTCACATTCAATGTGGGCTCGTGCTGAGTCCCTGTCATCTCCTCCGTCAGAACAGGTTCCTTTCTAAAATGAAAAATCAAGAAAACTAGGAAATTACGGTCTTTGCAAATCCCAAGTCAAGTCAGACTTTATTTTGGTGAAAGACCACTGCAGAACGAAATAGTTAACGAGCGGTTTAAAAGTAAAAGAGGAAGACCAAACGTAAAAGACAAGCTAAAAGGATACAGGTAGCCCTCAACTTACGGCCACCATGGAGCCCAAACTTTCTGTTGTTAAGTGAGACATTTGTTAAATGAGTTTTGCCCCATTTTACGAACTTCTTTGCCACAGTTGTGAAGTGAATCGCTGCCGTTCATAAGTTAGTAACCTGGTTAAATGAATCTGGTTTCCCCATTGACTTTGCTTGTCAGAAGGTTGCAAAAGATGATCACTGTAGTGGCGCCATTTTGGTGCAGTGGCTGGAATGCAGTATTGCAGGCGAATTCTGATGATTGCCAGCAGTTCAAGCTTCACCAGCTCAAGGTTGACTCAGCCTTCCATCCTTCCGAGGTCGTTAAAATGAGGACCCAGATTGTTCAGGGCCATATGCTGACTCTGTAAAACTGCTTAGAGAGTTTTTGTAAAAGCACTATGAAGAGGTATATAAGTCTAAGGGCTATTGGAATTCCTATTACATGACCTTGGGACACAGCGACGGTCATAAGTATGAACCAGTTACCAAGCGTCTGAATTTTGATCACATGATCACGGGGATGCTTCACTTTCTTCAGTGCTGTTGGAACTTCGAATGTTCACTAAACAAACTGTTGTAAGTGGAGGACTACCTGTATGATGGAAGCAGGGGTGGGCTTCAAACATTTTAGCAAGGGGTTCTCTGCCCGGTTACTGGGTGGGCGTGGCCTAGTCAGCCTCCTGCACCATGGTGGGGGGAGCATTTTTGCCCTCCCCAAGCTCCGGAGGCCCTCTGGAGGCTGGAAATGGGCCTATTTCCAGCCTTCCCGAACTTCCGGTAGGCCCATTTTTTGCCCTCCCCGAGTCTCCGTGCACACCCTGCACTTACCGGCACCCAAAACGGGCCACATGGGGACTCCTAGGAGGGGAGGGGAGGCGGGGCTAGCCAGGAGTGGGTTTTGGGGGTTCTCCGAACTGCACAGAATCTTAGCTAGAAGTTCTCCCGAACCCCTGCCAACCCCCAGCAGCCCACCCCTGGATGGAACTTTCACACTGGGTTGGTGGAGTTAAAACAAATCATTTGGGTTTGGTATTCGCTTCACTAGCTCTCTGTTTTCTCTGCAGGAATGAATGCTTTACAGCTACAAAATTTGGCAACCTTAGCAGCTGCAGCCGCCGCGGCCCAGTCATCAGCCAACACCGCCAATGCGAATCCACTCTCCACAGCATCAGGGGCCCTTGGTGCACTCACAAGCCCAGGTACGATCGAATATAGCACTCATCTTTTCACCTTGGTTCCAAAGAAGGAGGGCAAACGGAGAGATTTAAACATTAGCCTCCTCCTAGCCCCGCGTGCAGTGTGATTCTGGTACCTGAATTATGGGTCCATTGGAGATTTTATTCCAATGTATTCTCTCTGTGTGCGGAAAAATACATTTTCTTTCATCGGCAAAGGAAACGTGGTCAGGGGCAATGCCTGAACATTTCAATGGTCTGCATTGCAGGGGTGTGTCTTCAGGGGGAGGTCCAAAAGTCAAGATGGCAGCCACATTGGTGCGATTAAAGTTCCCCTGGCTTCTTTATTTGTGCCGTTTTATTATTCCATTGCAGCTGCCATCTTGGCATATGGGGTTATATTTTGCAGACACCCTTCCTGTACTGAATTGTGATTTCAAACATGTATTAACTCTGTTATTTTAAATTTTAATAAGGACTTCAGATTGGGAAATCTTAATGAGGAAGCATTCAGAATGCGTCTGTCCTATCTATCCTATCTGTCTGGCCAAGGTTTCCTTTTGAAAAGGCGTTTTATCTACTTCACGTTGCTAACCTTCTCAAATAAGAGAACAGAATTTTAACCAGGGGATAATAATTCATTCATGGATCATTGCAGGAAATTTAGCCTTGAGAATTATTTCATATTTAGCCTTGAGAATTATTTCATATTTCATTGTGAACAGTTTCTACCCTGTTTCCCCCAAAGTAAGGCATCCCCTGATAATAAGCCCAATCGGGCTTTTGAGCGCATGGCAATAAGGCCAAGTGCTTATTTCAGGGTTCAAAAAATATAAGACAGGGTCTTATTTTCGGGGAAACATGGTATATACTTATCTATTACTAGATAGTATAGTAATACTACCCCTGACCTTTGCACCTTTCGCCGCAAATTAAAAACTTGGTTATTCGAGTCCCCCGGCCTGGAATGATGGCGTTTTTTTACAGGTTTTTAATTGTATCTGATTTAATTAGGCATTTTAACTTGCATTATGGATTGTGGTTTTATTGTTGTGAGCCACCCTGAGTCCGTGGGAGATAGGGCGGCATATAAGCCTAAATAAATGAATGAATGAATGAATGAATGAATGAATGAATGAATGAATGAATGAATAAATAAATAAGAAAGTAAGTAGGTAGGTAGGTAAGTAAGTAAGTAAGTAAGTAAACATTTATACTATTGATTTTTTAAAAAAAATAATGATCATTTATTTTATCTTTACATTGCACCGAGTAAAAATTTGCCCTGGTTTTGCCTGTTACCATATTTATCCAAATGTGTCAACTGTTTTATTTTATTTCAAAAACCCCAGAATTTTAAGAATCCTCGAAAACATGGAGCCTTCTTTGATACTGATGGTTTTAACAAATTCCGTTTCTTTTCATTTTGGACACTCTTGATCTTCTCTTGAAACTTCTGAAAAGCTTTTCAGAGGAAAAGACAAATGTCCTTCTGTGTCCCTTGGGGGAAATTAAATCAGGTTCTCACATCAGGATAAATTTAAAGATTTGTGCTATGGTCTCATGCAATGTCTAATTTATTCAATTCCTAAACTGCTACTTCATACAAATGATTGTAATTCTTAAAGGTTCTAGAGAGATCATGGCCCTAAAGTGCAGGAATAGCCTTTTCCCTTAGCTTTTCATCTTGAAGCAAAATATACTTTACCTGACTTGTAAATTATTCCCTTTTTATCATAGAATATTACTATGGTGCACAGTTTCAGTTCTGTTGTGAACTTTCATGATTCATGGCATGCAAAATACCTTGTGTGTTTTCTCTTTGGGAATGGGGAATGTAGAATATACCATTGCTATATTTTTGTGACACTGACCAGACCAGCAATTCTGTCTCAAGTGGTCAAGCAAAGAAGAAATTTATTCTAGCTGTCTTCTTCCAAGTCAGCCAGCAACCTTATTCTCCTTATCTCTTTGCTCCAGAGCTGGCCAAATGCTCAGTGACCAGTAATACTTAGCATTTGCAGATTTCAAATGTATCTGATGTTCCTTGATTTGCCACACAATCACCTTGGTTGACTTTTCCCAAATTTTAATGCTGTCTGTATTGTGGATTCCACTTCTGGCACCCACGTTTATAAAAGAATACCATTTTTAGACCCAATTTAGGATTTACACAGCTGAGTAGTGGTTTGGCAGAGAATGGAATGCAAAATAATCCTACATAGGGATTAAATACCAATTGAAGATGGTAAAAGCAAACGGAATTATTGAAGACAACAGACAATTTTGTGTGGGGTGGGGCTTGCTGTTTGCTTCCACCCCGGTGACATCATTTGGCCCACAAAGATGGAAATACAACAGGCTCCGGCAATGGATTGGATCCTTTTCCATATCCCCATCACAACCAAATTAAAAGCAGATTTTGCATGCTTCGGGTACGTGTTGTGGGGAGTTGTGTTGCCAAAATCTACTTACTCACTTACTAAATTGGATGATTTTGAACTACTTGCTGTCTTTTTGGTCTGTTTCGCAGTTTTATTGTGAGAAAAGGATTGTGTAGAAATTGTGCATGGGGCTTTGCAGAAGAAGGGTGGGCTACAACAGTAACTAATCTGAGTTAGTATTACTGCTATTGGAAATGGAATATATTAAAACAGTTTTAGCTGGGTAGTCATGCACCCATTCACTTGTTCCTACTTTCAAGCATTGCTTATAAAAAGAGAGGATCATCTCCAAACTAAGTTAAAATTCATTCTCTTTTAAAATGACCGTGACTTTTTCTACTACTAGCTCCTAACCACAGATTCTATCAAATACAAGAGTGTCTTTTCAGCATGTTTCACATGTAATTCTGCTACAAATAAAATCCCAGATTTGTTTACTAGTACAAAATTCAGAATATGCTGTTCTGGTTAATTTAACAGTCTTCCTTAGCAGGGGGAAATTGTGTACAGGAGAAATCAGCTCTCTTGACTTTAATGAAGCTGCTTTAATGAACATGTTCTAAGCATTATTAAACTTGGAAATGTGTTTAATAGCTAGCGGATGGCTTTAGAGCATCATTGTACATTTATCTAGAAGCTGGAGGTTATTAACTTTCATAAATCAATTTTAAAATTAGAGCGCAAAGTTGCCCTACCATTGGGAAAACGTTGCTATAACAGCATTGACAACAATTACTTTTATATATACATTTATATTTAAGAACATCAGGTAAGTTTGCAGGGTAAGGATCACTGAGCTATTAAGAAAACTATTGTTTCCTACGCAGCTCAGCCATAGGCTTTAGCCAGCCCTACATGGGAAGTTGTTCATGCTCAGAGCTGGAAGGGACCTTGGAGGTCTTCTAGCCCAACCCCCTGCTCAAGCAGGAGACCCTATACCATTTCAGATAGGTGGCTATCCAGTCTTTTCTTAAAAACCTTCAGGGATTAAGCATTTACAGCTTCTGAAGGCAAGCTGTGCCACTGGTTAATTGTCCTCATTGTTAGGAAGTTTCTCCTTAGTTCCAGGTAGTTTTTCTCCTTGATTAGTTTCCATACATTGTTTATTGTCTTGGCTTCTGGTGCTTTGGAAAATAGGTTGACCCCCTCATCCTTGTGACAGCCTCTCAAATACTGGAACACTGCTGTCATGTGTGTGTGTGTCATCGTCCCCTCCCCCGTCTCCCCCCCTCCCAGTCCTTTTTTTCCTCTAGACTAGCCATACCCAATTCCTGCAACTGTTCTTCATATGTTTTTGTGTCCGGGGCCCTTAATCATCTTAGTTGTTGCAAAGTCATCTTTGCAACAAAAGTTACAATATATTTTTGAAATGTGGTGACCAAAACTAGTCTAACTGCTAGTCTGCTAGTTCAGCAGATCAGCGGATCAAATCTCACCGGCTCAAAAGGTTGACTCAGCCTTCCATCCTTCCGAGGTGGGTAAAATGAGGACCCAGATTGTTAGGGGGCAATATGCTATTTAGTATACTGTCTTTGGTGTAAGCCGCCCAGGGTCCTCGGAGAGTGGGCGGCATAGAAATATGACTAATAAATAATAATAAATAAATAAATAAAACTGAATCACTCCTCCTGCTATTCCTTGTTCAGAATTTCCATTTTTCCCCTAAGAATTTTCCTTTGTTGATGAATGTTGGTAACTGAAGGATAGCTAGATACCAATCCAGCTGCCATCTTAAATCTATCTGAGTTTGCTCAGTAGGACCAGCAGTTGGGTGGCTTTGCTTAATTATGGTGCAATAATTGTGCATTGCGTGAGAATGTGCCCCTTTATGTGCAATAAAGTACATTTAATCATTTCTTTTAGTTCATCATTGACAAGATTTTTGACATCTTTTGATACTTTGGAGAAAGTAAGCCTAGGATGTCTTATAAAAGCAGTGGCCTCAGAAGAAGAATGCAGCATTCGTTCTTATGTCCATGAGAAGCCACATAAAAATGTCTGCATAAAAAAAGTCTGCCTTTATCTTATCCTTCTCCCAGGAAAATAGCAATATGCAGCCCAAGATCTCTTCTGCAGATTTGCTTAGCCATGGACTTTGCTAAATCCATTGTTTTATTTTAACTTTTCCAGTTGAAGGGCTGTCACAGAAAAGAGAGATTGACTTACTCTCCAAAACACCTGAGGGCAAGACAAGAAGTAATGGGTAGAAGCTTGTTAAAGAGAAATCTAACCTAAAAGTAAGGAGACATTTTCTGACAGTGAGGATGATTAATCAATGGAACAACTTGACTCCCGGAGTTGTGGGTGCTCCATCACTGGAGGTTTTCAAAAATAGATTGAACAACCATTTGACCGGGATAATATAAGGTCCAATGCCTTCAACACGGGGTTGGACTAGAAGACCTCCAAGGTCCCTTCCAACCCTATGATTCTGTGTTCTGTTTTCTGTCCTATTCTGAGCAGCAGTGAAATGTTACCGGTTTGCACCGGTTCGAGTGAACCGGTCGTAAAAAAATGCTACCGGTATTTCCGACGATCAGCTGTGCCGCACGATTGATATTCGCTAGAAATATCTATAATCTAAATCAGGCGGCACAGCTGTTCCCCCCCTCGCTGTTCTACAGAATAGAATAGAATAGAATAGAATAGAATAGAATAGAATAGAATAGAATAGAATAGAATAGAATAGAATTTTTTATTGGCCAAGTGTGATTGGACACACAAGGAATTTGTCTGGGTGCATATGCTCTCAGTGTACATAAAAGAAAAGATACATTCGTCAAGAATCATAAAGTACAACACTTAATGATAGTCATAGGCTACAAATAAGCAACCAGGAAACAATATCAATATAAATCATAAGGATACTTACCTTCTTAAGCTTCCTTTTTCCATGATGTGCGGTAGCGCCTGCGGCGCGCATGCACGCAAAGTGCGTGCCGCGTATGCATGCACACAGAGAACTGGTGGCAGACCTCAGAGGATTTCACCATTAATTCTGGGTAATCATACATAGAGATATAAAAGAGGGGAAAAAAGGACAAGCAATTCAGAGACAAGTTGAACATAGAAAAATAAATGAGGTAGCCATTTTACAAGGATATAGCCATTTTATTTGGCTATAAAGCCAAATCTAACTTTGGCCAGCTTCTGTGGGTAAAGAACACACATTTGAAGTCAGAAACTTTATTGGCAGAAGATTTTATCCTTCAGGGGACAAGGCAGTAGCGTGCAAGGAATATTGCAGCCGGCTGGGGAATTCTAGGAGTTGAAGTCCACACATTTTAAAATTGCTAAGGTTGAGAAATACTGATCTGAACCGTTTTTTCCCCTAGCAACAGCCCTCCCTGAATACTGCTATCAAGCAAAAACATCAATTTAATAGTCTTGTTCCACCTTACAAACTCTACATCTAAACTGAAAACAAGCCTTGTTAAGATGTTCTTTTGATTTCAACTTTCTTATCTAGTGCTAAATTTTCCGGTCCATTAAATACTTTGTAAACCTGAATAAAAGCTTTCCCTGCCTGTTCTCGGTTCCATGGGAGAGCTCTATTTAGCTCTATAAAAGCCACGTGTTCCATTTCAAAGCATTTCCATTTAAATCTAGGCTATAGTGCAGCATTTATATTTGCTTTTTAAGATGGAGGAAATAAGTGCCCCTTTTTATTATTATTATTTTTTAAATTGTCTGTACATTTTTGCAGTTGCAAGAGTATTGGGGAGGTTCTTCCTTTTTTTTTGAAGTACTAATTCTCAAAAAATCAACTTCCCATCGTCTTTCATTTACAATATCCCTTTTGTTTTTTCTCTACAAACCATCTTATTACAAAAATGGCAATGCACTTGAGGGAAAAGCGCTTCCTGGCTATCTAATTTAATGACATTAAATGAACTGTGATTAATGAAGCTATGCAAGTAAAATGCAGATTTATACCATTTATACTTATGGTCGACTCTGCCAAGACTGCACAAGGCGTACATGATTAATGGTTACAAGTAAGAGGCCACCGTGTTCAACAACCAATGAAACTTTTTTTTCAAGGCGCCAAATGTTGGTAGTTGACACCATTGGCTCTTGGGTACTGTGAAAGTTATAGTTTTGCAGAAAAAAATTACACCAGGATGAAAGTAAGCATCGTTCTTTGCAGGGGTGAAATCCAGCAGGTTCTGACAGGTTCTGGAAAACCAGTAGCGGAAATTTTGAGTAGTTTGGATAACCGGCAAATACCACCTCTGGCAAGCCTCAGAGTGGGGTGGGAATGGAGATTTTGCAGTATCCTTCCCCTGGAGTGAGGTGGGAATGGAGATTTTGCAGTATCCTTCCCCTGCCACGCCCACCAAGCCACACCACACCACGTCCACCAAGCCATGCCCACAGAACCAGTAATAAAAAAATTTGAATTTCGCCACTGGTTCTTTGCAATGTTTCCCTCCAGGTTCTCAGGGAGGGTCATAGATATATCAACTAGAGCAAGGGTGTCAAACTCAATTTCATTGAGGGCCACATCAGGGTTGTGTTTGACCTTGGCGGGGGTGGGGGACATGTCCAGAGGGGCATGGTCCTCGACATCACTCATGTCAGGGGCACCTGTGGTGGCCCGAGCACTCTGCCAACGAAAACAGGCTCCCGAGCTCCGTTTTTGCTTGTGACGACCTCCTGCAACCCTCTGCCAGTGAAAACAGAGTTGGGAGCAGAGGTGGGTTTTAGCAGGTTCTGACCAGTTCTGGAGAACCGGTAGCGGAAATTTTGAGTAGTTCAGAGAACTGGTAGTAAAAATTCGGACTGGCCTCGCCCCCATCTATTCTCTGCCTCCCAAGTCCCAGCTGATCGGGTGGGAATGGGAATTTTACAGCATCCCTCCCCTGCCACACCCACCAAGACATGCCACACCCACCAAGCCACACCCACAGAACCGGTAGTAAAAAAATTTGAAACCCACCACTGGTTGGGAATGCCACCCGCGTCCCACGCGAGCTCCATTTTAGGTGTGAGGACCTCCTGCAATCATTTGCCAGCAAAAACGGATTGGGAGGGCCCCTCCCAAGCTCTGTTTTCGCTGGCAGAGGCAGAGTGGGCCACTGTTTCCAGGGTGGTCCTGTGGGCCAGATCTAAGCATGCCGCAGGCTGGATCCAGCCCCCAGGCCTTGAGTTTGACACCCCTGAACTGGAGGAAAACACATACCGTTGCTACCCTTCCTTTGTTAGGTTACTAAGGTCAGCCACAGCTATTCTTGCTACCTTTTATTTTAGCTCTTAGGACTCTAAGCAGCAAGCAGAAAGGGGATAATGGGTACGGTACAGCTAGTCCTTGATTTATGATTACAATTGAGTCCAAAATTTCTGTTGCTAAGTGAGACAGTTAACTGAGTTTTGCCTCATTTTACCACCTTTCTTGTTGCAGTTGTTAAGTGAATCACCGCAATTCTTGCTATGTCAGTAACATGGTTGTTGAGTGGCTCCCCCATTAACTGTGCTTGTCCAGAAGGTCATAGAAGGTGATCCCATGACCCCAGGATACTGCAACTGTCATAAATATGAGCCAGTTGCCAAGCATCTGAATTTTGATCACATGACCATGGGGATGCTGCATCGATGAAAAGCGGTCATAAGTCACTATAAGTTAAGTGCCTTGTAACTTTGAATGGTCACTAAACAGATGGATGTAAGTATAGCTTCATCAACAGGACAGCGGTGGGCAGAGAGTGAGAGTTCTTGGATCCATATTTGATTCTCTTGTGATCTATAACAGGTGCAAAAAGTATGTCTTGGCAGTCACATATAAGCCTACATTCTTTTTTGGTCTCTCCAAGACCCCTCCCCAAATGAGTTGGGTCAAACAATGGGCCCATTTTTTGCATATTTGTGGACATCAGGATGGTTTAAGGGACAAAATGGATACCATTAAGGCTTGCAGAACTGTATTTTAAGGTCTGAAGACTCATTTTCTCCCTTAAAAAAACATCACCTCCAAATTGGCCCACGTGGATTCTGGGATGGCCTTCCTGACTTAATTCATCCTTGACTTACAGTATAGCCACCATGTGAGAACTGCAATGGAGGAATAGGGAGCACTATTGAATTTTTCTCTGTGCTCTGAAAATGTTTTAGATTAGGGGTCTCCAACCTTGGCAACTTTAAGACTTATGGACTTCAACTCCCAGAGTTCCTCAGCCTGAGGAAGCCAAGGTTGGAGACCCCTGTTTTAGATCACCTTTGGAATTACCGGCTTCTTCTAAATGTGTCAAGTTCAATTTGATGCCAGCTTCTTTTAGCATCAACACATCAACTATCAGGCTTTCCTGCATCTTCTAGAAATATGTTGATTGATTGATATTTTGGTCCAATTTTGAAACTGCCCATCACCCTCGCAGAAGGATCATGTTCATTTTCTAAACCTGGCTGATGATCAATATAGGATTTGAATTCACATATCTCTCTGTCTCTCTCTCTCTCTCTCTCTCTCTCTCTCTCTCTCTCTCTCTCTCTCTCTCTCTCTCTCTCTCTCTCTCTCTCTCTTTTCTCTTTCTCTCTCTTTTAAATACCTGATCTGCTTGGCAACTATTTTTAAGCTTTTGTTCCACATTAATAAAAGAAGCCATTGGCTGCTTCTTTCATTGTTAATTTACTTGATCTGCCATACAAATGCAAAAGATGTAGCATTCTTGACCAGTTCAGCTGCTTAAGAGAAAAGAAACTGTTTGCCTGGGTAGCGTTTCTGTTCTTCACTCTTGGGAAGCAATTAAATGAGTTATGGGTCATTCATGATGCTAACCATACCACAAAGCATTTGCCTTTGTTAAATAAAAGCATTCATTGCTTAAAGCAGAATTGTTTGAAACTTGAGCCATTTTTATAGAACATCTAGGATGCTTTTCCGGAGAAGCATCACAAAATCTTTCTCAGAGCCTAGCATCTCTTAAAAGCTTTCTTTATTTGTTCATTTCAGAACAATACACATCTCTCCAAGAGGCAGTTGAAGCTTGTCGGGGGTGACATTTTGTATGGTCCAAGCACCCACTGTGCTATCTGTAATGTGCTTCCAGAAAGAATCCCAAAATAGCTGCACCTGTGTGAGAGTTTTCTAAATCAGCCAACATAGTTGGTTCTTCTTGGAGATTGGGCATTGACAAAAGCTGCATCTTATCCTTTTAAATATTTAGAATATATTTTGCTTCACAAAGAAGTATAGACACTTATTATAAATGGATCTGACAATTGTGGGTAAAATCATCTCGTTCGCCTCATGTGAAGAGGCAGAAAAACATTTAGAATCCACACTATCTTCTGAATGTTACATAAGCACAACACAATTATCTCCTACTTTTTGTCAAATCCCAAGAAAATATTCACGTATTAAAAAAAACATTTTCCTTTTTCCTATTTTCTGTTTAAATTTTATAGACCATCTAAAGCATCTAATTTAAAACTCCTTCCCTCCAAGTTGTCCCATATTAGTACACTCATGGAAATAGTTGCTTTACATATATATATATATATGCAACAATCTTTTTTTTTATTGCAAAAGTTTTACAATTACATTTTCACCCCTTTTCCCCCCCCCCCTCCACCCACCCCTAACTTCCCAACCTCCCTAACCCTCCCCTCCCCCCCGGACTTCCACACAATATACTCATATCAGGTAAAAGGAAAAACCCTCCTTTGTATAAAACTTATATAAAACTTGAACCCCTCCCTCCCCCTTATAAATTTTCATCTTCATTACATTAAAATACTTCTATCTTAATATAACATTTTCAAATAAATTTTCATCTTCATTACATTAAAATATTTCTATCTTAATATAACATTTTCAAATAAAAGCTATTTGATACTTCCTAGTTTGATATTTGTTCTGCACATAATCTATCCACTTTTTCCATTCCCATTCATAAGTCTCTTGTGAACAATCTTTTAAATATGCTGAAATCTTCGCCATCTCTGCAAAACTGGCCATCTTCAAAGTCCATTCCTCGATCGTGGGCAATGCTTCATTTTTCCAATATTTACCTATCAACAATCTTGCTGCTGTTATCATGTACAATATCAATTTTGTTTCACCCAATGTAAAACCCTTAACTATACCCAATAAAAACAATTGTGGAGAAAATTGAATTTTTTTCTTCAAAACATTCTGCATGACCCACCAAATTTTTATCCAAAAAGCCTTGACTTTCCTACAGGTCCACCAAACATGATAATATGTAGCATCTGAACACTCACATCTCCAACATATATGCAACAATCTTGATCCTAATTTGCTAATTTGATCCTCTACAAATTTTATTGTATTTCCAAAGTTAAAATACAAAATAAAGAAAAGAAGAAGAAACAAACTGACAACCATCAAATGCTAATAATAAAAGTAAAAAAAAACCATGTGTACAAAAAAAATAGAAAATTACAAATATATCATTCACACTGATATTAAATATAAAAAATCCACCCTGATTGAATGCTGAAAAATATATCAAAAATATCTTATGTACTCTTCTCCCCCTACATGACAATTCCCCTACAAGTAATTTTAAACTTTCCCATCTATATTTTGCTTGGTCTTCCCTCGTATACTAAGAACAAATCTGATTGGACACAGGTATAACTCTTTATTAAGGATTAAAAGCAGCAAAACAGACTTATTTCTCCACTCTTATCACAGTGGCAGTCTGCAGCTAGTGGTCTTGAGTGTGTTGAGTGATTTGGGAAAGAAGGCACCAGAGAGCCTCTGCAGGCATCCTTCAGATAAAATTGCTTGAATTTGTTTGGCATTGGATTTCTGCCTTTGTGGATCTTGTGCAGTTGTCTGAGCAATAGACATGCCTAGTAATTTGAAAGGAGTTCAGGTCCATCAGCCCGATGACTGGGTCCTTGGGGCTTTGAACCCTGCCACTTTTCTCTTAGTTCCATGTCCTTCATGGTTGGTTACGTCATCCCAGGAGGCGATATGTCATTGATCCAGCAGAGATGGATGTCTTTCTGTAGGAGGAGATGCTTGGAAGGAAATTAAGTGTTTCTTTCTCCCTCAAGAGGCCATCATGGGATTTAAAGGTTCTGAATAATTTTGTCCGGACTCCACTCTTTCCTTTTCAAGGAAGGTTATTGAGAAGATAGTAGGCCTACTACTCCAAAGGCCCTGGAGGAAGTGATTCATTTCACAGAGCCCCCGCCCTGTGGAATGAACTGCCCCCGGAAATGCGTAAGATTTCTGACCACCGTGTATTTCGCTGTGCCCTCAAGACCCTGCTGTTCCACCAGGCCGGGCTATCAATGTAATGATTTTAAATTAGGTGTTTTAAATTTTGGGGGTTTTAAATTATTTATTATAATTATTTAATAATTTTAATTATTTTTAATTGATGTCTGTCTTTGTGCTTTTAATAGGCTGTATACCGCCCTGAGTCCTTCGGGAGAAGGGCGGTATAGAAATAAAATTATTATTATTATTATTATTATTATTATTATTATTATTATTATTATTATTATTATTATTATTATTATTATCTGGATCCTTTTTAGAGTAGTTTTAGTCTGAATACAATACCAAGCTGTATTGGTAACACTGGCCAATGATCTCCGTCAGGCCAGGGATTGATTGATTGATTGATTATTTATTTATTTATTTATTTATTTATTTACTTATTTACTTATTTAGTCAAACATCTATGAGATAACAGATATAAGTATAAACATGGGTATGAACACACTAGGACAGGGACGGTAGGCATGCTGGTACGCTTATGCACGCCCCTTACAGACCTCTTAGGAATGGGATGAGGTCCACAGTAGAGAGTTACAGACCTCTTAGGAATGGGATGAGGTCAATAGTAGACAGTCTAAGATTAAAGTTTTGGGGGTTTGGGGAAGAAACCACAGAGTCAGTTACTGCATTCCAGGCATTGACCTCTCTGTTGCTGAAGTCATATTTTCTGCAATCGAATTTGGAGCGGTTTACCTTGAATTTGTATCTATTGTGTGCTCGTGTATTATTGTGGTTGAAGCTGAAGTAGTCATTGACAGGTAGAATGTTGTAGCAGATAATTTTGTGTACTACGCTTAGGTTAGACCATAGGTGGCATAGTTCTAGGTTGTCCAAGCCCAAAATTTCAAGCCTGGTGGCATAAGGTATTCTGTTATTAGCAGAGGAGTGCTCTATCCTAGGCCTCCTTGATATCTCAGCAGCTTTTGATACACATAACATGGTATCTTACTGGACCAGTTTAGGAGGTTTTTAATCGGGGCCACTGTTCTTCAGTGATTCTTCTGCTCCAAGGTCAGTTTGGTATTATGGCATTGTGAGGGGAAGAGACCGAAATCCGTGAAATGAATAAGGAGACATTTACTAGTATGATATGGATGTGACCCGCTGTTACTCTGTTTTGGGTTAGTTTCCATAAATTTATCCATATAGCATTACAAAAAAAATCAATGCCATTTAAAGCTGTGAAGGTACTTCTGAGTTATATACCAGGGATTTGGAAATTTATCATATGAAAGACTACGGATTAACTGAACACAGTGCAGCAAAAAAGATTACTCTTTGATATTGTTAAGAGAGCATGTCACCAGGATTAAAATCTTAGATCAATAATGTGTTCATTGAAAAACCAGCTGTCTATTAATGTGAGGGGAAGAGTGAAGGTGCATTTTTAAAAAATGGCTGAATAACTTTCTGTGTACGTGTTTTTTTTCCTTTTTTCTTCTTTTCTCTCCTTTTCTCCTTTTCTTTATATAGTGAGGCTTTTTTTAAAACAGTTGCAATCTTCCTATGATAGTTTTCACTAGCATAGGTTAACTGCTTTACCTGTGCCTTATGCAGTATTTGTTATTAACAATAAAAGTCAGTACAGATCTAAATGGACACCTCTTAGCCATTATGGCACCAGCTCATCCAATGCCCAGTTTTACCCCAAGCCTGCTGACATTAGGTACGATGCAAGGTACGATTTTTTTAATCTGGAATTAATCTTGCAAGGTGGTATCTTTGATCCATCCTGGCCCTATGTCTTTCTGTTGAATTAACTATGAAAATAAAAGTAACCAGCAAAATAGGAGGCCTTACAATGAGTTATTGTATGTAAAATCTTTCCCATATTTATTTTCTTCCTGTTACAATGCACATCAATGCCAAACATCCAACAATTTGTCCACCTATGAGATAGTAGTGATATTGTAAATTCCTTGACGCTCTCTGAGCTTTGTTTGTTTGCTTGCAGACGTTTCATCACCAGAGTTGGTAACATTATACCTGTTTATACTTATATGTTTATATGTTATGTTTATACTTATTTTCTCATGCATGCTTGACAAATAAATAAATAAATAAAAATCTTCAGTGCTTCATGAAACTGCCTGCAAGCAAACGAACAGAACAGAACAGAACAGAACTGAACTGAACTGAACTGAACTGAACTGAATTCTTTATTGGCCAAGTGTGATTGGATACACAAGGAATTTGTCTTTGGTGCATAAGTTCTCATTGTATTTAAAAGCTATAAGTGATAAATCATGATCATAGTCATCATAAAAATACATTCTTCATAAATCATAAGATACAACACTTAATGATAGTGAAACTAACTAGTGATAATGAATTTATTGAAACTAAGCTCAGAGAATACCAAGGACTCCACAGTTCATCCTTGAGCTATGTTTATTCTCTTCCATTAATAGTGATATTGTCCAGGGAAATTAAATATCTAGGTTTAGAGAGCAAGAATAATATTACCTTATGCCACCAGACTTGAAATTTTGGGCTTAGAAAATATAGAACTATGCTGCCTTCAGTATGACCTAAGCATAGCTCATAAAATCATCTGCTACAATGTGCTACCTGTCAATGACTACATCCGCTTCAACCACAACAATACACGAGCAAATAATAGATACAAACTCAAGGTAAATCGCTCCAAACTCGATTGCAGAAAATACAACTTCAGCAACAGAGTGATCAATGCCTGGAATGCACTATCTGACTCTGTGGTTTCATCCCAAATCCCTCAAAATGTTAACCTAAGACTGGCTACTGTTGACCTCACCCCATTCCTAAGAGGTCTCTAAGGGGCGAGCATAAGAGCACCAGCATGCCTACCGTCCTTGTCCTAATGTCTGCTTTAATTGTATTCATTTTATGTATTCAATTCATGCTTATACTTATATATATATTACCTAATACGTACTCGACAAAATAAATAAATAAATAAAAGAAACTGGGAGAATGTGGATGAGATAGACAAGAAAACTATCATCTCTAGTGTAACAATATGCCGTTTTCAAACATGCTGTTTTATCCAGTAACTGGAAAAAAATATAATAACCTTTTGTGGATTTCTTAATACTACATATCGAAGGGTGGAGGCAAGAGCTTGTTTAAGTGATCTGAAGACTCTTCAGCTCAACCATATCAGAAGTCCATCTCATGCCCATTTCACATCAATATGATTTTCTTTCCTTTTTTTTTTTTTTTTTTTGCTTTTGTGTAGACATTTAGCCCCGAAAGACAGTTGCTGGCACCCATTACACACGGAATTCACTTCACAGCTACCAGTTTGGTTCAATCATTTTTAATCATGGAGTTATCAAGTCCTGCTTTCAGCTTGGCAGCACAAGAGGGTGGGCCTGCTACCATGTACTCCTCAGTCATTTACAAGAGGCAGTGACCAGGAGCAGCCTGTGAGTCCTGAGCAGTCAGAATTAATTTAATGCTTAATAAAACTGCTCACCTGAAGGAGTTCTAATATTAAGTGGCTCATTGCAGTCACCGGTCAGGCTCATGGTTTGTTCAATTGGTGGGTTTCCAGGAATAGAACTCCATGCTAGTTAGGTGGGCCTGGAGATCTAATCCATCAAATACTAATTAGCGTAGTGCTTTAAAAAATCTCAACCACGGAATAGAACCATTTGTTATTTAAAGTTTGTTAGCCTAGAATTGGATGGCCTGATCAGGTCAGTAACATTTTCTTTACATTATGTCAAATGACCCAGCTAAATGTAGGTGAAGAAAACACCTTCTCCCTTAATGTGCAAATTGACAGGCGGAATTAATTTTTAATCAGGTAGTGAGAAAAGCCAACTAATCAAAATTATAGCAGTGTTCTGATATCTCAGGGGCTGCCACAAAGAAGAGGGGGTCAACTTGTTCTCCAAAGCACCTGAAGGCAGGACAAGAAGCAATGGATGGAAACGAATCAAGGAGAGATCCAACCTAGAACTAAGGAGAAATTTCCTGACAGTTAGAACAATTAATCAGTGGAACAACTTGCCTCCAGAAGTTGTGAATGCTCCAACACTGGAGGATTTTAAGAAGAGATTGGACAACCATTTGTCTGAAATGGTACAGGGTTTCCTGCTTGAGCAGGGGGTTGGACTAGAAGACCTTCAAGGTCCCTTTCTAACTCTGTTATTCTGTTGTGGTAGATGATTCTCATTCTGTTAGCCATTCCATCAGATACGGCTGAAGTGATTAGATGGCTTTTTTTATATACCTCTTTTTCCTTCTCTATTTTTATTTGAATGATTAGGAACCTGTCACAGATGTCTAGCAATCACAAAAAAGCATCTTTTCTTATCCTTATTCCTTCCAAGCTGACACAACCAGCCTGGAAAATGACTCCCAATCTAGCAGATACTTATTTGTGCAGGACTAGAGTGAGGTTGTGGCTTCAGGGAAGGGACTTAATCCTATTTACATCTCTCCAGAGTTCCCTTTTTTCCCCTTGAATCTGTAGTGAGCCGCAAGGGCAGTAAATTACCTTTCAAAAGCAGGATCTTGTTATTTTTAATCACTGGTGAGCCAACCAGGATTTGAAGAGCTTTGAAGTCTGGTCATGGACTTACAGATCTAACTCCGAATCTCTGTGTACCAAAGGCTAAGACTGGAGGGAGGGAAGGGGGTCTATCTAGTTTTTAGCTTGCAGCTGTATTCTTTAATGTTCACAAATCATATAGGCATTATTCACTCCTCCCTTCAATACTAACTAGCTTTCTGAATGCTATTCTTCTTAACTATTGATGTTCAGATTGATAACACATGGATAATATTCCCAGCACAAAAGAGAGAAACAATCAATTTTCTTTTACCAAGACAAAGTACTGTCAAGTTATAATTCCTGAAAGCAAAGCCCCTGGATTCGTGAATGTTAGATATTTCATCTTTTTTAACAATTAGACTAAACAGCAATGGAACATCAAGAAAAGCCGCCTAACAGTGTAACAATGTCAGTTCGTGTAATTTTCCAAAAATGAGGGGCAACTACCCACTCTTTATTAAGGTCTTGTGTGAATTTATTCAATTCAGAAACACCAACTTATCGTATCCATTTCATTTTGCTGTAGGGGGAAACTGTGGAAGGCAATTTGTAATTTTTCCTTCGATATCAAATAGGTTTTCATAAGCCAGATAATCTGAGAACTGATGAATGTAGCGTTTGCCATTTCCATATCAAAACAATCTCCTCTGAAACATATATCCTACAATGGTTTATGCTTTATTCATAACATACCATTTTTATATATGCATGCAGCTGAAATGGAGAGATCGAAACAATTCCAAACCAGAATTTCCAACCACAGTTTGTTGAATAAACAAGAAAGGCTTCAAATCAGCCTAAACTGTAAACAAACAAGCGGCACTAAATCTGAGTTCAGCACATGAATCAAACCATAATGTAGGGCTCTGGTTTTCTATCTCTTATTAAACTTTTCAGCAGAATATGTACTTTAAGCAATGGACATTCAACTGTATGGATAAACCAATGAGAGGAACCATACTTTAAAGGTTTTTCTCATCTAAGTATTATTATGACATGTCATGAATTTATGGCCAAAGGACTCACTAGCTTTCCATAATGTTTATGACAGGGATGTCCAACCTTGACAACTTTAAGACTTGTGGACTTCAGTTCCCAGAATTCCCCAGTCAACCATGTTGACATGCTAGCTGAGGAATTCTGGGAGTTGAAGTCCACAAGTCTTAAAGTTGCCAAGGTTGGACACCCCTGGTTTATGGTATTCTAGGAGTAAATTATTTTATTTTCTTTTTCCTTCTTTTATTCTAGTGGCTGCATCAACAGCAAATTCCACAGCTGGGGCAGCAATGAATTCTTTGACTTCTCTGGGGACTCTACAAGGACTAGCTGGAGCAACGGTTGGATTGAATAATATTAATGCACTAGCAGGTACCGTAAACAGTGAGTATTTATTGCTGTGTTGGACACTCCAGCAATTTCCCTGTAATCACTTTAGGGACACTAATCGTTTTAGTAGAGTGAATGCTACCAGAGAAATAAACACATGTGCAAAATGGGTGATAAAATTGAGAAATTCTATTCCAGACAGCTTCAGGCCCAAAATCTAAATAGGTTTTGTCTTGTTAAAGAATTATGATGTTTATAGTGCTTGATGATATTTTTTTTTTATTTATTTTTTTATTTTAAATTTGATTTATATGCCGCCCTTCTCCAGAGACTCAGGGCATCTTACAATACATTAAGCAATAGCCTTCATACTTTTGTATATTTATACAAAGTCAGCTTATTGGAGCCTGGATAGCTCAACAGACAGAGCACTGTAATTTAACACCAGCTGTCTGCAATTAAAGTGAGATCGAATCTTGCCAGGCTCAAGGTTGGCTCAGCCTTCCATCCTTTCTAAGGTAGGTAAATTGAGGACCCAGTTTGTGGGGGCAATAAGCTGACTTTGTATAAATATACGAAAGTATGCAGGCTATTGCTTAACGCACTGTAAGCCGCCCTGAGTCTCCGGAGAAGGGCGGCATATAAATCAAATTAAAAAAAAAAAATTGCCCCCACAAACTGGGTCCTCATTTTACCTACCTTAGAAAGGATGGAAGGCTGAGTCAACCTTGAGCCTGGTGAGATTCGAATTTACAGTAATTGCAGACAGCTGGTGTTAATCACAATGCTTTTAGTCTGCTGAGCCACCACGCCCTCTTCTAGGGCACACACATTAAGCTTGCATTCAGATAGCTAGAAGGGATCAGTTCAACAGGAGATTTTGGTTTTGTTTTAATTGTTCAAGAGATATAGGTTTTAGTTGAAGTGGCAACTAAGGAGATGTACTGCTATTATTAATGCCCATAGAAGCTACTGCTAAAGGTAATAGCACAACAATATCAGTATGAATACTCTCTAGATACAGGAGGTATGAAAAAATGCCCTCTGCTAAGCAGTTTGATTTATAGATTTCTACAATCCACATGTAAGGCATTTTCAAATAAATCACTTTAGTTCTTGGCTATAGAGGCAGGAGAAGAAAATGTCAGACCTTTGAAAGATATATACATTCTGTAATATTTTTTTACTAGAGTAGGTTAGGTAATTATGATATATGCCATGATCTAATAATCTAGCCCGTAATGATTCTGTTTCTATAGCTCTGTGTTGCGTGTTTGTGTGTGTGTGTGCATGTGTACAAGCATGTATTGTGTCTACAGATCAGCTTTTGCCAAACCAGAGCCTGCAAAATGGCCATTTGTACTGTATATTGGTTGAAGGTTTTGGACATCGAAATTCTAAAACCTCCAAAGAGTATAAAATAGAGATCCCTACCTCATCCCCAAATTTTGCTCTTATGTCTCTCACAGCTTACTATTTCCAAAACATCGGTGTACTTTCTGAACCAACCAAAGATAGTTTCAATCGCAAAGAACTGAAAGCAGAAATTAATCAAGCCAGCAAAACTAAACAACTCTCCCAAAATCAAAGCAATGAATCACAGCAAGTAATGCACAGGATAACCTCCACCATTACAAAACATAAAGTAGAAGGAACCTAATCATTGTTTCAAAGTATTAGGTTCCAATGAGGTACTGATGAAAGCTAAAATATGCAAAGTTGAGTCAAGCATCTGTGATACACTTGGTACTACACTCAATTTTAGCCAAAAATATTCAAAACACATTAAATTGTTCTATACACACTATTATGCTAGGGGAATTTTTGCTTGTCAGTTAGTATAATATACCATTTGATCCACTTAAAATATCTAAATGATTGGTTCATATCATCAATTCACCCTTTTTATGGTTGAATGTAAAACAAGAGGAGAAACATTGAACTCTCCTGTATGCAAAGTTCTGTATTTCTATTATTTTTCATTAATATTTATAGTGCACATTTACTTTACATACAAGGTTACAAATAGTTGCATACAAAGTTCTGTATTTCTGTTACTTTGCAAATACAAAGTTTTGCAAATACTTTGCATTGCAAATACAAAGTCTTGTATTTCTGTTATTTTACATTAATATTTACATTATACATTTACATTACATACAAACTTACAAACAGTTGCATACAAAATTCTGTAGTTCTATTATTTTACATAAATTGCAAATGCAAAATTTTATATTTCTGTTATTTTACATTCAACCACACACAAAAAAAGTGAATCAATTGCATCGAGTGGCAAAAATGAATTTGATAGTAGATAGTGATTGAAGCACAATCCTTGCAGGGAATAGTGTGTCTGAGACCCTTTCCTGTGTGTTCCCTTGTGAACACCTAAAGTCTAAATATTAGGTGAATTATACCGAAGGCAGCCTCTGAGGCTCAGTAAATGCCAACCTGTTGATGAAATATGACAAAAAACTTTTTAAAGTATGCTTTCAAACCTCCCAAATATCTAGGTATGTCTACATCATCAACAATGTATAACTAAAAGACAGGGAAAGTGAAGAGAGAGGCAGGTTCAAAAAGCATGAAACTCCCACTGCCATTCCAGATTTTTTCCCCAGCTGCAACAGAAAAAGAAAGCTTTCTCAAGCTGTTTGCCTTTAACCAAAGGAGTTTTCTTCTGTAGTCTACTTAGGTTGGTGTTTACCTGAACCTTTGAAAGCCAGTTGATACAATCAATGAAAACATGATTTATTTCTCCACACAACTCTCTCTCCATATGCACTCAATGATGCATCCATCACTCTGATTTTTCTGGGATTTCAAAAAAGAGCTTCTGGGCTCACAAAACA
The DNA here is from genome assembly GCA_022577455.1 of Arizona elegans. Lineage (NCBI taxonomy): Eukaryota > Metazoa > Chordata > Lepidosauria > Squamata > Colubridae > Arizona > Arizona elegans. Next base: position 83,595,709 of record JAKOOJ010000007.1, on the reverse strand, counting down.
GACAACAAAATAAAAATGGAAAGAGAATATTTCCTGCCATAGCAAGGAAGCTCTTCTTCCCTTTATCTTTTACCCAGCCTGTGCTGGTGGAGAAATTGGCTATTTCTTGTCTAACTAAAGAGGCAATGTGGCTGATGCTATAAAATCTTACTCTTTAACTTATTCTCTGCAGTTGCAACCAGTAAAATCCAAGGTATGAACAGGAAAAAATGTCGTCCTATCCTCCCAAAACCTGTTATCCTCCCTCTGTAAGAGAGTTGAGCAGTTTCAAAATGTGAAAGATAGGTGGGAAGGAAGGAAGGAAGGAAGGAAGGAAGGAAGGAAGGAAGGAAGGAAGGAAGGAAGGAAGGAAGATAGGAAGATAAATTCTTTTCACTAATAATGATTTTGGATATCCTTCTCCCTTTCTTCAAAATTCCTAGCTACTATGTCCTCATATGTCAGTACTTGAGCATGACCATAGGATTTGGGGGGTTTGTTTGGCCCACTCAGAAGAAATATTTTTTTCAATAGATGTTGCTTTCTTAAGATCTCTGCACAGCAGATGGCTCATTATTTCTTACCCGGTTTCTTAGAATTGTCCCTTTCTATTTTTTTTTTCCTTATAAAACTGTCATCAATGCAAAGGTTTAGGAGAAAGGTTATACAAGGAGATTAAAAGAGACAGGAATGTGATTTGACTGCAAGTAAATAACGCTGGTTGTCCTGGGTTATTTATTTGTAGTCTGTTACTCAAATCACTTTTCTGCAGCTTTGATCCAATAGCAACAGCTATTCAGCCTTGAAGAAAAGGAGCTGATGGGGGGGGGCAGTGCAAGGAAGGGCAGGAGATAGACATGTACAGGAGATTTTATTGGCTTTTTCAATATTACATCAGCTTTAAACTTAAATTGCTATAATAGGCAATTTGTTGGTAAACATATTAAAGTCACTGAAAGGGAGCTGCCATTCCTTTTGTTTTCTCTTAAAAATATCCTGAGCATTGTGATACGTTGGAAATTTTAATGGACAGCTCTAGCAGGTTTCAAGGTTTCTGTGCTTCCTTAGAAAATTTTTACAAAGCCTTCTGTAGCATTTGGGTTTCCTAATATTTTAAGACTGCATCTCCCGAAGGGGATATTCGCTGGAAATTCTACCACTGTAGATCTAGCATGTCTGAAAAGAACCAGTGGAGATAGGCTATCTTAGCAAGTTTAATTTCCCAATTGTTCACATCTGTATTAGTTTATCGAAATATGAGATACAGAAATACAAAGAAAAATTAAAATAATGGAACAATAGGGGAGGACAAAGGGAAGAGGAAAAAAGTGTAGGGTAAAGGGGAGAAAAAAAAGAAAAGCATTGACTTCCAGCACCCTTTGGTGCATCAGAATAAGGTAATAACATACTGTACAACCTCAGCTTTTTACTTTTTACTAATTAGTTTCCCAATTTTATCTGGTGATGGGGATCCATAAATATCACTGAAAAGATGTTTCTCTTTTAAGAGTCGCAAATAAACTAAGTAGTCATTTCAGTCATATTTTATTATCCACTAACGTTAAGGAGAAATGTGATAGCAGTCTTCAAATATCTGAAGGGTGGCACATATTGATCTAGAGCAGGGGACCCGAACCCCCAGACTGCAGACCTGCACTGGTCCCTGGCCCACGGCCTACCAGGAACCAGGCCACATAAGCAGTTGTGGGTTTCACATACCTTCGCTACCAGTTCAGAACTGTGAGCGTGTGTGCTCATTTTGCTTGCACGTATGCTTCTGTGCATGCACAGAACGTCCAAGATGATGGCTGGGCGGAGCCTCCCACCACCACCGCTACTGGTTTTCCCGAACCGGGGCGAACTGGTAGAAACCCACCACTGCCCGTAAGTGAGCGAAGTCCTGTCCGTGCACATGCGGGATCCAGGCAGCATGCAAAACCACACAAAACCAGCCTGCAGAAAAACCACCCTCTGGTCCCTGGAACCGGTCTCTGGAACCCAAAAGGCTGGGGGCCACTGCTCTTGAGAGCAGGACCAGAATCAATGGGCTGAAAGACTTTCAGGTTCTGTTTCAGGAAAACATCCAGATTGCACAAGTTGTAGACAGTGTATCAGGCCAGCATGTAATGTGATAGCAATAGCACTTAGCCCTTAGACTTCTATACCACTTCACAGTGCTTTACAGCCCTCTCTAAGCAGTTTACAGAGTCAGCCTATGACCCCCAACAATTTGGGTCCTCATTTTACCCACCTCGGAAGGATGGAAGGCTGAGTCAACCTTGAGCCTGGTGAGATTTGAACTGCCAATTGCAGGCAGCTGGCAGTCAGCAGAAGTAGCCTGCAGTACTGCACTCTAACCACTGTGCCACCGTGGCTCATAATGATTTCTCCTTCACCGGAGATCTTCAAACAGAAACTGAAGGTTTATCTGTCAAAGATACTCTAGTGGATCTTTCACTGAGGAGGGGGTTGAATTAGATGGCTCCCATGGCGCATTCCAAGTCTTCTGTGATTATCTGAATGATTTACTGAAGGTTAGAATTACAAATCAATAAGATGCCTCAGATTTCTCCACAGCAAGGGTGTTGATTATCTTAAGAATTCTAGTAAACTATAGTCACTCTGAGACTTGCAAGATCAACGACTAATTTCACCTCAACTGTTGCTCCACAAGAAAATATGAAAATGCTGAGTGATGCTTCCTCTGCAGATAGGACAATCAGGGACCCTTGAGTGTTTTTTGTTTTTTTTTTGTTTTTTTTTTGTCCCAGCAGCTAGGAAAGGTATTTTATGATGGACCATGCCTCCTGTGGCACATACTTTGAGAAAAGATCAGCTATAAGTGCAGCCATTTTGTGAGATAATGCACAGCGTGTTCTCAAAGTATCCATCTGCCACCAAAGGTTTCTCAGTTGTTAGCCAGAAACACTCTTCCTGACCTACTAGTTTTCAGTTACATGAGCTGAATTGGCAACAAAAGTCTGGTTCATCCTTGGTAGCAGCAGATTCTTTGGTTATCTAGAGACATATATAGAACAGTGTTTCCCCTCCTGGATAATTTTGAGATGTGTGCACTTTTAATCCCCATGATTTTTAGCAATGGCCTTGCTGATTAGGAATTCTGGGAGTTGAAATCCACTCATCTCAAAGTTGACCAGGTGGAGAAACATTCTTCTAGAATCATTTGTAATTGCATCAAAACAACTTTAATGAGGACAGGCTTTATATTAAAGATGTCTGTGATGCTATGAAGATGCCATAAATCAGGGGTGTCAAACTCGCATCGTCACAGCAGCATTATGTGATGTATCATGACTTTTTCCCCCTTTGCTAAAGCGGCCATGGGCGTGGCCAGCGTGTGACGCATCTGGCCCACGGACCAGATGCCATAAATCATCAGGGGAAAACAGATTTTTCTGGTGACCCCAATTTTTGCTGAATGCTGCATGCATGGGAAACTGAGTTGCTGTGAACAATAACTCCTAACCTCAATCTTTATATGTCTTTATAGATTGGATGTTGTCCTACCTGTTGTTTTTATCTGTGCCATCTGGTGAAGTGCCCGATTTGTATTATTGTTATTCTTACTGCTGTGATTATTTATTTATGTGTTTTTTATCTGCATGCCCAGCCATTGTTGTCGGTGTCATATTAATGCTAACGATGTTTGGAAAGCACTAATGAATAAGTGCAATTTCTTTTCTCTATTGTTGGGTTTTTTGTAAAGTTGCTCAAATGCTCTCAGGTATGGCTGCCCTGAATGGAGGACTCGGTGCAACAGGCTTGACCAATGGTACAGCTGGCACAATGGATGCCCTCACCCAAGCCTACTCAGGAATACAGCAGTATGCCGCTGCGGCATTGCCCACGCTATACAGTCAAAGTTTGCTACAACAACAAAGTGCTGCAGGCAGCCAGAAAGAAGGTAAGATAGGTAGGCCATGGGGGGAAATGCAAAAAGGGAGCAAGAAAGAGATTCTTAATTCAAAACTAAAAACAAATGAAACTTAGTGGCCTTCTAAAATTAAGTTTATTAGTGCAGCTGCTGCTATCATTACTATTAAGCTCCATCATTAAGTAGAGTTTTCTTATCTCGTGATGCCCCACCTCCCCCAGCGCTCAAGGGCTTATGCTGCAATGGATGAAAATAATTGCAAAATATTAGGGTATGGCAGAAGAGAATATATATAGCTAAGGTCCTTGGTGCTCTTTGAGCTTGGGTGTTAACTTGCAGGCATTTCATTATCCAAATAGGTAACATTTTTGTTTATTTGTTTGTTTATATCCCATTTCCATTATTTTTACTAATAACTCAAGGCAGTGCATGTGTATCCAATACACCTTCCTCCTATTTCCCCCAAAACAACAACTCTGTGAGGTGAGTTGGGCTAAATAAGAGTGATTTGCCCAAAGTCATCCAGGCAGCTTTCATGCCTAAGGTGGGACTAGAACTCACAGTCTCCTGGTCATTGGTCCAAAGTCACCCAGCTAGTTTTCATGGCTAAGGCAGCACTAGAACTCATAGTTTCTTGGTTTCCAGCCCGGTGCCTTAACCACTGGACCAAACTTGCTCTCATCCTTGCACGCTAGTTGGGTAATGAAACATCTTCCAGCAAACAACCAAGCTCATAGTGCACCATGTACGTACAATATGTTTCAATTTTCAAAGAATAAGGCAGAGCAATGTTGATTTTTTTTCCCTATTAGCCCAACCTTTGCTTATTATAATTTTCTTATGCTTGTCTTATCCTGGCAAAAAGAATGTGATGTTAATATGGAAACATAGTTCTCAGAGGAGCCTGCAAGCCTATGATTCACCTGGCTATACTGGAGCTACTATCTAGTTAGTTTAGATTGTTAAGGAATATCTCACTGCCGAAAAATGGAAAGTTTGTGATTCCTAAAACCCTTTACAAAGTCACTGACTCATCAAAATTGATACTGAACTGGAACTAAGCTGCACCTTAAGTAGTCATGCCTGCATGGAAACCTTTGGCATGGAGAATATATAGGAGCCCTATAAATATTTAATTTCCCAGCACACAAAGTTCCTTTCAGGCACTTGCTCAAAGAATGTTACCGCCCACTGCTTTTCTAATGCAAAAATAGATATTGTCTCCTGCTTTTGCAAAAATAAAAAAGTGCTCTGGTTCAAACCATCCTTGAATTCTTTTTCCATTTCTGGTGGGGAAGCAGCTCCCCTATCTGGATTTGCATGTACACTACAAACATGCAGTTTTTATAACTAAATAGCGTTTGGAGGTTAATGACCAAATCCATCCATCATGGTTACAATGAAGGGTCGCTTATTTAATGGAGAGTCTTGAGGGGAAGCAAATAAAGGATTGATTGCTTCACATGAGGTGCTGATGGAGCAAAAGAAACCCAAAAAGTTAATGCTGAAAATAAATTAATGCTAATTGCAAGATGTTCAATGGAAAAAAAGGCTTCTCCCCTATCCATTCATTTCTTAGGTCCTTCAAGTACAGCTTTAGAGAAGTGTTTTTCTTCTATCTAATTATAGGTAGTCCTCGACTTATGACTGGTTGCTTAGGATCCATTCAAAGTTACAACAATTCTTCCCCCCAAAAGCTACTTACAACTCAGTTTTGAAGTTTTGACATCAGCCCCCCAACCCATGTGATGTGATCACATTTTGGGCATTCCGCAATGGGCCCACATTTTTAACCATTCGCAGCAATTTACAATGGATTTCTGGGTTTTTTCCCCAGAAATCAGCATTTACTTCAAATTTCAGCAAAAACAGCCCCACGGCAAACAAAGACTTACCTGTATTTGCTCATTTAGGACTGGAAAGAAACAATACAAAATAGGTGTGGCGGTTTGCCTCCATGGTCAAGCATTCGTGGGCCATCAGAGTTATCGATAGTCTTTCTTAAGACGAGCGCTCAAAATTGGATGAACCGTTTTCCTAAGCCCTTGGCTGTAATAAGTGACGAGGAGGAGGAGGCTGAAGGAAAGCAGAATCCAATTTACTTATTCCCTTTCTTTCTTTGTTTATATAATTTATATACATATTTTTTAAAAAATATAATAGATTAAAAATAGTATAATGTAATGATAATAATATATAATAAAACAAATTTATTATTTGAAAGTCACTAGATAAGCACATCTCCATCATCTAACGGAAATTAAAAGTTAAAAAATATATAATAAATAAATAAATAAATAAATGCCATCAGTTTTCTATATTTCTTTGTTTATTTATTCCTATAATAGAACCTGCTGCTCACAGAACACTTAAGAATTTTAATATTAAAATGGGCATTTGAAGAACTGCCCACTATTTGGGACCCCATTTAAAAAGAAAAAAACCCTTTATGTATGTATGAAGCAAATTCACCCTGCTAGTTCTGCCAATTCCTTTCTCTTCCTTGAGGACAGATTACCTGAGCAGGTAATAAGTACCTGAGCTTTTTCTTGGCCCTCCCTTGTTGCTAGGGAGACCACGGCTGCCAATTCAGTAGCAGCAGCCAATCAAACAGAAGCACTGAGCAGGTGGCAATGAAGGAGGAGAGAAGAAAGACAAAATGGCTGCCTGGCAGTTCATGAAAATGGAAATAAATAAATGGAGCCAAAGCTCAGAAATCAAAGTCAAAAATATATATATATATTAAAGGATAGACAGCTCTGATGAGAAACGGCGAGGGAAAGGAAGCAGCAGCTGAGGAAAATGGCGGGGGGGAGGCATTTTTAAATACTCCCTCAGAACTGTGTGAGGGAAAGGTTTACCTCAGGTGGGAGCCAAGACTGGGGGAAAGGCAAAGCCCCACTAGGAAAAGGGGAAGAAAAAGTCAAGGCTTGAACAAAGTAGAAAGCAGAAACTAAAGAAAGATCAAAGACAGATTGAACACCATCAAAAGAGGAATTTAGCTCCACAGAGAGGAACCAGAGGGATAGACAGGAATTAAGACAAAAAATAAATAAAATAAGGCAGCAGTATGAAATATAGAACACAAAGATGTAAAAATATATTCGAACCCTTGAGATGGGCAGCTATATAAATATGGATGGATGGCTTGATAGACGGACAGACAGACGAATCAAAGCTGCCATCATAACGTTTTGACCATCATGCCAATTGCAACCCCAGAGATATATTTAAGATTTCCAAAAAGTCTAATAGCAGAAAATGAAATTTTGGAGGATAAATTAACTACAAGGAATAATTATAGTTATTTTATATTCCACATTGTATGTAAATATAAAGCCGCTTTGCCACGTGTAAAATTAATAACCAGATTTATAACGTCAGGTTATAAAAGATGTTTGCAACAAAACGTTACATTCTAGAGTTTATTCATATGGACTTGTCAGAAATGTAGCATCTCTTCATTTTTACCCATTTGGGAGAACCAAAAAGATAAAAAGTTAATGTGAAAGCAGAAAAAAATAATCAGCATTGAGCTGAAATAAAAAACAGTATTCTAAACTTTATTCTCCATATTATGTAACGGATATGTAACAGCTACAAAGAGGATTATTTTTCTCCAAACAACTGTAAAAAAGAGCAGAAGAAAACTTAAAATGCATTTTTTGGCATATGAAATGTCTAGGAATTCTTGTTTTCTAAATCATTTCTCTATCGGCATGTTTCTGATGCTTTGTTATTTTTGTTGTTATTTTATCATTTTCACAGACCTCTGAAAATTGTATTGAGATAGGTTTCCCTGATGGTCTGTTTCATAAATTGGTTTATAAGCCTATTTGAGTTGGACAACTATAATAAATTTAAATAAACACCAGTTTCTTTCACACTTCAACCATTTTATAGAGAATGTAAAAAATAAATATTTGAATTGCTTCACAATCCTTTTTGTTTTCAATTTTCCTTATTCATTCATTCTTTCATTTAAATTTATTGGGTCACCCAACTCCAATAAACCCAATTTATGGGGGAAGGTGGGTGAGATCTTGGATAAAAATATAAAACATCTTTGTTTCTCTTCCAGTCTTAACATATTTGGAAGACATCATAGAGGGAAAAAGTGAGCTGAATTATATTTAGTGGATCTTTTCAGCATAAAATGAAAGAGCTGATTCTGGCTGCCTGTTCTCTCTTTTCTTAAAAGGTCCAGAAGGAGCAAACCTTTTCATTTATCATCTCCCACAAGAGTTTGGAGACCAGGACATTCTGCAGATGTTTATGCCTTTTGGAAATGTTATTTCTGCTAAGGTCTTCATTGACAAACAGACTAATCTGAGCAAATGTTTTGGTATGTAACATTCAGTACAGAACACCAAAAATCTAACATACTATCTACCCTTTTATCTTCCTCTTTTCCCAAACTGACATCTTAGATTCAACATTTATTGTTGTATCTTGCCTTCCACTGGAGAATTGTAGATATATCCTTTTTACATTAGTCCTCATTCTAATGTGATCCACAGTTGGTTATTTGAACATTGTTTCTTCTCTTTAGGGCAAACATTTTCCTCCAAGATTGTACAGGCATGCCTACAAGCACACACACACACACACACACACACACACATATATATACATACACATATACAATATCGTATACATCAGCAAGTATTATGAGCCCAATTGACAAAGGAAAGCTCAGGACTGTATTGGTTGGAAACAAGCAGAAGAGGCCCTCATCCTGCAGTGGATAGATGATGATGATGATACATATACGTATACATATACATATATGTAGCCCTTGACTTATAACCACAATTTATGTTGCTAAGCAAAACATTTGTTAAGTGAGTTTTGCCCCATTTCATGACTTTTCCTGCCAGAGTTGTTAAGTGAATCTTCACTTACATTGAGCAAGGAGTTGGACTTGATAGCCTCAAGGGCTCTTTCCAAGTCTGCAGTTACAAGGTTCACGGCCTAGGATTTATTGCTGATGTGAATTAGAGGCATTGGTTAACATCCACTCCTAGTCATTCTCCACCATAGATTTATCTTTATGTTCTCGATAAAGGAGATGTTCTTTGCTTTGTCCTCTATAACCATTTCAGTGAAAAAAAAAGGAAAGACTCTGAAAGTTCCACAAAAAAATGAAATGTTTCTTTCCTCACAGCAACTCCTATTAATTTTGAAAAGTACAAGCATTTGTGGTTGAATCAGGAAAAATGTCTAAAAAAAATATTTCCCTAGAAGCACAACAGAACTGTCAAATGCATAAAACTAATTACATCCTATGTGAAGGAATGTCATTTATTAGACAATCAAGGCACCTTATTATGAATGTCTAATTATTCTCTATTGTGTTAAAAAAGCGCCTCTCCATGTTTAACTCGTTATTTGCAGATTATATTAAATATTTCCAGCTCTAAAAAAGACTGCAGTTGCATTGCAAACACATTTTTTTCTACCATTCAATCATGCCTGATTTTTAGAGATTGCTTAGACAAGTCCCTGCAGTTTTCTTGGCAAGATTTTTCAGAAATAAATTGCCATTGCCTCATTCCTACGTTGAGGGAAAGTGACTGGCCAAAGGTCACCCAGCTGGCTTTATGTAGTCTCACAGTTTCTAGCCTCATGTCTTAGTCACTGCCCCAAACTGACTCTCTTAACTGCAGTATAGTTACATTCACATACAGTATTTGTTAAATAAGTATTCCTTCTGATGCTAGTTCTAGTTTTCCTGTTTTATGCAAATTTGCAGCCAAAATTGCCTCATCATGCCTAAGAAATAACAATAGCCTTAATGTATCTGCAGGGCATTATTTCCTATGGTGTAGTTATAATTCAGCCAAGATGGAATATTAACAAAGAATAAAAATAGGAACTGAATATAAAGTGAAATGGAATGAACTAATGCAGCGTCTAATAAAAAAATAGTTGAATATCTAAACGTCTCCCCTCCCATCTCATTGGACTTCAGGACAGTTTCAAAACTTTTTTCTTCTAATCTTCCATAACTTTAAAGATTTTTGCTTTTCCCTTAAGTTTCATTATGTATATATTGCTCTTTGTTTATTTGTACTACAAGGTAAATATAATCTACTTCATAAAGTGCATTTGTAACAGTTAAAAACATATTTAATTTAATTGATAAATATAATAAACACATTCAAGATAATTATAAACTTGTAACAACAAAAATTAGGAAAGACAATCTGTTGTATTATAATCAAATTATTTTGATATTCTATTGCTTTATTCTTTGATAGGCATAATTTGAACTATAAGTTACAACTACAAGTTCTCTCTTGTCTGAGAAAAGAGACATTTCAAAGTGAAATTTTTCAACATTCAAAAGAAGAAAAAATTAGTGGTGGCAAGCAGCACCAGAATTTTTTATAAACTTTTAAAACCAGCATAAGAATGGAATAAAATAATAAATCACTAATGTGCTGGTCTATATCTGATAACATATTGCCCCTGTTTCCCCAACATATAGTCCCAGACCAATTGAAACATAGTAGAGGTAGTCCTCAACATACAACACTTCGTTTAATGACCATTCAATGCTACAATGTTATTGAAAAAAGTACTTATGACCGTTTTTTAAAACTTATGACTATTGTAGCATCCCTGGGATCATGTAATCAAAATTCAGATGCTTGGCAACTGGTTCATATTTATGACGGTGGTAGCATCCCAGAGTCATGTGATCCCCTTTTGTAACCTTCTGACAAGCAAAGTCAATGGGGAAGCCAGATTCATTTGACAACTGTGCCACAACTTAACAGCTGCAGTGATTCACTTAACATCTGGCTCAAGAAAAGTCGTGAAATGGGGGCAAAATTCACTTAACAAATATTTCGCTTAAGAACAGAAATGTTGGGTTCAATTGTGGTCGTAAGTCAAGGACTATCTGTAGATACATTAGCACAACATATGATGTTTGGTTAAAGTTTTTGTTTTGTTATGTGGCTTAGCAAGCTTTACAAACCAAATGTTATTACCTTACAGTTCAATATCTGTGAAATTAAGTGGATATAAATAGTATCCCTTTTATCCAAGGTATCTGGTAGGTCTGATGCCTTAAACCCCAAAGTCTGAAATGATGTCTCCACTGTATCATTTTTGACCTAAAATACTAAATGTACCCCTACATCCAAAAGCCATTTGGATTTTTTAATCAATGGAAGAACAATTGAGAAAGTTGCCTATCAAAGCCACAAAGGAGAAGCCAAAGAGAAATGACAGTGAGGGAATTAGGAAGCAAGTAGAAGTGACAGAATTGAAGAAAGGAAATCAAATGCTTCTCAGTCTTTATGCTGGAGAACACTGTGAAAGCATACAAGTGCTAATGATTTTCTGCTAGTTCTTACGCACTCATTTTTTTTTCTCTCTTCCCCCCCCCCCCCCCTTCCTACTTTTGTGCATTCTAGGTTTTGTTAGCTATGACAATCCTGTCTCGGCACAAGCTGCAATACAGGCAATGAATGGCTTTCAAATTGGCATGAAACGCCTGAAAGTACAGCTGAAGCGCTCAAAAAATGACAGCAAACCTTACTGACCGTTCTCCCAGAAGCTTTCTGCTCTTAATTTAGTTTCCTTAGGGTAAGTCTCTTCAGCAAGCCCACCCTTGCTTGGGGTGGGATTGAGAAAGAACATAAGAACATCTGGCCCGCCACCTCTAAGAGACAGCCATTTGACAATCCTGCTTCCATTTTCCCCACTTGTTTAAGAGAAACTTGGCTAACCTAACCAAAAAAAAAAAAAAAAATTGTGGGATGACCTACAAGATTTGAATTAGCAACTCAGATTTATTTTTTATTTTTTTAATGAGCATTGAAGGGAAAGCACCCATCCACATGCTACAATCTTAATAATTAGAGCTGTCAAAAAAGAAAAATTGCAACTTGACTTTCTCGGCCCTGGTGTCCTTAACACTTTGGATGAGGATAATGAAAGCAATCCTGAATTATCCGAATGGCACCAGTTCTGAAATTGCTTAATAAAGCTATGGCCCTTGGCCAAGAAAGTGACTCATTTAGAACACAACATTTTTTTCCATTACTTCAGTTTGTTTCTTTCTTCTTATTAAGAAGCTTTAATATTTACCATTCTTAGGGCTTCAGATTGACACATGGTTACATTATCCTGTTTAAACACTGGTTGTCTTTATATATTTTACCTATTTGTGTTTTGTTTTCCTTTTTTTTTTGTTTTGTTTTAGTTCTTCAGGGTTTTGTTTTGATTTTTTGTTTTTTGTTTTTTTTGTAAAGAGCATTAGTATAAAAAAAAGACATAGAGATCTGTTTCTAAAGCTACAGGGTTTAAAAAATAAATAAATAAAAAAGAATGACAATACTTGATGTTTCTTGAAAGATAAAAATTTAATAATAATAATAATAGATACAAAAGAAAGCCACAGGCCTGTAAATTTTATTTGTAAAAAGCATTTCTATTTTTATACAAAAATTTTTACTGCCTCAGAAATAATGGAAGTTATTTATTGCCTATTGTTAACTTATTGGATACCTAAAGACCAGCTCTGCCTGGTAGCTAGATCATTTTGAAGTAGTCTCTAGAGTACACGTGCCAAGAATGGGTGCTTTTTCACCGTTGAACCCTACATCTTTTATGGTTCATAATTTCTCTCCTCTTGTTTGTATTTTGTCTTTGTTAACTTGTCCGTTCTTTCCATTATCTACTTTAAAATTTAGTTGTCTTGGGGTTTGTTTGTTTGTTTTTTTGCTCTCACTCTTTCTCTTGATTCCCTTCAATCCACTTCTACTCCTCTTGATGTTACCTCTGTTGAAATGGGGTCTTGATTCCTTCCCACCCTTTTCCTTCCCCAAATGAAATAAGAATCCTTTTTTTAAAAAAAAGAAAGAAAGAAACCTCCTTTCTAATGGATTCTTTGGGGCTCTTTCATTGTGGCCGTTGTTGACCAAGTGTACAGTTAATGCAAATTGTGTGAATGGCTGGGACTCTAATGATGAAAAAATTTGCATTAGTTTTCTCCTGCACCCATTAAAATGATTTTTGTTTCTGCTGCATAGACTCTCCATAACTTTTTCCTCTTCCTTGTTTTTCCCTAGACATCTTCATGCCCGTTAGTTCATCGTTTGCCTAGCATGTCCCTGTGACGTCTTAAAAAAGTTTCATCGTCCCGTCATTGTTTCTGATGTCTTTCTGACCTCACATCATAATTTGGTTCTCCTACTGATCTTTGATCTATAGTTTGAACCTTTGAAATTTGCATGTGACCTCATCTAGCTATATGAATTCTGGGAAGTCAATGTGAAAAGCATTGCTGCATTTATGCAAGATCAAAATTTATTCGTAGTCAAATTTATGATAGGAGTATTAACACACATACACACACACACACACACACACACACACACACAACCTGTGGCAAAATGTTTTGTTTAAAGTTTTCGGTGTTCCTTTTTTCCTTTTTTTCCCCTTTTATTCTTTTCTTTTTTTCTGTAAAAAAAAAACAGACTTGAAAGTATTAGACAAGAGACTGGCATTCTGGCTGGTCTCTTAATGACATAGCAATATGTGTCCACACAGGCACAGAATGTTGGTTTCTAACAGACTACTTCCGAAATAGTTTGAAATGAAGAACTGTCTGATTTTAAGTCTCTAGAGGTCTGTAATAGTTTTTACATTTTTCAGGCAGTGTAAAGTTTTTTGATAAGGCCATTTTAGGTGGCTCACTTTCTCATTAAGAATATATATATATAGAACCACTTTTTGTAGATTAGTATAAAAAAATATTTACCCTGTTTTAGGGCAAATGCTACCTATTTGTCACCTTTTGCTGAACTGATTCACAAGTTAGACAATCCATGAATTAATGCACATGAAAATTACCTATATTTTATACTGTTTCGATGTACAGGAGAAAGGTTATTGTAAGCTATTGTTTCATTTGGTGCTTTTGTGAATTAAGTTGTGGTCTCATCATTGGGGGGGTTCCTCATGGTCTTTAAGTGTTCTGTGTTTATAAACAACAGGTTTGAAATTGGTTTTTACTTGAAGATCAACAACAGAACAAAAAAAATGAATTTCAAAAAATGAAAAAAAAAAGTTGTTTGCTTAAAATTAAAAAAAAAAAGTTTTCATGTGAAAAATAAAAACTATTCCAGACTAAGTTTGTGTTGGCTTCTGTGAGGCATTGATGTCGATTTTTTTAAAATTATTATTGTGGACAATTTCGATGTGTTTGTGTTCAGCAAAATGTGATTCAGTTTTCCTTTAAATAAATAATAAGAACTCAGTGGGGGGGGAAAAATTAGTGCCAAATTCCAAAGGTACTTCTCTTCCTAGAGCTTCAGTGTGTTTCTTGTGTGAAGTAATTTGATAACATGGGTATTTTATTATGTGTTTTGTATAAATCCCTAATATTTAAAGGAAAAAAAGAGGTTAAAAAGTTTGTTAACTTGCTATCCTGTGGTCTTGTTGCCTGAAATTGTTGTTGTTTGTTATTTCTCTTGGATGTTTTTTGTAAAACATTGTATAAGTGCCCATGTTTCCCTTTTCTAACCATTCTGCGCATCAATGCTGTGAATGCAAACCTCACAATGTAATTTCCTCATAATGTATGGAAACCTCTAAGGTGAGAAAGTTTTGAACTTTTAACCCTTTCCACCCAGAGCTGTCTTGAGAGTTAATACTTTTATACATTCACCATTTTGCTCTTTATTTTTATATACACATTACACACACACATACATATTTGTGCATGTATATTCATACACAAATATGTACACACACACACATGCATACACATACACATATACACATACACACCTAATTTTTTTGTGCTTTATTTAATACATGGTTGAAATCAGAAAAATGCACAGAGCAGATCTGAAGGACAAAAAAAATATTTTACTGCTGTCTAAAGTTCTTCTGTATCTATAACTAAAAAAATATTTAGAAATTGTAGAGCTCCTTTGTTTTGTTTTGTTTTTTAAAATCTTTTCTTAAAAAGAGCTTTTAATATGCTGCTGGTATATGATATTCTGTATTTAAAAAGTAAAAATAATTCTTTAATTATGTATTGTATAACCACTCCTAGATAGGAGAATTGAACCCACAATTTGAAATCATTCAAAAAATATTTTTATAATAAAATTAAATGAATTTTTGATTAAATCCAGCGCACTAGAACTTCCTGGATGAAATTTTCTTGTGCACTGCAGTTAAACTCCTTTTTATGGATGAGGTTTACACACGTCTAAATGCTCTGATGTGCTAGCTGCCATATTTGTACTATGTCGGTCCAGATGCAATAGATACAAAGTAGATATAGCAGTATCTTTTGTTAGCAGGATTCATTCCTGTTAGCTGATGAACATGCAGGCTTCTGACTTGTAGCAAATCCTCAAAAAGGCAGAAGCAAAAGATGGCTCTGTAGTTCCTCAACCTGAGAGCAAATTACAGTAGCCCAAAATCTGTTTTTGTGAACGCAGGTCTTTAGAGCTTCTGGATGGATGCAAGCTATTGATGCTCTGAGAAGCAATTGCATGTATAGTGGTTTACACATAGGGTCTCCTCTGATGTGAGATTGGCCTTACTGCCCATGAAGTTATGGGGCTGCTGCAAGTCTTGGGAAGCTGACGAACAGCTGGGCTCCCATTCCAGAGAAGAACATAAAGATTGCTTTTCAGCAGTTCCTCTAGAGCTGTGGAACAGATGGGTTACCTGCTTGCAGGACTCTCCATCTTTTTCCTGTCTCCCAATCTGGAGATTTTCCACACGGTCCCTTCAATCAAAACATCACGGGAACTTGTCACTATTCCCTTCTCTTCCCTAGCCCTCTCTTCATAGCTTTGCTGCTTCTCTTAGTAAAACCCAGTTGTTCTTTTCAAAGCTTTCCTTTTCCTACATAGTAAAAAGAAATCTTAGTAAGAAACAGCCCAGGAAGAGACAAAATGATGCGTCTTGTTGCTGTTTTTAGTATTTTTCCATTAAGCATTGCTAGTCATCATCTAGCCCCATCTCAACCATGCGCACAGGTCAAAAACCCAGAGTTTCAGAGATGTTGTCTCAACCCAACACATTCTAATGTACACTTTAAAACCAGAACCCCCATGAAGTGAGTAGCAGGTATCAACCCATACTCCTGATTTGCTTCTCCTCTCCCCTTCCCACCCCACATGCGCCCCTTTTTTCTTTGTTTCATTCAGTCTACGGAGCTGGCCGTGTAATGTTCTTTATCTGTTGTGAGGACAATTTGTTTTCTCTGAGCATTTTGGAGACATGCCACCCTTGGTTCTGAACATCAGCGGCATTCTTAAATGCAACAGGAAGCATTGCTAAATCAGAGCTTCCTATATTTCAGAATGTACTTTAAAAAAACAATTCAGCAAAGCCAATGTGTTTGCTGCAGTTGTATTGTAAGGAGAGACAGACCCAGGCTTAGCATGGGGAGATTTACCATAGCTAGTTGGAATGTCTTGGCCTGGGGGCAGAAGTATTCAGAAATTCACACCTGCCATTCATAATCTATGAAGTTATACGAAGGCAGTCATAGTGGCAGAAGAGGAAGCCAAATAAGCAAGGCAATTTAGGGTGCGATTGTTATTTTCTTTTTTCTGAAGTGGGTAACAAAAGCGAAGTCCCATCCTTACAATACAAAGGTTATTGTATTTATCAGAGGTGTCCAGAAATTATGGTCACAAGAATAAAAATGCTACAACAGTGCACATTAAAAAAAAAAAAGATGGCGCTTCAGTTGTCACAGCCATCTTGATCTTTGTGACCGTGCCTGAGGACACATCTGGTATTTGCTATGACATCATCCTTTGGGTGACGTCTTATTCATTCCACAAGCAGCATGAAACCATGAGCTGAGCTAATAGCACCTATACATCCACAGTTGAAGGCGCTGCAGTTCACAAATGTTTCTGCCATTGTAAATATGACCATCTTTAAGAGGCCACAGGACTTCACCATTTTTACTCAGTAAAAAACAAGGCATGGAAAAGCTACAGGGGATTAATTTAATTTTGCTACATAAGGAAGTTACAGAGTTGATATGTTTATTGTTCCTGCTGGGTTCTGGTCACTTCATAGCCATAGAGCTCTGCATAACTCAGAAATTTGCATGTTCCATCAATAGAAAATTATGAAACATAAAGACAGTTGCTTAGCTATTTTGTATCTCTTATTATCTGTTGTAAACAATACGTGGGCATGACCCTGTAAGCATGTACTGTACTACTTACTTACTATCTGTTCACATCAAAGGGAAAATACTGCAAATTCTTAGATTTTGCAGAATAATAAACAAGGAACTAAGGAATGATAACACTTCATTGCCTTGTTTCTTTGAAGTTAGATCGAACAAAATAGCACTCCTATTCATCAACTAAATTTTGGTATTCTGTAGTGGCAAATATAAACCTTTTTTCAAGCCAAGATTATTTCAGCAGCTTTTCATGCTACTGATTTTTTTAAAAGTGCCAAAATCATTTCCTATTGTCTAATCCTTTTCACTCTCATTTAAAACATCTCCCATTTTTCCAATTCCCCATATAAATTATTTTTAAGAAGGCAGGTGATAATCTACCAGTTTGCTTTTACATTCTTTCTAAAGGAGGAGGAGGAAGTAGGTTTATTTTTAGAGAAGCCGTAGATGGCAAGCTCTAGAATCCAAATATTGCAGAGTGAGAGAGAAGAAAGCAAGAAAAAGAATTCTAACACAGAGATATTCTCAGTTAATAGATAAGTGCTCCATGATTGTCTCATGTTTCTTCTTCTGGGGCCTTGCTGAACCCTTGAGGGCTAACTTCGTACTTGTTACACCATTTTATTTGTTAACATACACAGTAATATAATAGGAGATCATGAAACATTTTTCCAGGACATTATTGTTCAGCATCTAACATTTCCCAAGTAATTATGCTGTTTGGAAAAGAAAATCAGATGCCACATAAGAAAACTCATGCTTCTTTCACATCAATTGGGGCTTATTTCAAAACCCCACACCAAACCTGTTAAAATGGCAGCCAACACAATTATGAATGCTTTGTCCTGCTGGTGCTAAACTCCATAACTTCTGTCTTATGAATTTGCACCTATCCAAGTGGGAAGCTTTCTTCTCTCTCTCTCTCTCTCTCTCTTTCTCTCCTTGCCAGCCCCATTCCTCATTATTTCCCAGGCATTGTTCATTTTGCAGCCCCAAGGGAACTCTTGATTTTCAAAGAGAAGTTTAATTTGCAATATTGGGCCATTTTCCTAGGGACAAATTACTGGGAGGAAAAGAAGGCACTGGCATAAACAGGAAAAAAAAGCTATCACTTTCTCAACAGTTTCCACCCCTGAATAAGATACACACTGCTACTGCATTTGCAGCATAAAAAGATTGCAAGGGAAAAACCAGCTAGCAAAACCAAGGCCTTATGCACTGCACTTCTTGTACACAGGTTCTTCATATATAAAAGATGAAACATTGAAAGGAAACTGTGAGAGTGCAAAGGGCTTTTATTTATAGAGGAATAAAAAAAGAAAATAATAATAATAATAATAATAATAATAATAATAATAATAATAATAATAATAATAAAAACCAGGAATGGTTGCATTTCAAAATTTAACTCCGAAAGCACAAAACAGTAGTTTCCCAACCAAATTAGTTATGTGAAATGGCCGTATTCAAAGGT